>CM042014.1:92509952-93109952 GCA_023525715.1 Cichorium intybus
ATAGCCTAAGATGATTATGAAATAATGTTTTGGCGTTTAGCCTAAGATGATTGTGACACATCATTTTGGTGTTTAGCATATAAAGTTTATGAAAGAATGTTTTGGCTTCAAGCCCACGATAAGCTTGAAAGAATGTTTTGGCATTTAGCCTTATGATGATTATGAATGAATGATTTGACAGCTAGCAGTATTGTGTTTATGAATGACTGGTATTTGATGCAAGAAATGTATTGTAATGAAAGTAATATGAATGAATGTAAAATGTTCTGCCCGGGCTATGATGTTCCCGCAAGGGGAACACAGAGGAATCTACTTGGGCAGTACCACCCCTTCGCGAAGTAGATACCCAAAATACGGAAAGATGCTAGACTGACTGATTGTGTTCTCTCCATGCTAGTACAGACTGGGGTAATCATCAAGTATGATTCATGCCCTCAGTATAAACACGAAGCATGTTAAGATACTGAGTATAAACACGAAGTATGATTCAGGCCCTCAGTATAAACCAGTCATAGCATGTGATAAGATATTGAGGCGGTTGGATATGTTCGTACCACCTTAGTATAGACTTACCTTAGTATAAACACGAAGCATGTTAAGATACCAGTCATAGCATGTGATAAGATGCTGAGGTGGTTGGATATGTTCGTACCACCTTAGTACAGACTTTGGGTATCACTAAGAGTGATTAAGGTCCTAAGTATAAAAATCAAATATGCTACGATACCAGTCAAAAGCTAAGGAAAATGAAAATGAAAGTTTTATGATAGCGATAACATTACTTGATTTGTTATAAAAGGCTTTAAAAGCAAAAGTTCGTTATATGCTTAATTATAAAGGTTTCACAGCGAGTGTAATTTTATAAATTGATTATAAAGATTTTGACAGCAAGTGTCGTGTATGATATGGTTATAAATGTTTTGAAAATGAATTATTTTGTTACAAATGTTTTGAGTAAAACTCATGTAGCTCACGAGACATTTTCGTCTTACGTATTTTATTTTTATGTCATGTATCCCAGGTTCTAGACACGAGGGATAAAAGCAAGTAGATGACCTGATGAGATTGGGAATTTTAGACGGAGCGAATTCGGTCTAATGTTGTATCCTAACTTGCTTTCTATCGTATAGTTTAATATGAAGTTGTAACCCCCGAAGTCGTCTAAATATTTTTAAAACCTAAATGATTTTTGTTGGGACTGAAATTTTAACACATGACTCAACGTCATGAGAAAAGTTTTTAAAAGTTGACATTTTGTCACATAACGTTTTATAAAATATTACAGTATTTAAGGTGTATGAAGATTGGGGCGTTACAGCCATGACTGTAAACCCTGTAATTTATAATCAAGCATTCGGCACCTTGTTCATACAATTCTTATCTTGTTCATTGTTTGCTTGTTCCTACCTTAAATTGTTTGTTTCCTTTACCATTCTATATCGAAATTGAGAACTAACACGTGGTATCAGAGTGGATGCAGTTCAAACCATCAAGAGGATTTCGTTCATCTCATATTACGATTTCTAGATCTTGATCGTTTCCCAAATATAGTTTTTGAAAATTGTTTGATTGTTTTCTATCATTTTTCTGTATCGATTTGTTTATCTTTAATTCGATTTCAATGGCTAATTCCCCTTTGAACTATGCCAATATGTTAAACTGTGCAAACATGCTTGGTTCATCGACTAAGGCTCCGGTGCTCGTACTTGAACACTATGAGCATTGGGCTGACAAGATGGAGGACTATCTAAACAGCCTTGTTGGAGGTCTATTACCAAAGGTCCATTTTTCGATGTTCAAGGCATATTTTTACTCGGGGAAGTTGATGAAAATGATGTTGTAATAGCTGCAAACAAGAAGAAGATCAAGAATGACAAAGGAGTTATGAGAGAGCTTCGGAGTGGTCTTCCTCCCAATGTTACTCATCACATTCGAGGATCTACATCTGCAAAGGAAATATGGGATCGTTTGTCTCTTCGATAAGCTGGTGATGAGGTGATGCAGCAAAGCATCGTCACAAACATCCTTTCCGATTTCAGTGCTTACAAGCAAAACAAAATAGAAAATATTGATCGAGCCTATGAGAGGTTCAGTAGCATCGTCTACAACCTCAAAAAGTATGGTGAATGCAGAAGCAAGCATGAAGTCAACATCATATTTCTGTATGGTTTATGAAATGAATGTCGTTCGATCATGTTGATGGTTAAATCTCATGAGAAAATAAACACATACACTCTACCTATCATGTTTAATCATCTCAAATAACACGAACCAAATGTGCAACAATATCATGGAGATCATTCAAGATCGAGATCTTTGCCTCTGGTTGCAAGTAATGTTGTTTCGGAACCAAGTGAGATTGGAGAAGAAGAACCCATCGAGTACATGGTTAATGAAGAAGGCGAAACAACTGCTGTCTATGCTGGTAACAAACGTTACTTTAAGAAACCCTCTGTAAACTACCAAGGAACAAGCATACCATTTGTGTGAAACAACACAATTTCCTCGAAAGCTATACTAGAAAACTTCCAAAACCTAGTTGTTGCACCAAAGTTGGATAGCACTTCCAATCTAAAGGTTGCATATGGATAAAACAAAGGTGTCTAGGGACTCGGGTTATGACTGTAATTACTGCCAACGGAAGAACCACTTCGCTAAAGATTGTATGTTGAAGAAGCAACATGACAAGAAAAACAAAGTGAAAGACGAAGCTTATTGTGTTGTGAATCTAAATGAGGTCAAGGCAAAGAAAAAGTATCTTTCTCTGATGGTTGCGGATATTGATTCGGGATTTGGGACATATCAGCTTTGGTCTTCGGATTCGGATGACGTTGTCGTGAGAAAGCCAACTCATTGTGCTTTGTTCACTATTAATGTTGGTAAGTGCATTCAAGTTGAGGTAGAAGGAGAAAGTGAAAGAGATGATAAGGCTTCGGATGTCAATTTGTGTTTGATGGCGCGAGACGTTGGCTCTTCAAGAAAGGCTCGCAAAACCATCCCAAAGCAAGTATCTCATTTACTCTCCTCTTTTAATATACTTGAATCATATTTTGCTTCTGATGTTGCTTAAATAACTAATGATTGCTCACTCATGAACAATATGCTTTTTCATGCTAACAATAGGGCTCACAACAGCCGGGAGGAAATTCTTAAGCTATAGGGCAAGTAGAAGGTTTAAGAGGGGCCCTAGAAAAAACAACATTAAGAATTTCAATTTTAGAAGAATGTAGGGAAAACATTTGAATTCTATTGATGTACTTTTGAAATAGAGGAATATCTTTTCTGAAACTGCTAAACATCTGTATGCTCATATTACTAGAATTTATGAATTTTCTGATGTATCTAAAGAAAAACACCGAAAGTTGCTACCCTTTATCGAATTTGATCTTAAAAATGTTGATGACATATCGTATGAATGTGAGTCCATAATATCTAGTGCTGAGATGCCTAATACGAATTATAGTCATGGTTTAGTTTCACTAGAAAAATACTTAATTGTTGATGATTTGCTGAAATTGTTACCTAATGATGTGCCAATTCTTAAAAAAATTTGTTGCTTTGATTACAAATAAATGTGTTGTTGAAAGTAATTCTGATTCTATTTCGTATTTAGAGGAAGTGGATTGTGCTTCCCTGTCTATTTTGAATCCTTCCTCTAGATCTAAATCAGACCCCGAAGGTATTTCACAATTACCTTCGGAGGAAAAAGGAAAATCCAAAATTCATGATTGTGAACCAAATGCATCTTTGAAAAATACGTTTTCCAACGACGAAAACAAAACTAAAGAAGTTGTCGAATCAAGAATTCGGATTACAGATGAATGTAATTATTTTGAATATTATCCCAAGGACAGTTTAAAACAACTAGTCCACGTAGCATTTGTCTATCCGAAGGTGGCTTATTTCAAAAATTATGTTTTTGTGAGACCTGGTGCTTCGCTTCTTGTTGATAATGATTTAACCAAAGCAATTTAAGAGGATAATTCCACAGTAACTGCGGAAGGATTCTTCGCATTAGCTAAAATGTTAGAAAATAGCATCAATGAACATTTGGAAGTTAAAATCAATATCAGAAAACAAGAGTTGTATGGTTATAACATTTACAATCCTTTATGCTATGAATAAGACAAAACGCCTTTTTCTCAAAACCAACGAAATTTCAAACAAAATCAAGTTTCTGATGACAATTATCAAAGAAAGGTAAACCGTTCAAAATTGTTTAAATAAAAAGAAAATACTTTTCAAAATCCAACAGAATGAAGCCTCTCCTTCAAAATAAAAAGGAGTCATTTCAAAACCAAAAAAATTTATTTCGAAAATGAAGGTGGTTACCTCAAAGGTAGATCAGTCACAACAACAAAAAAACCACTTTTGTACCCACCAAACCTAAATCCAAAATTCGAAAAACCAAGAGTAAAAATCTTTCATTAAATGATTTTACCAAGGCAACAATCTGATACACACATTACATGTTTAGTTAGATAAAAATTTGGAACCGTTTAAGGATAAAAATCTTTCATTATATAATTTTAAACTTACCTACAAAGAGTACTTGTGTACCTCTGCGCTATGTAGTTCATTGTCAAAAAAATCAACACATATGAAACAAATTGGAAAAGAAAGGATTTAAAAAAAAATATGACCTCCAAATCTTAAAAGACTCCGAAGTCCAAAAGTCTTTCAAAACCTCAAAATCTTAAAAATCAAAGAACTTTTCCAAATCCACATCTTCCAAAAGCTTTAAAAAATTTGGGTTTCAAAAAGTTCATCTGTTTCTATATCTTCATCCTCAAAATTTTCATTTGTTTTCAAAGATTCAAGGTATTTGAAGGAGTCTTTGTCTAGTACTGACAACTCATCTTTTGATACATCCGAAAACATGAAAACATTTCCATGTGACAACAAATCCGAACATGCATTAATTGAAAAATGGATGGAAGAATATTTCACTTACCCAGAAGATCCAAGATTGATTGGGTACCTACTTCTCAATGACTAATTTCAATGAATGTCCGAAGAGCAGTACGACAAGGAATGGTATATGGATAGTGCCTACTCTCGACATATGAGAGGGAAGACATAGTACTTGAGAGACTTTCGTTCACTTGATGACGTTGGGGATGTAAAGTTTGGTAACAATGAAGGATTAAAGGATACAGGAAAGTCACAAATAGACATTTCACAATAAATCGGGTAGCTGACAACGCCTAGTAATATCAAGTATTTTGGTCGTTATTGAGCCCTGTTCTTAGTGATTTTATATCATATATGTTGTGGTATTCTCACTTTTTGTGTCAGTGTTTGTTTGGAAAGAAAAGTTACAAACAGGGGTTAAATGCGTACAAAATGAAAGAAGTTTGGAGATAAAGACAAAAACAGTCACCTGAACACGCGCCGCACTGAGTCAACGACGAGGTGGTGGAAGAAATTCAGATGACGAAAAATCGGGGATAAGGCTACACGCACGCCGCGGATATCAGCGCTGCGCGACGCGGTCACTAAAATTATACAACTATAAATAGAGGCTATTAGGTCGAAATCAGCAGGCAAGGAACGATCCATAAGGTGGACTTAAGGCTTCTTTGACTCCAAGTTTCGGATTTCAGCAACCATTTGTGGTATTTTATGTTTCTTCATTTAATTTCATTATTAGTTCAATTGTTCTTAGTTATTAGCTTAGTGTTTCTGGGTGTGACAACCAGTAGCAGTAGGTTATAGCTTTTTATTTTCGTTGTTTACTGTTTTGGATGCTTTGGATTTGAGTTTATGCAAGTTAATCATTCGGTTAATGTTTATTCGCTCTTTTTTTTTTACCATTTTATTACTTTGGATGTGTTTGAATGCTTTATGCTTTTGGATTGATCTTGTTTGTTTCTGGATTTGGTTCATACTTCTGATTTCAGTAAGCAAGCTAGGTTAGGTTTTAGTTTAAGTTCCATTTAAGTTTATGCTTTGTTTTGGACTTTATTTGGATTTTTGTTTTTGGACTGTTTTTGGGAAAGTAGAGATTATTCCCTCTGGTTGTAGCGTGACACTGCAACTGGTAATCTATTACCTATCTTTACCGTGAAACTCCTGTGGATCGAACCTGACTACCACTGTACTAGTAAGAGTGAGGTTTTTATTATTTTGACCGCACGACGACCTAGGCGTGTCAAATTTTGGCGCCGTTGCCGGGGAGTTGTGAGGTTAAGATTAGGCGATCTGTAGGGATTTGTTTTTTGATTTTTATGTTCAATTTTAGTCTTTTGATTTTTGGTATGTGTGCGTCCTCATAATGGGCGATTACATATATCCGGATCAATATTATGAGTATTATGAAAATCCAGCCGACAACTATTACGAGGATGATTGCAACAATGGATCATTCGATGACAATGGATGGCGGACCGAGGCGTCATCTCAACCTGAAAATTCTGCAATTTGGACCCAATTATTGGAACTCATGGCTAACACCTACCAAATACAGAAGGATCAGGCTGATGCTCTTGTAAGATTGCAATGTTCATTAGAACAGTTGGAGGAAAATTGGAAATGTTCACTGACAACGCCTAGTGATATCAAGTATTTTAGGCGTTGTTGAGCCCTGTTCTTGATAAAATTTTATCAAATATGTCTGGGTATTCTCACTTTTCGTGCCAGGACTTGTTTGGAGAAAAAGAATGGAAACAGGGACTAAAAGCGTGCAAAAGGAAGAAGTTTGGAAAGAATGAAAAATCAAGGAAACTCGTACGCGCGCCGCGGGAATTAACCATGCGCGACGCGGGCTTAAGGCGGTGGAACACATTCAAATGCCGAAGAAACGGGAAAGGATTAGTACGCGCGCCGCGGATTCTTAATCTGCACGCAAACTCCGTGCCCGTAGGCGTTTAAATATCATGAGTTTTAGTCAGGTTAGCAGTAGTCCGGTAAGTGTTGCCCAGGAACCATCAGGTGAGGCGACAAGGATGTTTTCTATTCCCCCACTGTCAGAGTTTCAGTTCGGGAGCACGAGTGCTTCTGGTGGTGCAGTTTCAGCCCCTGCACCCATACCATCATGCACTCCACCATCTGTCCCACCATTTACACCCGCTTCACAACCACAATCTACCAATCCATTTACTTCTGCTATGTCTTGGGGAGAGCCGACCTGTGATGGCACCCCAGCTCCTAGACAGCAAACACCAACCTCTCAACCACAACCAGTTCTTTTTAAACCTCAACCCACATTCCAACCAACACAACCTATACATTTTCAACAACCTCCTTAGCCACAATACCATTACCTAGAGACAGAGGAGGGATATGACGAGGCAGACGAGGGATGGGTGCCACCAGCACCACAACCACAATGGAACCGAGGTCGGGGACCTCCTAGAAGAGCACCACAGTATCAACCACCAGGTCAGCGGGAATATAACGATCATCTTTACGGTAACCTCGCCCAACCTTTACATTTCGTACAACCGAGACGGCAATCGGTTGAATCACATTTCCAACCACGGGAATATGATGATTCATCGCCAATCTATATTCCTGATAACATTGATTCACAAGTAGAGATAAGACCTCAGTTATTAGGAATATTGCCAGAGTTTAGAGGGTATAAGCAAGACTATCCTTATAATCATCTATATGAATTCTTAGCGATTGCTAATGCTAATAACCCTAGGAACACCAATAGAAACATTTTCAGGCTTAGACTGTTTCCATTCACCCTTAAGGATAAAGCCACATATTGGTTCACATCGTTGCCATCGAACAGCATTACTACATGGGATCAGCTCAAAGCAAAGTTCCTTCAGGAATTTTATCCAGCAAGTAAGACAACTGAAATCAGAAGAGTCATCCAGGACTTCCAGCAAAAGCCAGGAGAGGCTTTCCACGAAGCCTTTGACAGATTGAAGGAGTTGTTACGATCCTGTCCGCATCATGAAATTCCTAGGTGGCAGTTAGTTAAGTTATTCTTCGAAGGAGTCAGTGAGACGCATCAGGCCATGATAAATGCCTCATCAAGTAGGACATTTATGTGGCAGGACCCAGAGGAAGCGTGGCAGTTCTTGGAGCAGTTGAGCAATGGCTCCAAGGCAAACTTTTCTACCAGGAAGACTGTAGGTATGGCGGCAGCGGTGGGAGTCGATGCTGACTGGAAAAAGGAAGTGAAGAAAGAAATTAGTGAACTGAATAAGAAGTTTGACAGGCTCATGTCAACACTGCAGAATGGACCGCAGAATTCATCACAAGGAGGTCAAGGAGGACCTAAGACTCAAGAGGCGAATCAAGTTTATGGCCAGGGTCAAGGCCAACACAATAACGGACGACCCTACAGGCCATACAACCAGGTACACCAGCAAAATTTTAGGCAAAACAATTACCAGAGTCAATCGACCAGTCAGCCTAGAACACATCAGCCTGCGAA
Source organism: Cichorium intybus (assembly GCA_023525715.1). Taxonomy (NCBI): domain Eukaryota; kingdom Viridiplantae; phylum Streptophyta; class Magnoliopsida; order Asterales; family Asteraceae; genus Cichorium; species Cichorium intybus. Next base: position 92,518,351 of record CM042014.1, read on the forward strand.
CAACAATAACCATAATGGAAATACAAATACCAACAATAACAACAACAGGGGGCCCACTAATGCTACCAACAATGCCCCGGGGACTCAAGAAGAGATGATTGCTAAGATGTATGATATGGTCACTGCGACGCAACAACAATCTCAAGCAAATGCAAAGGCCATTGCAAACATGGAACGACAGATAGGTCAAATGGCTGCAGATCAGCAAAAGAGAGACAGTGGCAAATTGCCAAGTGCTACAGAGGTCAATCCTACTCATAATCAGCACCCAGGAAAAGAGCAAGTCAACACTGTCGAATCAGGATGGCAAAAAGTCACTTTGGAATACTTGTTTGAAGTAGGGAGCGAAGTGAGACTAGGGGAAGAAGAGAAGGCTCTAGAAAGTGAGGAAGGTAAGGAAGGAGGAGTTCCTGTTGAAAATGGAACTCAACCAGAAACAGATAAAGAGGTCCAGAAGGAAGAGCAATTAACGATAGCGGGAATCAAGCAGAAAAAGAAGAATAGGAAAGAGAAGAAGAAGCAGGAAGCACCCAAATTAACGGGGCCCTTAATGAACCAGCCCCTGTGGGATGAGCTTAAGGATGCCCCTGAAGACACCAGAATTCTGCAAGAAATGTGTGAACAAAATGGGAAGAGCAAAGCACCTACACCAAAAACTGTGAGATTGACTGTGAAAGCAAGCGAGGCGTTATTGGGAACACTGCCCAAAAAGGAAAAGGACCCCGGATCACCATTGATCACTACAACTGTAGGGGACGTGGTTATTCGAAACACCATGTTAGATTTGGGAGCAAGTGTCAACATCTTGCCAGGATACCTGTACGATAAGTACAAAAATGAAGAAATTGAGCCAGCAGAAGTTGTATTGCAGCTGGTTGATCAATCAACTAAGGTATCTCAGGGAAAGCTAACAAATGTCATAATCAAAGTTGGGGACTTTTTCTATCCCGTGGATTTTCTGGTTATGGAATATGAAAATCTGGACGATGCGCCTGCACTCATCTTAGGACGTCCATTCTTAGCTACTGCTGGTTCGGTAATTGATTGCAAGACTGGAGACATGGACATTTTCTTCGGGACTAGGAAAAGAAGATTGAACATGTTTGGGAACCCAATATCATTACCTTCAGAAGAAAACGGCAAACAAGTAGACATGAGAACATTAATGGAGCCAGGAATCAGGAGTAAGGAAAAAATCTGGACACATACGGGGGAAGGAGGAAAAGAAGAGATTTTAAAGGAGACCAAGGATCACCCGTTGTCCACCATCGACAAGGAACAACTGCTGGACATGATAGAGATGATGGAAGCAAGGCACCAGCAATATGAAAAGGAATCCAGAGAATGAGAGGCGAATGTTTTTAAGCTCTTAAAATCTCAACAACAATGGATCAGCGGCGTGAGCGATCGAATGACCCAACTCACATCTCTCATGACAATGATGGCCAACAATTGCATGCCAGAATACCAGCAAATGCCATCAAGGGGTCAAGAAGAAGAAGATGCAGCTTAGGAGTAGTATGTCTGGCTGAAGACGTTAAACTTAGCGCTTGTTGGGAGGCAACCCATCGTGTCATAAGTTAGGATATATTTCTTTGAATTAATTAGGAAAATACAAAAATACATCAATCTTTTTTGCAGGTACTAGTAGTTTAAAATAAGTGTGGGGTCATTTGAGAAGTTTTGAAAATTTTGAAGTCCGCGCCGCGGGTATTTAAATTACGCGACGTGGGATCGTAAACCAACCCGATGCGCAGGGGTTGATTTGGTGACACGCGCGACGCGCAAAGCGTAAGCCTGCGACGCGGTAAACGATCAGTCGGTTTTCTCCTTTATAAGGTAAGCCGCGGCTCACATAACCCACACACGACTCGGAGCTCCGGTTATCGAAATTCTCTTACAATTTTTCTTGCTCATTTTGTTTCCACTGTCAAGGTACGCCATTCTAACTATCTATTGCTCGTTAAAACTAGTGATTAGGTAGTTAATTTTAGTGATTTGGTCAAAATAGTTCAAAACTTAGAATCGCTAATGCTAGCTCATAGGGTGTTTGTTTTGCCAAATGGAGACCCTAGATGAGCTAGTCGGCACCTAGGCTACCTTGTGGTATGTTTAGATTGAGTTATAGCAGGTTAAATTGAGAGATTGGATCGGGGTTTGGAAACAGCCGCTCGCCGCGACGCGCCCTGCTCTTGGGCCGCGCCGCGGTGCGGCAGGGAAGATAGGGACTGATTTTGCAAATTTTTTTTGTTTTGTGGCTATGTGTCTTTTTGCAGATGATGTTCAGATTGGAGCATGCTTTCCTCCAGTTCCCCAAGGGACTGGCCAGTTCTGCAGAGTATACTTCACGGAGGGACGCATTGAGGGGTCGCCGGGTTCTAGAGGCGACGGTTATTGACAGAGATATATTGAGAGACGCAGGACTATAGGGTGCGATCGAGCCGTTCTTGCATCGCACCTGGACCCATGAGGAGGCATCATTTACTTGCTGAGGATGGGACCGGATCATGGCCACGGACGAGGATGTGGTCTATACGGAGCTCCTTCTGGAGTTCCTATCTACTATCCATTTCGCTCCTCGGGCGTCGGATCCACGATCCAGGCTCATCCGTTTTCGACTGGGAGGTACACAGAGGGAGTGCAACCTCAGGGAGTTCGGGAGGCGCACTGGCATCTACACTCCGGCGGATTTGCAGCACCGCTACTTCACACAGTTCTTTGGTGCGTGCATCCAGGGGCAGCCGGAGCTGGCTCCCAACATGGAGATTTGGACACCACTGTCCAACGTCATGTACGAGGCAGGGACCTCGAGGGAGAGCCACCTACGCGATCCACTTCACCGCCTCATGCACCGTATCGTCTCCACCTCCATCATGCAGCGGGAGGGAGGCGAGAAGGTGTCTGGGGAAGACATGACATTTTTATGGGCTCTCCTCGACCCGTCCCGATTCCTCCATCTCCCCTTCGCCCTCGCGGTTGCTCTCTCCACCCACTCGACCGGCGCCTCCACCAGCAGCCCACTAGCCAGGGGTATTTTATTACCTGCCTGGCCCGCTCATATGGTATTCTCACAGCCCCTGTGGTTGCCTCCTTGACCGCTCTGCCTCCATCCCGCATTACAGCACGCACTTTGGAGAGGATGCGGCTCATTGAGCAGCAGCGCCCGGGGCAGTTCATCCGGGCACCAACCGAGCCTCCTCAGGCACCTCAGCCCGCATATGCCCAGCCTGGCAGGAGACGCAAGAGGCCAGAGCCAGCACTAGAGCCTACAGCCCCGACAGAGCCACAACAGGAGGACCTGGCAGCCAGAGTTGCCAGGATTGAGGATTAGTTGGCATGGATCGGGGAGGTACTTTTGGATTTGGCCACACAGCAGGGCCGACACCCCGGACCATTCCCAGCCAGGGCCCATGATCATGAGGCCGGACCCTCCAGGCCGCCTGGCAGTGATTGATGTACTTTTTTCTTTCTTTCTTTCCTTATATATTTTTTGGGATATATGTATAGACTTATGACACTTCTATCTGTATATTTTTGTTCATATTTTATTTGTCATGTTTTCTTTTTAATTGTTTGTTGAGTTATGCATGATATACCAATTTGAGAAGGAGTTGTCTCAGACAAGTGTGGGGTCACCGTTCCCCCTCCACTTGTCTCGACCACCGGCGTGTTCACTGTAGCGCTACAACTCCAGAATACGAAAGCAGGGATCCATCTGTACGCAATTATACCTGTGATATTGAGCACCAAGCAGTCTATCGTCCAAAAGGGGTAACTCTTTCTCCCTTGTTTTGAAATAATTTTGTACAACGGGGACGTTTTACGGTTTTAAGTGTGGGGTGTGGACGGTCGAAAGAGAATATTTTTGAAATTTTTTGTAGAAATGATCAATTTTCAATTTATAGCAATATTTTTCAAAATATTTAATAAATTGCAATTTTGAAATGAATGGTTTATGATTGTGATAGCATTAGTATTTTTCAAGAAATACTGTTTATTTGTGATCATGCTATTAGTTAGGCAAATAAGTTGAGTTTTACGAGTTTAGAAGATTGAGCTGTTTTAGGATTGGAGTTTAGGAAGGAAAAGTCAATCTGTGGCCTTTGTTGTTCGAGCCGGTAAGTCTAAAATGGGTGGGCCTTATGCACCTTACCACCTAAGATCGTCTGGTCTGGGATGGTATTTCTGAAAGCTCGTTACACGGACAACATCGAAAGTTATGGACAATTCCTTAATGGCCTTTAGAATCTGAATGAGTAAGTACACTTCATTGTGGACAGAAAGTTGTAATCAAGGGTTCTCTAGAAAGCCATGAATTCCAAAGAACAATTCAATTATGTTTTCGCGAACTATTCCACTCTAACTCAAAGAGCAATAAACTTTGAAACTGAACACAGTCAAAAATTGTTTGATTCTTTATTATAATTTGTTAAAAACTCTCTTGCTTGGGGACAAGCAAGGCACAAGTGTGGGGTGTTTGACAACGCCTAGTCATAACAAGTATTTTAGGCGTTGTTGAGCCCTGTTCTTGATAAAATTATATCAAATATGTCTGGGTATTCTCAATTTTCGTGCCAGGACTTGTTTGGAGAAAAAGAATGGAAACAGGGACTAAACGCGTGCAAAAGGAAGAAGTTTGGAAAGAATGAAAAATCAAGGAAACTCGTACGCGCGCCGCGGGAATTAACCATACGCGACGCGGGCTTAAGGCGGTGGAACACATTCAAATGCCGAAGAAACGGGAAAGGATTAGTACGCGCGCCGCGGATTCTTAATCTGCGCGGCGCGGCTGCGGGAAATTTGCAAGTATAAATAGATGCATTTCCAGCCGAAAACCCTAGCAAAGACCGGGTGTAAAATCGACCTTGAAGCTCTTTGACTCCAAGATTTCATTCCAGAAGACTCTCATTTGGTATTGGTTAGTTTTAGATTTTATTTGTAATTAAATAGTTGGATTTAAGCTTGGTTTTGTATCTTTGGGTGTGACAACCATTGATATTAAGCTTTGGCTTCTGTTTTTGGATCATTTGGTTACTGTTTTTATGTTGGATTCAGATTTGGTTAATGCAAAGCATTTGGTTACATTTAATCTTAGCTTTTTTGGTGTTTTTATGCTTGTGTTTGGTTTTGGATGTTTGATTTATGTTTGGATATTGTTTTGACCTTGTTGGGACTGTTTTCCTTTGCTAAAATCAGTAGCTAATTAGGTTAGTTTGTAAGCATTAAACCTTGGTTAGTAACTGTTCAATAGAACTTTAGTTAGTGGCTAGTCTATGCTTTGCTTGGGTTAGCTAGTTTGGATGCCTTTGATTGCTTCTGATTCAGAGATGTACTTCTGATTTCAGAAAGTGACTAGGTTATTTGAGCTTAGCTTAGCTTGGCTTGAGTGTGATTGATCATTGTTTCATTTGCTAGTGATTAGGAAGGTAGAAACTAGATCCTCCGACTGTAGCTGTGACACTACTAGTTGGTAATCTCTCATCTACTCTAACCACGAAGCTCCTGTAGATCGACCCTGACTACCGCTATACTAGTGTGTGTTAGGTTTTCTTTATTTTTGACTGCACGACGACCGCTGTGCACCCTCGCCAAAACCTGAGGCGAGTGATTTTTATACCAATGATAATGTGTGTGAACCTGCATCACTTGAACATGTGATGGAAGGACATGCACCTTGCGAAAGTCAAGAGACCACTGAGATTGTCGAAACAGTTGTTGAGGAAGAGGTTGTAGGTGACAATACTACCCCTGACTCAACAGCTTTTGATGTTTTTGAAAATGTTGATCTGATGATGTGTGAACCCATGCCATCACTGGACAATCTGGTCGATGAGGATGTTGAGGAGGGGGCTGTAAGTGACAATACATATCCCAGCCCAACAATTCCCAAAATTGTTGAAGTTGTTGATACTATTGGGGAAGGGGGCATAGATGGCAATTCTACCCCCGAACAGATAATTTTTAAAAATTTTGAACAGTTTGAAAATAAGGATCTGGTGATGGATGACTTTATACCACCACCAGATACAACCAGTCGCTCATTCTTGGTCCCGATCCACCTGTTGGACGATGATCGAGAAGATGATGCCGACGAATTAGTCTTTGAAAACAATAAACATGATTTCTTTGCTACTCATGATCCATTCATGAATGGAAAATTAGATGTAATCAATACCATCGATGAGGACATATGGAAGCATCCCGATATGTTGCCTTCCGATCCCATTCGATTGGAAAAATTATATTGGTATTGCAAACTAAACCACAAACTGTAGATGACACGCAATATGTGAGCAACAAACGAGGCGCAAAACTACTACTGGAAGCAGCACTGGGCGCATTCCACATCAAACCTGTGATCTTAAAGAGATACAAAAGGAAGGATCGAGCTTGGAGGTTCAAAGCTACCTCCAAGTACTCACGGGAAATCATCGGGAGACGGCAACCGGGCAGCAGCAGGAGAACCGGCAAGCCATTCTACCCAGGAAAGTTTGAGGATCAATGGGTCAACAAAGGGACGGTGGTGACTGAAAATCAGCAAAGGAAGAAGGCATATGATCCACCGTAGCTGTAGAAGGACTCACCGTCTTGCTGAAGACGTTAAACTTAGCGCTTGTTGGGAGGCAACCCATCCCTTATAGGTTAGGTATAGTGTTTCTTAGGAGTAATTAGGAAAATATTGTCATCATCTTTGCAGGTGTTATTGGTTCAAGGCAAGTATGGGGTTACAAGCAGGTTTTGGAAATTTTGAAGGCCACACCGTGGTACAAGATAAGGCGCGCCGCGCGTATGCAAAACAACCCGATGCGCAGGGGTTGGTTTGGGTACACACGCGCCGCTGTTCGTCCATATCCGCATCGCGGGAAACAATCGGTCAGACCCTTCTTTATAAGGTACGCCTCGTCTCATTTGTAACCACGCCGCGCTACAGAGCTCCGATCAACCAGAAATTTTCTCTTGTTTTTCTTGTGTATTTGATTCCCATGATCGAGGTATGTTGTTCTAACTTGTTTCTACTAGTTATTACAAGCAATTAAGCCACGAAATTGAGTGATTTCTTCAAAAACTGAAAAACTTATAAATCGGCAATGCTGGCTAGTAGGGTGTTTTGTTTGCAAAATAATCACCCTAGAGGGGTTAGTCGGTACTTAGGATACCTTGTAGTGGTGTTGGATCGTGTTAACAGGTGAAAATCGATGATTTGGGGAAAAAGTTTTGCAACAGACTATGGCACGCCGCGCCCTAGTTCTTGGGCCGCGCCGTGCCTCGGTGGGGAAGAAAGGACTTATTTTGAAAATAATTTGTTTTGTGTGGTTTCATTTGTACAGATGGCTTTCAGACGTGACAACCCTTTCTTTCAGTTCCTCGAGATCTTAGAGAGTACTCCGAAGTACGTGACACGGAGGGACGAGCTGATTTCTCGCCGGTTTCTCGAGGTGACCATTTTTTTCCGGGATATTCTTACTCAAGCCAGATTCTGGGCCGAGATCGAGCCATTTCTCCACTGCACCTGGTCTGCTGGGGAGTTCACATTCACGTGCCACAGCTGGGAGAGGCTGATGGCCAATCAGGACGACACAGTCTACACGGAGCTTCTTCTAGAGTTCCTGTCCATAGTTCATTTTGCACCAGCCTCACGAGAGGCACGGTCCAGGCTGGTCAGTTTCAGATTAGGGGGAGTTAGTAGGGAGTTCAGTCTCCGGGATTTTGGGAGACGTACGGAGATCTATACGGAGGAGGAGCTCCAGAGCCGCCATTTCGTGTCTTTTCTTCGGGCGTGTATTCAGGGGCAGCTGGATCGGGCTGCCAATGCGACTATTTGGGCCACGCTGTCCAATGTACAGTTTGACGCAGGGTCGGCCAGGGAGAGCCAGCTCCGCAACCCACTTCACTGCCTCATGCACCGTATCATCTCCACTTCTGTTATGCAGAAGCAAGGAGGTCAGAAGATGTCTGGCGAGGACATGACGTTCATCTGGGCGCTTCTCGATCCCACCAGATTCCTCCATCTGCCCTATGCCTTGGCGATCTCTTTGTCTACCCGAGCAGCGGGTGCGTCCGGCAGCAGCCCCATGGCCGGCGGATATTACGTTACCCGCTTGGCCTGATCATATGGTCTGCTGACTGCTACGACCATAGCAACCTTGGCGGCAATACCACCTGTGCACACATCAGCCCGATCTTTGGAGAACATGGGCCTTATTCATCAGCCACAGGCGGGTTGATACGTGAGGGTGGCGACAGAGGCATCGCGGGTGCCCCGACCAGCGTATGCTCAGGAGAAGGAGGGACCAGCGAGCAGATATTGGAGAGTTGCAGAGCCACAGCCACAGCTGTCGGATGTGATGACAGTTGTCTGACGGCTGGAGGACAGGGTTGCTAGCATGGAGGATTAGCTGGCATGGATTGGAGAGGAGCTTTTGGAGACGGCCTCCCATCAGGGACGACGCCCCCGACCATTCCCAGCCAGAGCACATGACCATGAGGCAAGTCCTTCCAGCACACCTCGAGATGATTGATGTATTTTCTTTTCTTTTAGTTTTGGAAATTTTTGTACCAAACTTATGATACTATCTTATCTTTTGTGTTTGTTTATATTTTAGTTTGTTTTTCTTTTTGCATTTGATATTTTTCTGAGTGATGCATGTAATACTGAATGGGGAATCTGTGGAGGAGTTGTTTCAGGCAAGTGTGGGGTCACCGTGCCCCTCCACTTGCCATGATCACTGGCGTGTTTTACTGTTGCGCTACAACTCCTGGAAATCTGAACCTGAAGCGTGAAAAGTTCGTGTTTTTGCACCTGTGACAATCAAGTACCATCAAGCGGTCAACCGTCTAAGGGGTAACTCTTTCTCCCTAGTTTTGAAATAATTTTTGTACAACGGGGACGTTGTACGGTTTTAAGTGTAGGGTGTGGACAGTCGAAAGAGTTTTTTTTATATTTTTGCGAAAACAGTCAAATTTCAAAACTTTTAGCAATTTTTCAAAATTTTTAATAGATTTTAATTTTGAAACGAATTGTTTGTGAATGTTATAGCAGTGGTATTTTTCAAGGAATACTATGTAGTTGTTATCATTCTATGAGTTTAGTCAAATAAGTTGAGTTTTAGGAGTTAGAAGATTGGAGTATTTTAGGATTGGAATTTAGGAAGGGACTGTCAATCAGTGGCCTTTGTTGTTCGAGCCGGTAAGCCTAAAATGGGTGGAACTTATGCACCTTGCCACCTAAGATCGTCTAGTCTGGGATGGTATTTCTGAAAGCTCGTTACACGGACAACATCGAAAGTCATGGATAGTCTTTTTATGGCCTTTAGAATCTCAATGAGTACGTACACTTCCTCGTGGACAGAAAATTTGTAATCAAGGGTTCTTTAGAAAGTCATGAATTCCAAAGAATATTCTGGTTATGTTTTCACAAACTATTTTACTCTAACTCTTGGGGCAATAAGCTTTGAAATTGAACACGAATTTGAGTCTTAGTTAGGATCTGTTAAAAACTCTCTTGCTTGGGGATAAGCAAGACACAAGTGTGGGGTGTTTGATAACGCCTAGTAATATCAAGTATTTTAGTCGTTGTTGAGCCCTGTTCTTGGTGATTTTATATCATATATGCTGTAGTATTCTCACTTTTTGTGTCAGTGTTTTTTTGGAAAGAAAAGTTACAAACAAGGGTTAAATGCGTACAAAATGAAAGAAGTTTGGAGATAAAGAAAAAAACGGTCGCCTGAACACGCGCGCCGTGGATATGCATGTGGGCACGCCGCGCTGAGTCAACGATGAGGCGGTGGAACAAATTCAAATGACGAAAAATCGGGGTTAAGGCTACACGTGCGCCACGGATATCAGAGCTATGCGACGCGGTCACTAAAATTCCACAACTATAAATAGAGGCCATTAGGTCGAAATCAGCAGGCAAGGAACGACCCATAAGGTGGACCTAAGGCTTCTTTGACTCTAAGTTTCGAATTTCAGCAACCATTCGTGGTATTTTATGTTTCTTCATTTAATTTCATTATTAGTTCAATTGTTCTTAGTTATTAGCTTAGTGTTTCTGGGTATGACAACCGGTAGCAGTAGGTTATAGCTTTTTATTTTCGTTGTTTACTGTTTTGGATGCTTTGGATTTGAGTTTATGCAAGTTAATCATTCGATTAATGTTTATTCGCTCTTTTTACCTTTTTATTGCTTTGGATATGTTTGAATGCTTTATGCTTTTGGATTGATCTTGTTTGTTTCTGGATTTGGTTCATACTTCTGATTTCAGTAAGCAAGCTAGGTTAGGTTTTAGTTTAAGTTCCATTTAAGTTGATGCTTTGTTTTGGACTTTATTTGGATTTTGGTTTTTGGACTGTTTTTGGGAAAGTAGAGATTAGTCCCTCTGGTTGTAGCGTGACACTACAACTGGTAATCTATTACCTATCTTGACCACGAAACTCCTGTGGATCGACCCTAACTACCACTGTACTAGTAAGAGTGAGGTTTTTATTATTTTTGACCGCACGACGACCTAGGCGTGTCAATAGTAGCTTATGTGGAAGGGTTGAAACACAATTTGGTGAGGATTTCTCAACTGGTAGTTGGAATGGGTAATGAGGTTACTCTCAACACTCATGGAAGCATCATTAAAAGTGAAAAATCAAAAGAAGTGTTGCTCAAATCAAAGACGAGGGGATCAATGTTTCCCTTGGATAAAAACCCATTGTTGGAGCACCTCCACTATGCCTTCTGTCAGAAGCCATTTTAGATCTCAACTGGCTATGGCATAGAAGGCTTGCTCATTTGAAGTTCAAGAATATCAATAAATTGGTGGTATTGGATATGGTTCGGGGTAATCTTGGGCTTAAATTCGATAATGATACTCTTTGTGCTGCTTGTGAGCATGGCAAACAAACAAAGCAAAGGCATCTCACTGTGATTGACACTTCTTATAGATTAAGCAACATCTGAAAGGAATGGAATTATGGATTCCAACGTTATGGGAAATTTTAGTACATGAAAGGATAACATGTTTATTAATAGTTCTAATTTAGAAACTCTAATGGTTCAAAGTTTTCCATAATGGCATAAAGGTGTAAAATGAAGAATCTATTAATATCTAACCATTAAAGTAAACTTACAGAGAAGTATTTTGGAAACAAGGGATTGGAAAATCCTTGGATGTAATTGGAGAATGAAGCCACTTGGGGACTCAAGACCAAGAAGTTAACAAACAAAGAAATTGACTTGGTTTTGGTCAAATAGAAGCACTCCCTTAGTGGAAATCTTACTTAGGAAACAAAAGAAGAAATAATGAATACATACCCAAACTTTGTGTATTATGAGAAGATTTCGAGAATATAATCCTCTTAAGGGGTGGGTAATTGTGATAAACAAATTTTTTTTGTAATTCTGAATAATAACTATGTAAAACTGAATAATAAAATCAATGTTAATGAATTAAATTAACCAAAAGGGTAATTTGGTCACTTAACATGAATTTGATCTTGACTTGATGTTATGATGTTTAAGTAAGTTGTTATATGTTAAATATATGTGTTTTGAGCAGTGTGTGTGAGTTTTTTGTTAAAAGGGTCAATAATTGGGCAGTTGACAAAATTTGGAAAACTTGTCAAAAATGGGAATTTTTCTGTTAAAATTACACAACGCGTAGAGATGAAGTAACGCGAAGCATTCATATTAAGTTGATATGATGATGATATCTAATGAACTACATTGTTGTAAATGTTGTATGCAATGCAAGGTCATGCGATGTGTAATTTTTGCAGAAGTTTGGAGAATGGGACTTCATGAAGACATGACGCCACTAAGGATGTACATGACGTGGCTGGTGAATAAGGTATCAATAACGTGATGTGTTTATGGCTTAACTTAACAACTATCTGATTTTTAAGCTGTCAAGCTAGGCTTAAATGGGTTGACCCATTGGGTCACCATTTGACCTGATGAAAATATTAGATATCAGCGTATTTCACACTAAAAATCAGTTTCTAGTTCTTTCAATCTCTCTCAAAGGTGTAGTGTGTGTTTTGGGTATGTAGAGTGTGTGTGAAAATTTCTTGGTGATCAAGGAGTTTTTCAAAGGCAATCAAGTGCAAGCATGGTATAGCATGGTAATAATTCATCTTCTAGCTTTGGTTTGAGTTAATTCAATCATGTGTATGAAATTTCATGAAACCCCAAATTATAGGGTTTGAAAAATATGATGATTTTATGGTTGGGTAATTACTCCTTGATGTTTTCAAGCTCTTTGCTAAAGAAACTTAATGATGGTTGATGATAAATTATGAGTTGGAAATAATTTAATTATTTGAAGCATATTGTGATAAGTGAAGCACACTACTACTGGATAAAGATGATACAAGTTATGAAATGTGAATATATTTGACAATTGGTCTTGAACTAGTTAAGTTAACATTAAGATTATATTATGTTTAAGACATAATAAATGTTGTTTGACAAGTTTTTTCTTGGATTAAAATGAAGCTCTTATATTAGAATGGTGAGATGTTTAACACAAGATTAATGCATCTTCATGTTAAGCATCATTTTAGTTAAAAATCCCAAGTATGGGAAAAATTATTAGATATTGGAATGATGTTGATTTTGGTGTGAACTATTAAGGCTTGGGACTAAAAAATCTTTATATATTGTTAGTCCTAGCAAGTTGTTGATGCGAATGAATGTTGTTGAACTCCTTATGTATTGAAGGAGTAAAAGTTCAAGGAAATGGGAAGGGAAAAAGTATAGTGGAATCCTAGTTAGACTTATCTAACAAATGTGAATTGACGTGCAAGTTTTAGCATTTGTGTTATGTTTACAAAGTTTTACTAAGTAGTCATGTGTTGTATATTTTTAATTGGAAAGGAAATGTTTTTGGCATTTAGTCTTAAATGTTTTGAAATGATTCGTATATGAAGTAATGAATGAATGTTAAAGTGAACGAATGAAAATGCTTGCATGAGCCATGATGTCTCCGTAACGAGTCATAGAGGAATCTACCGGGGACGTTTCCCCATGCGAGGTAGATGTCCTGGAATAGTAAGATGCTAAGGTGGACTGATCAAGTTCTTTCCATCTTGGTATAGAGTCAATAAGTAGTCTTAAAGTCAAAAGCAGAATTGAAAATCGAGAAACAGAGTATCGGACCAAGATTGATCTTAATCCATGTGTTTAGTCTGAAAAATATCTTGTTGGACGGAGGATCATATAATCACTTATCTTTGGACAGAACTGACTGGGTCAGAGTTCGGGAACAGTTTCTAAGAAACCGAGATTAATCAGAAGGTAAATGGACAATTAAAGTCATAGACTTATCCAAGTGGGAGACTTTTGGATTAAGTGTCTAAGGCATGACTGTAAATTGTATTTATCTTATTAATTGAAGCAAAATCCATTTGAGTTGCCCTCATAACTGGAGGATTAGTGTAGAGTTAAGTAGAGAGAAAGGTTGATTTATTAATTGTTTAATAAATCAATAGAAATAACATAAATAGTTTATTAATATATTTAAGTGTTAATATATTAATTAGAAACTACAATAATTAATTAGAAATTAATCTAGAATTAATTGGATTTAATTTGGTGATTAAATTAATTAATTAAAAGTGTAGGGACTGGTTTGTATTTATTTAATAGTTGAATAATTGACTAGCCAGTGGCAAGGGGCCAAAGTTGGCGAGAATTAGACTGGGCACACTCTAAATCTCGAAACCCTAATTAGGGTTTAGAAGCCTTGGTCCAAATGGTCAACAGGCTTGTCCATTAAGGATGCTCCTCTAGGGTTTTGACTGTAACCCTTGGAGGCTATAAAAGGAACCTCCTGGCCACCCTTATTCCTACGCCATTTCTCTGTCTCTCTGGAACTTTGGTGTCTTCTCTCCTCCGTTGCTTGGGTGTGACTCCATTTGAGGCAGGATACTTTTGCTTCTTGCATCTGGATCAAGAATCAAAGGTTGGTTTTCTTGATTTTAATCTTTAGAAATTATTGTTGGCCTTAGGTTTTTGTTATATGTTTATAAGATAGAAAAACATAGATCCTCAATTAGGTTGCATGTGAACTTAGGATTTCTAGTTCATTGTTTGCTTAAAACCTTTCAGTGGTATCAAAGCCTTAGCTGTTTTTCTATGTGACTTGCTATAACTGATTTTGTTTGTTTGATGGGTTGATCGAAAATTAACCCCATCATGGAGGCCAATATTGATGGTGGCTAGGGTTTTGAAAATCCCTAGCCTCCTTTCCCCTTCTATGATTTTTGCTATACTTGGAAAGTAGGTTGTTATTTTTGGTAATTGCTGATTAATTAAATAACTGGAACCCTTTATCCATTTCTTGCAAGTTTTGTGAATTAGGGATAAAGATAGGTAATTAATTTGATTAATTTTGTGATGCCTATCTTTGATATAATTAGTTTAATTAATAGTTTAATTAAAAGATAAATTAAATCGCTTAAAGATTTAAATTTAAATTTTGAAATTAAATGTTAATTAGCGAAAATTAAAAAAATAAAACCTAAAATATTTTAAAAGTTTAAAATACATCTTATACATAGTATAATTAAAAGTTAATATTATTTGTATAAGATTAAGTTGGTTAGTCTTAACGTTAGTAGGCCTCATTCACAAAACTGTCCTATAAAGACGGTATAAGGAGACTGCCTATAAAATGGTAGTCTTATGGGTGTCCACTCTCACCCACCGCTCTCCTGGTCAGTCGAGTGTCGTTAGCCGAACGGGTTTGATAGGACCGCTTAAGCCTCTTAAAAGTATAATGCTATAATTGAAAGTACTAGAGCCATTAACAAAATCTCAATCTAGTTACTTTAGGTTAAAAATGTGAATTGATGCTAATCCATGAAATTGCACATTGCACTTTATGAAACATTAGTAGAGCGTGTGTGGTTAACCGGCACACCAATAGGGGTTCATAAAGAGTTGCAATGGGTTTCTCGATCTTACCATTATTGATGGAGCGTGTGTGGTTAACCGGCACGTCAATTTGAGATGGTAATTGACTTCGAGAGTACCAAGCTAATTTGCATGGTTATTCACACCCGGTTTGTGATCCTCGGTATCCCAGTCACAAACAGTGGGGCATTCCTGAGATTAAAACATGCTATTGAATATTTCAATAAATCTTAAAAGAAATTAGGAATTCCATTATAATATGATTATGTTTCCGTGGTAGAATTGGCTGAATCGTCATTCGCCTACCTTTATAAAATTTACAATAAAGATTACGGCATCCCTCTTCTATATTGTGAATTGTTATAGTTGGGTCCTAGCCTTATTATTATATTTGGGTTAATATAAGGATTATATATATATATATATATATATATATATATATATATATATATATATATATATATATATATATATATATATATATATATATATATATATATATATATATATATATATATATATATATATATATATATATATATATATATATATATATATATATGTATCTAATTAAAACTACCTTCTTGTTTTATAGATGTCTTCTGTTGACCACACCGTTCCCCACTCAAACACCATTAATGTCACTTCAATCCTTTCATTGTGTTCCAAAGTGCAATTGGATGGCACTAACTATAATGACTGGATAAGAAACATCAAGATATCTTTGAGGTTCGAGAACAAAGAGTATGTTCTCGACACTGAGCTAGTTGAAGTTGACCCCAATACTGCTACTTCCGAGGAAATTGCCTCGTACCAAAAACACTCAGATGATGCGACCAAAGTAGCATACATCATGATCGCTACCATGAACACTGAACTGCAAAGAATATATGAGTACTAATGGCCCTACGAGATGCATAAAGAGCTTGCGGAAAAGTTCCTCAAGCAAGAATGCATCGAGAGGTGCGAAGTGGTCAAAGCCTTCACTCATGTGCAAAGAATGCAAGGCTATGTGGATAAGCTTAGGAAGCTTGGAATGCCCGTACATGAGGAGTTGGCCGTTAACATAGTGCTTAACTCCTTACCGAGTTCTTATGACCAGTTCACACTGGCGTATCATTTGAACAACACTCAGGCTACCTTGACTGAGTTACATCACATGCTTCATACTGCAGAAAATGGGCTGAAGGGTAAAAGTGTACCCACTGTGAATCAGCCCGTCCTGGCTATTGGCTCTGGCAAAGGAAAGAAAAGGAAGGGCCCTCCCAAGCAAAATTGGAGGGAAAAGGTTCATGTCGGGTCATCCAGCAGTGCCCCTAGAACCAAGTCTTCCGGCATTCCGCATGTCACGAATCCCAAGGAAGCCGATTGTTTCTATTGCGAAGAGAAGGGTCACTAGAAGAGAAGCTGCCCCAGGTACTTGCAGGATATCAAGGATGGCAAAGTGAAGCCATCACAAGCAGGTACTTACACTATATCTAATAACTCTTCTTCCCGTTCTTGGGTCCTTGACACCGGATGTGGTTTTCGTATATGTTCTGATTTGCAAGACCTAGAGGAAAGTAGGGAGCTGGAGCACGGTAGATTGAACCTGATCATGGGCAATAGGCGAACGTCACCTTTTACCAGGATCGATGTCTATAGACTAGTGCTTAGTAGTGCAGTTAGTTTAGAATTACATAATTGTTGCTATTCGCCAGATATGGCTAGAAACATAATTTCTTGTCATGCATTGTTCAGACAAGGTTATTATTATACTTTTGATAAATTGAATGGTTCAATTTCAGTTTTTAAAAATGATGTTATTATCTTTAAAGCTTTGCCTTGTGATGGAGTGTATGAAACTATTATGTGTGTTGACAATTATGGTAATGATGTATTAAATATTGATTCTTCAAGTGGTGTAGTAAATGTGTGTTTGTGGCACTGTCGCCTTGGCCATATTAATAAGAAACGCATCGCCCAACTCCAAAAAGATGGAGTGTTGGAATCATTACTCCAAAAGGATGGAGTGTTGGAATCATTCGACCTTAAATCGGATGATGTATGCGAATCTTGTTTATTTGGCAAGATGACAAAATCACCATTCAAAGGGTCCTTTGAAAGAGGTGAAGGTCTGTTGGATATCCTACACACAGATGTGTGTGGTCCCTTCAGAACAACCACAAAAGATGGCACGCGGTTCTATGTGACCTTTACTGACGATTTTAGTAGATATGGGTATATCTACTTAATCAAGAACAAGTCAGATACCTTTGAAAAGTTCAAAGAGTTTAAAAATGAAGTAGAAAATCAATTGGGCAGAAAGATAAAGATGCTTTGATCCGACAGATGCGGTGAGTATCTTAGTATCGAGTTTCTCGATTATCTAAAGGAATGTGTAATAGTTTCACAGTTCTCACCTACTAGAACACCACTGTTGAATGGTGTTGCTGAGAGGCGAAACCGAACCTGTTGGACATGGTTCGTTCCATGATGAATCGAGCTTCACTTCCAATCCATTTCTTGGGGTATGCCTTAGAGACTGCCGCCCATATCTTTAACCTTGTCCCAACCAAGAAGGTTGCCAAAACACCTCACGAGAGGTGGACGGGGAAAGTTCCCTCGTTGGCACACATCAAAGTCTGGGGTTGTGAGGCTTTCGTGAGACGAGAGACTCAAGACAAACTCGTAGAAAGAAGTGAGAGGTGTTTTTTCATCGGAGACCCAAAAAAGTCATTTGGATACTTGTTCTACAGACCAAGCGAGGACGTGGTCTTTGTAGCCAGACGAGGAGTCTTTCGAGAGAGAGAGAGCTCATTTCCAAAAAGAGGATAGTGGGAGTACAATTGATCTCGAAGAGATTCAAGAGACACCCGATGAAACAACCTTAGGAGAATATATGTTATGCTAGAAAATAGGCATGGAACCTAGTTAGGAAATGCATGCTAGAAATGCTTGGATTAGGATGCCTTCTGCCTGTTAATTGTTATTTATGCTGCTTTAGAATCTATGCTAACACTATTAGGTTGCTTAGTGAATGCTCTTAGGTTATATACAATTAGGATAAGATGGCCTAAGAATTCTTGGTCTAGCCTTACTGACTGTTCCTTGTTTGGTTGTGACTTTGGGGTAGGATCATTTATTTTAATGTCTATCTTATTCTCGATTGTGTACGACTGTGTGTCCGTGAGGCAACCCGATGGTGTTAGTAGAAGTTCTTTTAGGCACGGGTGGGGTGTGAGATCTTAGGTAGCCTAGGATAAGTGTTAGGCACTTGGGTGCGAGATAGTATGAATACCAATGTCGAATAGATGAGTGAGTGGTGAATTAGAGTATTAGGGGATGAATTTTGGAACAAGTACGAATAGGTGTGGAAGGTAGTACTGGGCCTGTACTACCGAAAGCACAGGATTCATACTTGAGCCAGGAAGAGTTACCCAAAATTCTAAGGAACCGGGTAGGGTAGAGAATCAGGTATGATTCACATTATGGATTAGTGGCGAAAAGGAAGTACACGTCTTCACCGTGGTGATCATCGGTCATGAAGAATGGATCAGGAGGCGTTTCGGGTGTGACCGATTGAGGTGGATCGGAATGGATCATGGTGCAGAAATTGATCGCCGTTGAGGTATCAACGAGGTCTATGATTGACAGCAATGGGTTAGGCGATGCATCCGGGTTGCTAGTCGATGCATCTAGGTTTTGCATGACGATGTTTCGAAGGACTATGTATGTGAATCCCGATAGACCTTATTCTTGTCCAATAGACTAACGGCATGGTATGAGGGTTTGAATTGTTGCAAAGGTTCGAGGCGCTGATCGAGAAATGAAGCTTAATACGTGTATAGCTCAGCTACTGGAATATGGGAGTACTTGCATTACGAATTATCAAGCGTTGGATTTGGGCTATGATGATAACAGGAGAAGGGATTGACAGCTTGTTGGAAACTGTGGCTTGGGAATCTGCAGATAGGTTCCAGAGGATTACTAGGTACTCCTTTTGTCACACCCAAAAATTTTCGCGAAATATTTGAACTTTTTAAAACAACTTTCATAAAAGAAGCTATGAGTTTACAAAAGATAATTATCACAAAACCAAATTATAACGAAATAGACATAATAATGTGCGGAAGCAAAATAATAATATTGTCCCAAAATGGAAATTCTTCTAGTAGTGGTATCCCGGTGCTCCAAGTCACGCCTCAACCTCTTTGATCTTAATACCTGAAAATGTTAGTGAGAACCGTAAGCATAAAAGCTTAGTGAATTCAAACACAGACATCATATCAATATTCACATTTACCAATCCTAATCCAATTCCAATTATAATTACATTAATAAGCAAGGAACAAATCAATGCTTATATTAATAGGGAGGACTTGTAGGTTTGAGCCGCACCGGGTAAATCCCGTATCCTTTGGCCCCGATCCCCGCACCTCATAAACAGTATAACGTTGGTGATCTTACCTAACTACCCCTCATAGTATTAATCAATCACATACAGTGCACATGTATGATTATATAACAATAATATAGCATGCTTTAATTAGTAAATCTAAAAAATCACACAAGAGCTATCTAGCAAACATAAATGCTAATACAATGGTGTGAGAGAACTCAAGGCTTCACCTAAATAGAACTAAAGGTTAGAAGAGTGAAGTTGTGAAACTAAAAAATGAGAAGGGAGTAATCACAGCAAGGACTCTAAAACAGTCCTGCTGATCAGGACTGAATTACTCCAAAATGCACAATAGAAACATAGGATTAAATAACTTTTGCAAGAAACTACAATGGCTTAGGTTTCCAGAACCATAAGGAACTCCTCATAACTCCAAAGGATGTAAGAGATATGAATTTTACAAAAAGACTTGTCACTGCAGTCTTTGGACGGACAGTCAGGTGGTGTTGGCCAATTCTACCAAACTTGTGTGGGGAATTAGCCCCAACCAAAACTCAGAGGAACATTAGACACAAAAATACAAGTCTCAGAGTTAGAATCGATTAAAAAGGGTTTCCCAAGCTCTAGATATAAAAATCACAAGGTGGTCAATCACAGAATCAGCATAAGCTGGTGACTGTCCATTGACCTGGAGTGTGAGTCCATTCTAACCAAGTTATAATGAGAATTAACGACCCATCTTCTCTAGATATTAACTTAACTATGTAAGGTACATGTGGGTATTTGGAAGCACTTAGGATCATTTCCTAAACCCTAGTATTGATAAAAACAAAATGACATATCACAGCAGACCCGGATCAGACCCAACAGCAGAGAAGCTATTGTTGCCCATAGGTAAAGTCCTTTTTATCGAGGGTGCCTTTTAAGAAAGTTACCCAACTCGATTTTTGAACTTTGGGCACTGATATGGGGTCCATTTGAGTTCTATAACTCGATATATGATTTTTACAAAATGGTTACCGAATCTTATTGAAGCAGAAACATAACCTTTAATAACATTTCTTGGCCAATCCACCCTTTTCTCTTTGGGAGACATTCTAGGATGTACCAACTCATCCTATTTAGTCCCCATGAATATGGTGGTACTAAAAAGGATTAGAGATCATTAGGGATTCATTTAGCCATATGGAAACTATAAGAACTTAATCATAAATCCAACTACAAAACCATAAGATCATGATTTTCAATTTAGGGTTTTGTAGTGATCTTTCACATACACTCACACTCATATGTACATCAATAATGATGTAATGAGGTGGTGTATTCAGATCTAACACTAAGATACATACATCTAAAAGAAAGGGTAGAAGTAGAGAGATTACTACATCAAAATAACAACATGAGATGCTACATAAAATGATAGAATTGAAGAACAATGAAGATTACAAACATACCAAGGATTGGAGTTAGGGATGAACACAAGAGCAAGGTTCTTGGTTGGAGGAGAGTGATGATGATGACGGTGGCTTGGTGGTGAATCCGGCGACAGGAGGGCGGCGGTGTGGCTGTTTTGCTTGGCCGAGAGTGAGAGCTAGGGAGAGAAAGAGAGTGAGCCAAGAGAGAGAAGGAGAGGGAGAGGGATCCGTGAAAGAGAGGGTGGAGTGGAGGAATTAGGGTTTTTGAACCCTAATATATTAGATTAGTGGGCTAAACCCTAGAGCCTTTGGGCTAGAAGACATCTAAGCTTTAATTGGGTTTGGCTATAAGCCCATGAACTTAATTATATGATTAAAAGATGGGAAAAATTATAAGCCCAATCTTTTAATTAATCATACTTAATTAATTAAATTAATATAATGCCTCATAATTAATTAATTAAAATAAATAACGTACCGAGAAAAAACCGAGGCGTTACACCTTTAGGGAATGGACGAGAATCCATATTGATTTAAGTGCTGACATTATGTCGACTTGTGTCACTCGAAGAGCAGGAAGGGCCTGTCCAGCTGCTGAAGCTGATGGACCTTGGTTCCTGTTACCCTGCTGAAGTTAGAGTAATTGGAGACTACGTACAAGGTATGACGAAGAATGCGAGTAGTGTGTGACGTATGGGATAAAGACCCATAGATGATGGCTCCTTGGGCAGATAGCCACACGTAGAGGGTTGAAGTGGAAAGGGAAGAAGGGTTCCCAGTGTGACATAATCGATCATTAAGGATGGAAGTCTCATGGCAATAAGGGAGACGGTGTAGGGATGGGTACCCACGACCTGACGAGGCAGGGAGCTCGCCAGGGGCAAAGGCCTTTGAAGAGGGAATGTTGTAGCTTGGAGGAGGAAGATGGGAGTATCATTGCGTGCTGGGGCTAGCAAGTGGTTATTGGTGCATCAAGCAGCTTTTCACCTCAGGGTAAAGGTGTTTATAATAGCTTTGAGTAAAGGAAATTCTGCGAATTGAAGGAAGCGGTTGGAAGTTGTATACAATGCTAAGAGGCATGGATCTTGGCCACGCTAGGGAAGCATGGTCACCTCTTTAGAAGTTTTGATTATTCTCGTCATGGCGTGGAGAATGTCGGGCGATTGTATTTCGTTTCAATTCAAGACCTTGACAGTAGTAGGAACGAGAAAGTCAAGTTTTGGTATAAAAAGGGTAGAGCATGGAAGGTGAGACGCTAGACTAAGGAGACAACGCGACCTGTTCGTTCGACCGCAAGATTGGGTAAGCTATGGTGATTTAGAACACAAGGGTTCTGCTTGCATGGACTGATACTCAGAAGGATTGACACAGAGGAATTATTCAAAGACCGGGAATCTACTTCAGGCTTCAACAAGAGTTATGCATGTAGGACAAAAGTCTTCAAAGTAAGGGATGTGTCATATGTGACATCTCATCTCAGGAGCGCTAGTCAATAGTTTCAAGGAAGGAAAGGATCGCGAGCTGAGAAGCCTTCCAAGGCAGGAAAGGCTGGGCGGAAGTAAGGAAGGGGTCGGAGCGAGGTTTTAAGGAAACGTGTTGGTGAGATGGTGTATCAACCGGGAAGGATCAGCACGGAAACAACATATTAAGCAACGATGAAATAAAGGCATGACGAGGGATATGTTATTCAGAAAATATAACGGATGCTAGGAAACAAGGATAAGCGTTGGCCAGGAGCATTGGGTCTTATTGGTTAGTGATCGATTAAGTTTTCTATGTCTTGGAGGATTGGCATCTCACGTGAGTACCGAGGTACTGTTCCTTGTCCAAGGTAGTGCTGCATCGTGCCTCGGTGAGAGGTAGGGTGTTGTCGAATGGAGAATACGATGTTGCGGTGGTGCAGTGCTGTGTTCGGGTGAGTACTGCGTGCTGGTCGAGAGAGTCGGGTCCTTTATTGTGGTAATTCTGTTCCCACAAGTACGAGATACGGTTATAGCGGGCTGATTGGTTAGATTGGTTTGTGGGGTAGATGATTTCTGTTCGGGAGGAGTTAATGGTAATTTGGGTGTCGAGGATTAGTACCCTTAGATTGTTTAGTAGCATGGGAGATAATTATGGACCCCTCCATGATCACGTTTGTCAGACTAGTTGAGGTGAAGGCTACCTTGATGTTGTTGTTGGCTGTTTAGCTGATAAGAATGAAATCCAGGGGCGGATCAGGATGACCCGAAAGCCAGATGGATCGGATACAAGAAATGGGTTTAGCTGGGGAACTGTGGAAGGGAGCGTCTTAAGGTGAGTTAGTTCGGGTATATGAAGAATGGGGAGTGGGGTTAGCAG
The DNA here is from genome assembly GCA_023525715.1 of Cichorium intybus. Classification (NCBI taxonomy): domain Eukaryota; kingdom Viridiplantae; phylum Streptophyta; class Magnoliopsida; order Asterales; family Asteraceae; genus Cichorium; species Cichorium intybus. Next base: position 92,541,391 of record CM042014.1, read on the forward strand.
AGGTTGGCTAACCCATTATGGTCGCTTTGAATGTCAGTTATGGACAGGGCATTTGGTGCGGTAACGAACGAAGAGTTTGTGTCAAGTTTTTCATTTGCCCGGGGGTGACATGGATGCGTATGATATTTGAGAGGATTATTGGTGATCTGGCCGGTAAAGAAGTGGGAATGGTTAAGTGGAGAGGTGTTTGATCGGTGGGAAGGTCAAGGCCAATCACCAAAAGACTTGTAGCTAATTTGGTCTCCGAAGATTTCTGAGGTGGAATTTGGAGGTAAGCCTATATGGGTTCACTATGGAAGTACTAAGGAACCCCTCAGTGTGTTAATGAAATCTAGGATGTCGTAGACCGAAGGAGCAGGAGTGCTCACTTTTAGTCTATTAAAGTATGTTGGTCAACGAAAGGGGGATGATGTTAAGGCTTGGGAGAAGGTACCCCGATGTGGTGCTCTGGATGGTGATATCAGATAAGGAGGTGCAGCTCACTTAGGAGTTTAGGAGAAGGTTTGGAAATTTTTCGACACTCAACTTTGTTTCAGTGATGTGCATCACCCTTAGAAGGATGGCTGAATGGAGAGATCGATGTAGACGCTTGAAGGAGTTCCTTCGGGATCACGTTCTTAGTGTGGTAGGAGTTGTAGTCTCCTATGTAACATTGGTAGAGTCCTTTATGATAATGGTTAGCACACGAGAAATGGGCTCTTGTACAAGAAGTCGTACGGGAGAAGGTGTCAGGACTTCGGTGTGTTCAGGAAGAGATTGTAGACCATTTTGAGCCGGAAGAAGAATCATTATAATATGCAGTGTTAGGACTGAGCTTATCGGTCGGAGTTTTGTCGTTAAGGTACCGTTGTACTGGAAAGTTGGACCCCGAGTATACCGGATCATTGTTAGTGTAGTAAATGGAATCAATGGTTTAGTTAGGCTCGTTGCAACTTCTAGATTTCTTAGTTGAAGCTGTGCAATTCGACACGTTCTGTAGCAGAAATTGTGAGGCGACGGTCCGATCTTGAGTTTCAGGTTGGGGATTATGTTCTTCTAAAGGTGTCACCTTGGAAGTGAGTTATTCGTTTTAGGAAGCGAGGAAAACTTGGCCCTAGGTACATTGGACCATATCGAATCATTACGCGAGTGGCTAAGGTAGCTTACCGGTTGGAGCTGCCCGAGCAGCTTAGCCAGATTCACGACACGTTCCATGTTTCGCAACTCAGGAAGTGTATTATAGATGAAACTTCAATAGTGCCTTTGGAGGATATTCAAGTAGACGAACACCTGAATTATGTGGAGCGACCGATTGCCATCATTGAAAGGAAAATAAATACTTTACGAAATAAAACGATAGGATTAGTTAAGGTGCAGTGGCAACATCGTTAAGGGTCCGAGTGGACTTGGGAACCGGAGGAGCAAAATCCAGTCAAGTGGGGGAGAATTGTAAGACCCGTTCTGCCGAGGCGCGGCTCGGGCGGATCCGCGGCGCGGCTTTGGGAAGGATCTGGATTCGCGAATGAATTATACACGCGTCGCGGCTCGGGAGGATCCGCGGCGCGATGCGTCGCAGATATGAAAAACCCTAATTCAGATTTAAACGCCTATATAAAGGGTCCTAGCCCTAGGGTTCGTGTTTTTGGAAGTTTTCGAGAGTAGAGTCGACTGGTTTCAGCAGAGGCTCTTCGGTTCCAAGGCTTGGAAGAAGGGGATACAACGTGCGGGAAAGCTTGTAGCCGATCGTGTGCATTGCTCCGTTTTCCAGAAGCAAGGTAAGAGGATCTACCCTGCTGATATTTCATTTTATCCCGTCATATGGTGTTATCCCTTGGTTAATAGTCTTAGATGACTTGTAATACTTAGGGTTTTGGACCATGGACATGCATGGACTTGCATCTCCATAAGAAAGTGACCTTAGGGTAGTTTCTGATCCCAGGAAGGGTGTAGAGAGGAACCCTAATCGATGGTTGTACTGGTTAAGAGCAAAAAGGGGATTTCGGACCATTACGAGTCCGCGACGCGGACAGGCTATGTCGGGGACGCGGGTTTGGGTAAACCCCGTAAGTATGTAATGATAAGTCTGCGACGCATAAGTGAGAGGTTGCGCCGCGGCGAGTGACTGTTTGACCAAAAGCTTATTTTCGACTCTTGTTTGTTAGCAAATGTCGGGTCTGACCTTTAGGCAAGTCCATAGGAGTTTGGTTAGTGATTAATATGTTGTGTATGGAGGATTTAGGTGCTTGGACGAGCTAAGTTGGGATATTAGAGAATATATTTAAGGTTACAAATCAGGTGAGTATCCTCACCTTACTATATGATGTTGCATGTTAGGCATCTTGTGTGTTACTTACAGTTATATGATTTGTTCTATATCTGTGGTTATTTGTTGTTGGGCTCAGTACTGATGTGTGTCCCCTCGTAGCTGTTGTATGGCGAGTTGGACTATTGCCTTGTCACATAGCTGTTGTATGATGGGCTAGGCCATAACCGAGAACCCATACCTGTTGTATGATAGGTAGAACCGCCCCGTGTCCATATCTGTTGTATGATGGACGCCCGTAGCTGTTGTATGGCGGGTAGGGTCGGGTCGTCCCCGAGGACGGGTTGTTTAATGTGTGGGCATGTATGGTAATTTGTGGACTCACTAAGCTTTAAGCTTACCCGTTGATTTTATAACATTTCAGGAATTTCAAATGACAAAGGGAAGGGCAAGGCTTGACGGCAGCACATCGCATACAAGAGATTTATTTTAATGAACTATATTATGATTTTCAAATGTTTCCGCTGTTGGTTTAATAAATATGTCAAACAGTTTTACTTTTTGAAATAAAGATTTTGTTGGAACCCTGGTAATAAATGAAATTTTATAATTGTGAAATTGGGGCGTTACAGCAGTAGTGGGCAAATTTGTCTTTCACCAATGGGACATAAAGGGATTCGTCACTAAGAACATTGGAAACATGAGAAGGTCTTACATAAACAACATATTAATCAAAACCTTTAAATTTCTCAAGTTTATATATGTGACTTTCGATGATGGATTGATGATCGATTCTTCACTCTATGATTTAGGTCTTAGGTTGTTATGACAAAAGTAAACAATCAAATAGAATTTAACAAATACAATGTCAAACAGAAGTAAAATATGTATTACAATGAATCAATTTACAAGAAACATACTTGATGTCGAAATACAACTACGAAGTTGTACAAATAGAGACACGTGATTGTAGTGTCCTAAGACAGAAATTTCCTACATAAGGATATGTCTAAAGGAATGGAGTAATATGTATTTTCCCTAAGCCATTAGAATGTGTCAATGACCTATATTTATAGGCTTCTAGTAGAAGTTATAACTTCCAACCATATCTAACCGCCAAAAACTATCAAAATAGATAAGCCACCAAATAAAAATAAAATATTTTCTAATTAATTGATTAATAAAGATTAAACATTCAGATTTGATTTAAGAAATATAACAATCAGTCAATATAGGCTTCTAGTAGAAGTTATAACTTCCAACCGTAAATATAATAATCAGTCAACTAGAGCACAAAAGCCCCGAAAGCCTCACCATTAAATATAATAAATCCAAGCCTAATTCTTGTCCAAATTGGCTAGCATCGCAACACTATAAAAGCCCAAACACCTTAGCCCAAGCCTTGTTCTATTTGACTAATGACTAGACAAAAGTCATATAAAGAGGCTAGCTTCTTTCCTTACTTCCAATGTGGGACAAGTCCTAGGAAACCAATTTTACATAACCAAAGTTCCAGCAGTAATAGTATCTTGTTGACCGAGTATTTAGTCGGGGACTTGACTATGAGGGGACCATAGTATGCCCGACACCACTTGTCCTTAGCTATCATCGGTTCCCTAATGAGCCGACATGGGAACGAGTAGGTATATTGATGCGAGAAGGTTGGTCTGCATATGAGGACCTAAGGATGCCGCATGGGCATATAGGTAGGTGTCGAACTCTCACTCCGTGACAAATAAGCTAAATATTAGCATGTATCTCATATCGAAACAGCATACAAATGATTGGTAAACGATTATCCCTAATAGGTTTCTCCAACAACGTGCAAACTTGGGCAACAATTTGTATTGCAAGACCGAATATACAATTTGAATTCATACATAATGTTCTCTACAAGTAAAAGTTTTTGACTAGTTACCATGAATGGATTTGGAGAATGCTACCCATATCATTTACACATAATACAAAATCTTTAACTGATAACCAAAACCATATCATTCTAAATGCTAGAAATATATGTCACCTCAAATGGAAAGAGATATAGAAGGGTAATGTAGAACAAACTAACGAATAAACGCTTGGAGCTTTTGAACCATATTGATTACTTATTCCATATTTACATCGGGGTTGTCATATAAAGTTCCCATACCAAACTACCTTTCCAAAAGAATTGCTAAAAGGTCGGCCTAAAACGGTTTTGACCGAAACTGACAGATTTGGGGCGGACCTAGTTTGATGCTCCAATAAGAACAATTTAGTGGAACTGACAAAAATTAAAATTTATTCTTGTTGAATATGGGTGTCTAAAACAGAGAGGAAAAAACATAGAAAGTGCGAATAAGGAAAGAAGGAAAAATAAATAAAAATCTAACTTTTAGTTACAATTATGGGATTTGCGGCCTTGATTGTAAAGATTGTCTGAACTACTGTAAGAATAAACAACACAATTCCAGCAAATAGAGCAATCATATTCCATGGACTACTGAAATACGTACGCCTCAACCCTGCAGCAGCATTGGGCCAGTAACTATTATAGTAGGCATCCAGTTCTTGCCACTCTTGATGGTAAAAGAATTCCAGTAAGGCAACATCTTTGCATAAATTGTGTATCGTTTTTACAGCTTTCTCATTCGAGAATAATTTATTAGCAATGACACCTGATTTTACCAACTTAGCAACATTTTCTGGTGTATCGATGAGCATATCCATGGCACCCACATATGATGTGACATAATTAGAAAATAAAGAAGACTGCTCATATATAATTAAGTTCCTTAAAACTGTTTCACTGTCATCATTAAGAGTCACTTTTGGCATCTTTAGAGTAGGCTTACACCAAAACCATGGGAAGCATGAGAACCTAGGTAGTTCCAGTTTCATGGCCATTGCCCAGTTTGCATCTTGATTTGGCCTAAAGTTCACCCCTGCCTTATCTAGGTCCATGGTAAAGTGCCTCTTTGGATGTGTTTAGATCCTTTTGGAATATCATTCACAGGCTGGAAACATTTGTGAAGAAGGCCAAGAATATGATCATGAGTGGTATCTAGGTTGGCATTATGTTTTACTAAATTTGCTCCAAAGATATTGTAGTGTCTGAGAAGTATTTTGATAAGGTTAGTGAGAGAGGTCATTGGTTTAAATTGCATAATAGTAGATTCAAAGATGTCTTTAAGAACAAAAAACGGGATTTGGTTTTCTATCAACACTAGATCATTAACTATTGACGGAGCAATCAACATGCTTACCGGAAATGGTCCATCGTCTTCTGAAAGAAGATGAATGAAATCAAGTATGAAACAAGCATCTATTACCATCATTCTAGCAAGTTCATCATCATTGTAGGTCGTTGACGCGGCATAACATGCCTTGATTAGTTTTATTTTCTTACTCACCTTGTGCACACATTCTTGTAACATTAGCTCTGGGCTCGAACCTGAACGGTCCAGTAGATGATGTAAATAGGTCGTTTTTTGAACATCAAATGCTTACAGATTTTCGTCTTGTCTGTGAAGAGGTCCAATAGAGACCACCCTAGGGTTGAAAGAACTCGGGTTGTGATCCCGACAGACCCTAGGAACCCTGAAAATTGATGGTCGACGTTGATTGCCAAGATCTCGTCCCTGTTCTTTGTTGGGATTGGAAAACTCTTCTATTAAATACAAGAACAGAATTACAATAGGAGGAGCAACTCTCACACTCGACTATTACAAAAAATACCAACCCTTTCTAACACTTACACTGTAAGTGTTTCTCTCTAACTCTATGTGTTTGTGGTGTGTTTTTTAGGATGTCTAAGAACTGAAACTTAAGCCTCTATTTATAGCTAAACTAGCCACTAAATCTATAGTATATGAACACATTGAATTCTTGGAAGAGAAGATCAAATTTGCCACCTTAAGCTTTGTCAACAATGGTGGCTTCTAGAATGGAGGCTGGAAATCAACAAATCTCCCCCTCCAGCCTCTGTTGAACAATCCTTAGCCCAACTATTTCAGCACATAGTTTGAGTTTGTCTTGTGTCACCACCTTGGTCAACATGTCTGCAGGATTGTCATTTTTGTTGATCTTTGACAACTTTAATTCTCCTCTCTCGATTGCTTCTCTAAGCCAATGATAACGGATATCGATATGCTTAGTGCGAGAATGGTACATCGAATTCTTGCTCAGGTCCATAGCACTCTGACTGTCGCAATGAATGATGTATTCTGCTTGTGGAAACCCTAATTCTTGAAGAAACCATTTTAACCATATAAGCTCCTTCCCAGCTTCAACGGTAGCAATGTACTCGGCTTCTGTTGTTGACAGTGCTACACACTTTTGTAACTTAGATTGCCATGAGATAGCTCCCCCTGCCAAAATGAAAACATAACTTGATGTAGATTTCCTATTATCAAGATCTCCTGCCATATCGGCATCTGTATAACCTTTCACGATTGGCTTTACTCCCCTGTAGCATAAACATAATTTTGAACTACCCTTCAGGTATCGTAGTATCCACTTGACTGCTTCCCAATGTTCCTTTCCTGGATTTGCTAGATATCTACTCACAACACCAACAATATGAGCAATATCTGGTCTTGTGCATACCATTGCATACATAAGACTTCCTACGGCTGAGGAATAAGGGATTGTCTTCATCTCTTCTTTCTCTTTATCAGAAGAAGGGGAATTTTTCTTACTTAACTTGAAGTGATTTGCCAACGGAGTGCCAACAGGCTTGGCATTTTCCATGTTGAACCTTTTGATCACACGTTCAACATACTCCTCTTGTGACAAGAACAATTTTCTTGATTCTCTATCACGGATAATTTTCATGCCCAATATCTGTTGAGCTGGGCCTAAGTCCTTCATATTAAAGAACTTAGACAAATCTTTCTTCAAGTTGTTGATCATGGTTGCATCTTGACCGACTATTAGCATATCATCCACATAGAGCAAAAGGATGACAAATTTCCCATCTGGAAACTTCTTCAAGTACATGCAGTGGTCTGCAACAGTTCTTTTGTACTCGTGACTTACCATGAACGAGTCAAACTTCTTGTACCACTGTCTTGGGGCTTGCTTAAGACCATAAAGGCTCTTCTTCAGCTTGCAGATGAGATGCTCTTTCTTTGGGATTTTAAACCCATCGGGCTGCTCCATGTATATTTCTTCATCCAAATCACCATGGAGAAAAGCTGTTTTTACATCCATCTGCTCAAGTTCAAGATCTAGACTGGCTACCAATCCGAGCACGACTCGAATTGACATCATCTTCACAACCGGCGAAAAAATCTCATCAAAGTCAATTCCCTCCTTTTGTTGGAATCCTTTGACAACGAGTCTTTCCTTGTACTTCATAATGTTTCCTTTGCCATCTTTCTTCAACTTGAAAACCCACTTGTTTTTCAAGGCTTTGATCCTTTAGGAAGTTTCACCAACTCATATGTTTGATTATTTTGCAAAGAATTCATTTCTTCTTCCATGGCCTTCTGCCAATTGGCTTTGTTAATATGAGATTGAGCTTCCTGAAAGCTCTCTGGCTCCCCCTCGCTGGTAAGAAGGATGTAGTTCGAAGTTGGGTATCTTGAGGAAGGAACATGAACTCGATCAGATCGTCGAACTTGAGTTTCTTCATTAGAAACATCTGGCAATGACTCTGAATTATCAAGAGGTGGAAGCTGCCCCTGCTCAACACCTCCTTGATCTTCATCATCAACTTCATTATTCTGTTCATCAGTCGGAACATCATCTTTTGTTTCAGATATCATTTCTGGAACTTTGAAGTTTTGTTGCTTGTTAATCGATGCCTTGAAATCATAATACTGGTCTTTATAGAAAACAACATCTCTGCTTCGAATAACCTTCTTTAGTTCTGGGTCACATAGCCTGTACCCGAACTCTTGATTTCCATATCCAATAAAGATGCATGGAGTGGATTTGAGGTCCAACTTCTTCTGTAATTGACTTGACACATGTGCAAACGCCTTGCACCCAAATGCTCTCAAGTGAGAATATGTTATGTCTTTACCTGTCCATATCTTTTCTGGAACTTCAAAATTCAATGGAACTGAAGGTGACCTATTTATAAGGTAACAAGCTGTCAATACAACTTCACCCTAGAATGGCTTTGTTAGTTTAGCCGCACTGATCATACATCGGACCTTCTCAACAATGGTACGATTCATTCGTTCTGCTACACCGTTATGCTGTGGGGTACGTGGAACAATCTTTTCATGCCTGATACCATATTTTGTGCAATATGTGGAGAACTCACGAGAATAGTACTCACCTCCATTATCTGATCTGAGACATTTCAACTGCTTGCCAGTTTGTCTTTCCACCATTACATGAAAATCTTTAAAACGATCAAATACTTGATCCTTCGACCTGAGACAATAAACCCATACTTTTCGTGATGCATCGTCGATGAATGTCACAAAATAATTGTTTCCACCAAGAGATTCTACTTCAATGGGTCCACATACGTCGGAGTGGACAAGGCTCAACAACTCAGAGTGCTAATATCTTGTAGAGCTAAAGGAAACTCTGTGTTGTTTCCCAAATAAGCAGTATTCACAAGGATCTAGGGCAACATCTTTTTCCATGGAAATGGACTTCTTCTTTTCAAGAGTTGTTAACCCTTTCACAGTCATGTGGCCTAGTGTTCTATGCCACAGATTTGGTGATGTCTCTTCTTCTACTACATTGAGACTTGGTTGAATCAACTTTGCATATGACTTATAAATAGTACCACAAAGCTTTCCCCTTGCACTGACCATAATTCCTTTTAACAACTTCCAGTTGCCATTTCCGAAGTGGTTGTCATAGCCCTGAAGGTCAAGAGCTCCAATTGAGATAAGATTCATTCTTAGCTCCGGAACATGTCGAACATCTTTCAACACCAATGTACACCCTACATTGGTCTTTATATGTACATCACCGATACCAACAATGTTAGAGGAACTGGTGTTTCCCATCCTTATGGTACCATGGTTTACAGATTTATATGTTGCAAATAAATCCCGATCCGGAGTGGAATGATATGATGCAGCGGTATCAATCACCCACCATCATCACGAGCGCCTACGTGTAGGCATGCATCCTCCTTGCATGCAACAAGGGCAATGTCTTGTGAAATGTTGACCATGGTCTCACCATCCTCCTTGTTTGAACTAGTACTCGTTTCAGCCTGTTCTCGTAGAAACTTTCAACAATCGCTCTTTTTGTGGCCATAATGATTGCAGTAGTTGCAGTGGCCTTCAAACCATGTACTTGAAGACTTTCCCCTTTCTTTTGATCTTCCTCTAACTTGAGATCTTCCTCTACTTTGACCACGTCTGCCTCTACCTCGACCTCTTCCTCTGCCACCAGTTCTACCTCCGCCTCTTTCTTTGTTTTCTGTTACGAGGGCAAATGACTGGTCTGTACCAGCTTCTTTTCTTCTGGCTTCCTCGTTCATGAGAGCGTCCGTGACCATCTCCATTGTCACTTTGCCACCGGGGGCAGAATTGCTGAGAGTAACAACAAGTGTTTCCCAATGATCAGGTAGAGAACTTAGCAACAATATTGCTTGCTCCTCATCTTTAAGAACCCATTTGGCAGAACTGAGCTAATTTACGAGATCTTGGAACTGACTCGTATGCTCGGCTATGGATGTACCACTTTGTAACTTGTGGTTTACCAGGCGCCTCATTAGTAGGGTCTTGTTGCTTGCAGTCTTTGCTTGATACATACTCTCAAGCTTTTCCCAGAGTTTGTATGCGTCTGTTTCTTGAGAAACATGATGAAAAACACTATGGTCAATCCATTGTCGAATTTGTGCCACAGTGTTCCTATTCATTCTCGTCCAGACGTCGACTGTTGTCTTTTCAGGTTTTACGCCCTTGGTTTCTAAAGGTTCTGCTAGATCATTTAGATTCAACAAATCTTCCATCCTCAGCTTCCACATATTATAATTTGTGGGCGTAAGTCTGACCATTATATCCGAACTTGTAGATTCCATGAGAAAGACTTTGTAGTTTGCATTTTGTGAAATTTTGGGATGGAATTAGGCAAAACCGAGATCACGGTTATTTCCGAAAGGGTCGAAATAGGTGGGATATATTTTTTTTCAGACAAAAATGAAGTTCTGAAAAAATTATGGGCCAATTTGAAATGTTTAAGAAGTATAAGGGCCAATCTGTAATTTGTGGAATTACAGGGACCAAACTGGAAGGTTTTGAAACATAGGGACCTTTCTGAAACTATTCAGAAGTATAAGGACCAAAATTGTAATTTTCAGAAAAAAACTGGGACCAAAACGGAGTTTTATAGAATTAGAGGGACCTGTTTGCAACTTTCTGGAATTCCAGGGGGCCAAAATGCAGTTTTCTGAAACTTGCTGTAGTGTTGCTACAGTGTCGCTACAGTATCGTCTTCTCCGGCGAGTTTTCCGGCGAACTGGTTTTTCCGACCACTATTCCGGCAAACCTTTGACCGGACTTTTGGAGGTCTTCCGGTGGTCTAAAAATTCCGAAAAAAAAATATTTTCGGAATTGTGGGAACGAGTACTTTACAATGGTGTGCCCGGAAATCGATTTTGGTGGGAAAAAAATTCGACCAAAAACGATCGGTACCGAAACGAGACTCTAATACCACTTGTTGGGATTGGAAAACTCTTCTATTAAACACAAGAACAGAATTACAATAGGAGGAGCAACTCTCACACTCGACTATTACAAAAAAAACCAACCCTTTCTAACACTTACACTCTAAGTGTTTCTCTCTAACTCTATGTGTTTGTGGTGTGTTTTTTAGGATGTCTAAGAACTGAAACTTAAGCCTCTATTTATAGTTAAACTAGCCACTAAATTTATAGTATATGAACACATTGAATTCTTGGAAGAGAAGATCAAATTTGTCACCTTAAGCTTTGTCAACAATGATGGCTTCTAGAATGGAGGCTGGAAATCAACATTCTTTACAATCAAGTAGAAATCGGACGGTATGCCCAATACTACCATGCTCCTCATCGCTAGTACTCTCCATTTATTATATAAGCTTAATTTCCTTTGTAACAAATGAGTTACACGAAAGTTAGAAGATAATAATAATAGAGTATATGTAATTAAATAAACCATATTGAAACACAAACAACGCCAAAAAGTAATTGGCATACCTTCTTTGTGAGTTGCTTCTTTGCAGTGTACCAATTATTTGGTTTCTAATATCAGGCATAAGTAATATTGAAGTCAATGGCTAAGATAGATATAGAGGTGGGATTTGTGAGTTGCTTCTTATTTGATCCTTCTTTTATGTGGCTATATAATTTCTTTTATTTTTTATATTATATAATTTTTTTGTTGTTATATTATCAACAATTTATAGTATAATAATTATTAAATTAACAATATTAAATTGAATTGAGCTTGACGTGATTGTTATGCCATCTTGTTTACAAATATATTACTTATCATTATTGATATTATATCAATTTTTTATACAGGCAAATATCATGTAACTGCTTTGCCTTGAAGTAAAGGACAATAACTTGAAGTTCCTCCTGTTGTTTCAGGATAAATTTCATGTCTACCATTTTAAAATTTAGAAAATTTCTAAATCTTTCGGAACATGCCAATTCTGTCTTATCACTAAGGATTCAAATATATCTCTTACAAAAGAAAACATGGAGTAGGTATCATAGAAGGAATAATCAAAGAAATTTTGAATGTAATTTCTACAATTATGTTTATTTAATTTCCAAGAATCCACACCCCTTTGATGTTTAGTCATTGGGGCTGTAGTGGGTGAATTTGTCATTCATCGATGGGACATAAAGGGATTTCATCACTAAGAACATTGGAAACATGCAATGTTGCTATATAAAACAATATATTTTGTTGCCATCTTCTGAAATCAGAACGTTTGAATTTCTCAAGTTTTTCAACATCACTTTTGATGATAGATTGATGATCTATTCTTCACTCTATGGTTTATGTCTTAGGTTGTTATGACAAAAGTAAACAATCAAATCAAATTTAACAAAAAAATAAACAAACAAAAGTAAAATATGTATTAGAATGAATCAATTTACAAGAAACATTCTTCAAGTCCGACTACAACCACAAAATTGTGCGTATGAAGGTAAGCAATTGTAGTGTCCTGAGATAGAAATTTTCTGAATAAGGATCTATCTAGAACGTTCAACTATCTATTCATGAAATTTTCTTTAATCTGAAGAAAAAATAATGAAGGAGTAATTTGAGTTGTTTTCCCTAAGCCATCAGAATCTGTCAACCTATCCTTTCTAATAAAGCAAACCAAAAATGCCATTGGGCATCTTTTTAGAATGTCAATTTGCCATTTGGCCATCCCACATTCACACTCGATTTTTTTCCCGCCTAAATACATTGTCTCCGTATTTCTCTACTAAAAAGTCTGCATATACCTCCAAATCACACGCCGTGAATTATTTGATTTCCCCCACTCGCTGCTTCTTACCAAACCTGATAGAAGGATTCGACTTTTGAAATTTGAATTCCATCCGATCTTCTCTTAATTGATATTATTCCATCCACGACTAGAAACCCTAAATGTATACTCTCCTTGTACAGCCCAACTCCACACGTACCAGATATTGTCCGCTTTGGACTTCCCGGAGGAAAACTTCCCAAGGGTCACCCATCATGGAATTTCTCTCGCCCGGACACGCTTAACTGCAGAGTTCTTATGTGATCTGTCGCTCTCACGGCTTTAAAATGCGTCTGGTATGAGAGCTATCCATATCCTTTATAAGGCATGTTTCGTTCCCCTCCGCAACCGATCTAGGATCTGGGATCCGGGTGCGCTAACCCTTCTCCTCCCTCATCAAGGATTCGACGTCCTCGTCGAACACCATCGATCCGTGCCCTGGCTCTGATACCATTTGTAACAGCCCAAGTCTGCACGTACCAGATATTCTCCGCTTTGGGCTTCCCAGACGAAAACTTCCTAGGGGTCACCCATCATGGAATTTCACTCACCCGGACACGTTTTACTACGAGTTCTTATGGGATCTACTTCCCACACGGCTTTAAAATGCGTCTGGTAAGAGAGGTATCCACATCCTTTATAAGGCATGTTTCGCTCCCCTCCCCAACCTATGTGGACCCGGGTGCGCTAACCCTTCTCAAAATATGGTTTAACAAAAACATTTGGTTTGCAAGTTTACCACCATGGGCATTACAAATACATACCAAATACAAACCATAGCAAGCAGAGAAAGGATTAACCATAAAAAAAGTTGGAGACTATATAATGTTCCACTCCATCTAATCTCCCAAAAGCATACTAGGATAACAGTCTTGGCATCTTAAACATTTGAACTTGAACCTGAGATACATTGTATTAAAATAAAAATATGTAAGACGAAACGTCTTGTGAGCTACATGGGTTTTAGACTAATAGAAAATTTTGAAACTTAAACAATATATTCAGGTCAAGACGAATTATACAAAATAGGTGCACATGCAATGAATGATTCACACACTATTGCAAGCTTGCGGGTTTTCCTACCCGTATCTTAGGTCTAAAAGACCATGTCACAATCGTGACAATAGCTGGCGGTTATATACCGATCTAGAGGTCTATAAAGACCAAACCTGGCAAAAATAGGAGAACAAATCACCCTATAATGACATCTAGAAGACTTCTACTTTGCGACAGGAGGTACCATCCCAATAGAGTCTAATTGTGCCGTTACGGGGACGTGTCCGGACCTTACTCGACTCATATGCATTCACACTCCATGAATGCGCAAAACACTGCTTTTCTTTTGTACAAAATAATGATACAATGCCATAAGATGTAAGTGTGATAATATAAACATTACTAGTTTGACTTTTCATAAGCTTTGCATAAAATCATGTTGTATTTATCACAGTATTTTAAAGAGAAATCATATTAAGTCATATAACATAACTTGGAACATTCTCAAATAATTGCACAAACATAGTTTCAAACCGCAAGCATTTTTCTTATTATAGACATGTATCTTGTGATGGGAAAAATCCTCATGTACTCACCTTAGTAGCTAGGTTCATCTAGCTATGCCACCCCACTAGCTCTTGTCTTATTTGCCTCCGAGCACTCGTTAACCTCTATAACGATAATAGAGAGGGTTAGTAATATTTTCAAACATTAACATACTACGTATGTTACATAAGCCACATTACTACAACCCTTATCAAAAGAATTCAAAACTAGCGTCATTCTAGAAATATTATAAATTTTACTCTACTAACAAATTAGGCGTTCTTTTTGCATGTAATAACCTAACATTTCTCGTTATTAACTTGTTAGCGGAAAGTCCCTTTTTATGGTCAAGTTTGACCAAATCCGACAAGCCAACGACTTTGTCCCTTATTTTTCCGAAACTTCAAGTTTATAATTCCAATGTCTAATTAATATCTTGTTTTACCAATTCTTAACATTTCTAGCCTTCTTGTTTAAAAAAAATCAACATAGTTTACAATGTGTTCCCAAAATTTCCATACCAACGGCTAAATACACACGTAGTGTATTTTTAACTTTTAACATAACAAAATATTTACGACATCTTCCGTTCTTGGAAGTTTACAAGTTCAACAAAGATGAATTCCATTCCAACCTTTTCCAATTCCAATGTTTAACATCAATGTGTTTCAAAACTTTGCTCAATCTAGCTTTGGGGATTTCCGAGTAAAAAACATAATATTTTGACACAAAAACTCAATCATATGTGATAAACATTAACGGTTCTTCACACATTCAACATCTTGTTAACATGCATTTTCAAATCCAACTCAAATGTTCAAAACTTAAGTATCATACGTGTTTTTGGACTCACAACAGTAAAAGAAACCAAAATCCATGTTGAATTTCAACATGCATCTACCATTTTCGGGTTTGAGAGCTAGGGTTTATAAGAATCAATTATACCTTCTTCAATTTCTGTCCCAAATTGGTAAAGCTCTAGTGTGAATCAACAAATGGAAAGCTTCCTAGCCCTCCCCCTTGCAACGGCCGACCACCGCCGCCGGATTTCGCCAGGAAAACAGCCGCCGGCACTATTTCTTCGACTTCTTTCTTACTGCCGCCGCCTGCTGCTGTGTAGCTTCTCCTTGTCGCTCACCTGCTCGAGATTCCAGGCTAAATCGTTGTTGTCTCTCTCGATTTTAAGGTTTACACATACAAGAACGAGTATGAGAGGAAGGACATACGAGATTTTCTGCTTACGGTCACGCTCTCTCTTTCAATTTGAGGTTCTGATTGCATGTCTGGGGAATACGCAACCCACAGAGGCTAGAGACTATAAAAGCCAATTGGCTGAAAGTAAATGACAAATGACGAAAATGCCCCTTATTCCAGCCTTAGTGAAAGTTTTTGAACTTTTTCTGTTTATTTTTCTTCAACTTTACCGGGACATAACTCATTCATACGATATCAATAGATTTTCCGCTATTAACCCTTGAAAATGACTCTTTGGTCATTTTTGTCACTTTTGGGCCATTTTAAAACCTTCATAAATCCTTCGTTACAAGTCCAAATGGCCTGATTCTTTTTCCTATATTTTTGTTATCTCAAATATTACCAAAGTCACATTGAGGACTTTTTCCCAATTCTTTTTATATTTTGAGATACGAATTTTTAAAGAAAATTCTTATAATTTCCATTTTTTATGCGATTTTGTTCGTAATCCGGTTTCAAGGGTTACTCTTATCTAACTAGAGTTACTTTCTTATTTCTGTGCACATAGAAAACATTTTATTCATCAAAAGACCAAAGTAAAATCATAACGCTTCATCCATTTAACTTGTCATTAAGTTTTACATTTTACTTAAATTAAGCTTACAAAAATTCAAGAAAGTTTCTGGTTGTCACACTCCTCCATCTCTCGAACTGGCTGGCCGTCAATCTACAATTATGGTACCAAACAAAAAATGGAGTGGCTCGCAAAGAAGGTGGAACGACTTTCTGTTGTCACAGGCGGGATACAAGTTGAATATCTAAACTCGTTTACTTTAAATCCGAGTGTATTTTGCAAAATTTGAAATAGTGTTAAGCTTGAAATGGGTTGGTGAAATTGGATTTAAGATTGTTAAGGTATGTATTTCAAGTCACCTATCTGACTTTCTTCTTAACCATTCTATGAAATTAGGGCTTATTTCTTCGTTCGATTGGAAAAGAATGCAAGGTCGAGACCTAAGCTAATTAAACAAAGCAAAATTGGCAGGAAAGATTTAAAAACATAAGATTTGGGAAAAGGGGAGTTCATAATCGCCATGCCTGCATCCATGAGTTGAGTTTGGAAAGAATTATCCTCCCTGCTTTTGGTGTTGAATTACAGATCCTGTTAAAGAAATGAAATGTGTTGTTCAGAAGGCTAAAGAGATATTGGCTAAAGCACCAAACATGTACATTCTTCAACAGTTTGAGAATCCTGCCAATCCAAATGTAACTTTCTTCAACAAATATAGTTGTTTTATTTCTTTTTGAAGTTCTAATTGGTTATTGTATGTTCTATATTCATTATGAAACAACTGGTGCAAGAAAATTACGGTAAAATTGATGGTTTTGTTTCTGGTATTGGCACTGGTGGGATAATAACTGGTGCAAGGAAATATCTTAAAAAGCAAAATCCTAGCATAAAGGTTTGATTTTACTTATTCGGGTACATAAAATTATCTTAAACACCATACATTCTAATTAATTTATTTATTTACTTTTACATCAGCTTATTGGAATTGAGCCTACTGAAAGTCCTATTTTGTCAGGAGGAAAGCCTGTTACGATTTATTTCTTTTTTTTATATATTTAAACCTTTAAAGAAAGTCAGGAAAAAGATAATGAAATGTTTTTGGAGTTTCGGTCAACCTTATGTAGTTGCATCTACAAGTGAGACAGTAGGAGAAGAGTAGGGTGGGTTGAGGGGAGATGAAAGGTTTTGGGAGTTTCGGTCATACGTCTCTTATGCCATATTGTTTTTGTAGTTAATTTTTACGTTTTGATATTTTTGTGTTTGTAGGAAAGATAATGAACATGGCACGTGACTAACGACTTTTATCACTGTTACAGAAGATGGACTAACTGTGGTAACTGAATAAGGAGTCCTGAAAGCTCTGTAGGATCCATTTCTTCTCACTCTGAAAAATTTTCCGATGATCAGGTTTGTTCAACAACTTAAACTCATTAAATCGAAGAATGTTTTCCAATGCAACTTAACTATTGTTTTCCAACTATAAACCTGTGAGTAATGGGTACAACCATAATAGCCGATGGTATAACATTCATCTTCATCTCTTAGTTGATTCTTCCTTTGCTTGGCAATGTTTTGCAAAGCTAGTGTCAAACAGAGTTCATGTTGACTTTGCAATCGATATGAATCTCAGTTAAACTTTCTGAGAAAAGATTATACAGACATAACAAAATACTAAGTTACTACAAATTGGGAAAAATTTGAGATTCAAAATTTTGCACTTTCATACATTATTTGAATTTTAAGAGTGGTATTTTCACTATCAAAACTCGAACATGATCCACTTGATCCTTTGAACAAGTTCATGCTTCAAGTAATGCAATTTCAAGATACCTCTTGTAATAATTGTAACGAATTTTAATATTACTTGCATTGTGCTCTTAGTTGTTAAACTTTCAAGCTAAAATTACGAATTTGCCCCTGTTGTAGCCATTTCCTATGGTGTTATTGTGTGAAGGTATACTTGAATCAAAAATTTCAATCACTCGAAGTTGGATCAAAATTTGAGCCAAGTTAGATTGAAAACAACCATGGCGTCAAGACCCTTTCAGAGAAATTAGAGGAAGCTCTTGTGATAATTAATCCCAAAGAAGAATTTGTAACATAGCATGCCAAAGTAGCTGAGGAGGTTGTATCAGGTATAAATAATATATTAAATTTCCGATTATTTAACATCAAATTTGTAAAAAAGCAATCGACTACCTGTCTGATCGGAAATTCTCTGTTTCAACCACAAGTGCTGATGGACTGGTATGTGACTATGCAGTAAATGCATCTCTTCATTGTTATTGATGCGGCGTCTTTATGAAATTTGACTCATCAATTTGGCTGGTCCGTTAGGGATTGTTAGTGACGGTTAACGTTATTTTCTAAGTTGTATTAGTACATCGCGTCGTTTGTTTTCAGATTCGTTTCAATGGATGTAAGCCACTAGGCACTGTGTGAGTGTAAACACATGTAAACACAAACTTGGTCTCACCATTGCAGCCACCAACCCACTTACCCACCATTGTTGAAGAAGGTGGCAAACTTTGTTTTCTCTTGTTTAAATTCATTGAATGTAGTAGTTGTCATTAGTATTTGCTTGGCTATAAATAGAGGTTTTAGCTTCATTTGTAAAGCACCACAAAAACATAGAAGAGAGTGTTAGTTAGCGAGAGTTGTTCTTTTATTGTATTTCAGTTTGAGTATTGAATAAAAGAACATTTGAGTTCCAACAAGTGGTATCACAGCTTGGTTAAGCTCCAGGGGCAACTTTCTAAACACCCTCGGGTTTTTTTGGTCAAAACTTTTCTGTCTCAAAATCTATTTTCGAGAGCACCATTGGAAAGTCTCGTTCTCAGGATTCCGAATATATATTTTTCGGAATTTTTCGACCACCGGAAGACCTCCAAAAGTCCGGTCAAAGGTTCGCCGGAATAGTTGCCGGAAAAACCAGTTCGCCGGAGATCTCGCCGGAGAAGACGATCGGAGAAGACGACACTGTAGCGTCACTGTAGCAGTTCACTGTAGCAGGTTTCAGAAAATTGCATTTTGGTCCCTGAAGTATCGAAAAGTTACGTTTTCGTCCCTGTATTTCCGAAAAATATCAGATTGGTCCCGCTTTTTCAGAAAAAACTTCAGAATAGCCCCTATACTTCAAAAAGTTTCAAGCAAGCCCCTGAAATTCTGAAAATTACATTTTAATCCTTGTAATTTTCATAAATTACACGTAATTTTTATAAATTACATGTAATTTTCTTACACGCCAAGAATGTCCACACCAAGCTCGTCGTTTTCTCAATCCGAAATTGAAAGTGTTCAAAGGACCGGGAGGGATAGTAGTGTTACGTTACACTATCCGTTGCTTTCAAAAACAAACTACGCGGTGTGGGCTATAAAAATGCGAGTGAATTTGCAAGCACAAGGAGTGTGGGATGCAATTCAAAATGCAAGAGTAGATGAATGAACAGATAGGATGGCGCTTGCGGCCATTTACCAAGCGATTCCAGAGGACGTACTTCTTATGTTGGCCGAGAAGGACACGGCTAAAGAAGCATGGGAAACGCTTAAGATGATGCATATGGGAGCTGATCGGTTAAAGGAGGCTAAAGTACAAACGTTGAGAAGTGAATTCGAGGTGATCCGAATGAACAATGGTGAGTCGATAGATGATTTCGCCATGAGATTGAACACTATTGTGACCGGTATTCGATCTCTCGGTGAAAAGATCGAGGAGAATACGGTGGTGAAGAAGGTTCTTCGATTTATACAAATCGTAACATCTATCGAGCAATTTGGAGACATGAAAAATATGACGGTTGAAGAAGTTGTAGGCCGTCTCAAGACCCACGAAGAGCGACTTCGAGGGTATGAAGAACGGGAAGAAGGACCTTCTCTATTGCTTACACATGCCAAGTGGGCATCTCAAACTAAGCAAACCGACGAGGGAGACTCGTCAAACACTTCAAGGGAAAGTGGAAACCAAGGCCAAGGACGCGGCCGAGGTCGTGGGCATGGCCGAGGAGATGGTCATCAGTATGATGCAAATCGGAATGACTACAATCGTCCTCGAAAGGACAAAAGTAAAATAAAATGTTTTACTTGCGAGGAATATGGTCATTATGCATCAGAGTGTCCAAACAAGAAACGAGGTGAGGAGGTGAACCTCACCCAAACCAATGAAGATGAACAGCCCATTTTAATGATGGCGATCTCGCAAGAAGATACACCAGGTATGGTGCCGCTAAAAGAGAAGAACGGCGTTGATATCCCTGCATCCGAAGAAAGTCAATTTGATTCCGAGGAATGGTACCTTGACAACGGTGCTAGCAATCATATGACCGGAGATCGTTCACAGTTCCATGAGTTAGACGAGAACGTGACGGGTTTTACGCAGTTAGGAGACGGGTCAAAGATCGACATCAAAGGAAAAGATATGATCTTGTTTGATTAAGGAAACGGAGATCAAAGACTACTTAACGAGGTATATTACATTCCTAGACTTAAAAAGAATATTATAAGTCTTGGACAACTAACCGAAGACGGGAATCGAGTCGACATGGATGATGATATTTTACGGGTATTTGACAATAGTAATACTTTACTTTTTAAAGTAAAAAGAACCCGTAACCGACTCTATAAAACACTTTTAAAGACGAGACGAAAAATGTGTCCTTTATCATCCCAAGATGATCCAGGTTGGTTGTGGCATCAACGACGTCCATATGCCAATTATTATACCATGAAAGTTAATGGTTGTTTGGAGCATCATAAAATTCTAGGTTCACATCTAAAGAAATTAGATGATTCGAGTAAGCAAGGAATTTATGTTGAAGTTGAAAAAGGTGAAAAAGAACACCAGTTTTTCAACGCACAAAAAAGGAAGCCACAGATAAGACGAGAAGGGTTCTTTGGTAAGCGAAAAAGATGGACTTGGACCGAAAACGCAGCTGCCAGTTTTCTCCAACGTAGTTCCAAAAATCTAGGTATCGACTTTCGTAACGTGATGCAAAAGAAGGAAGACGTGTCACTAAAGAAAATGGCTTATGCTAAAAGGATTTCAGGGGAGTTCAGTGTGAGAGATTGCATTCCAACAACTTGTTCCAAGGATGCAAAATTGAAACTCGAGATAGATAAAGACAAAGGACTTGTCGATTATTTTATAGTGGGAATGGCATGGAATATGCAACAGGATTGGCATAACAAATCTCAAGCCAAGTTTGGTTTAAGGGGGAGAATGTGAGTGTAAACACATGTAAACACAAACTTGGTCTCACCAACCATTGCAGCCACCAACCCACTTACCCACCATTGTTGAAGAAGGTGGCAAACTTTGTTTTCTCTTGTTTAAATTCATTGAATGTAGTAGTTGTCATTAGTATTTGCTTGGCTATAAATAGAGGTTTTAGCTTCATTTGTAAAGCACCACAAAAACATAGAAGAGAGTGTTTAGATAGTTAGCGAGAGTTGTTCTTTTATTGTATTTCAGTTTGAGTATTGAATAAAAGAACATTTGAGTTCCAACACACTGGATCGTTTTTCTAACTTCTAAGCTATGGTAACTTGCAATGATCCGTGTCTAAATAGGAGGAGGTGATCTTAATGGTATTGCAGACTAAAATAACATTTTGCTGGTGGAATAAGGATCCATACATGAGTGTATACACATATTACTCTGTTGTGCATTATTTATGGAAAAGCCATTATAAAAGAAGTGTTCCATAAAAGCCATTTGAGATTTGTACGTTTTCCATGAATGCTATTTTTGTAATTTTTAACTTTCTTTTAACCATACAATATTAGGATAAATGATAGAAAACCCCCTATATTTTGGACTTTTCTCAGAAAAGACCGTAAAAAGGTATAAAGTATACGGGCTTTTCTGCAACTATTTCCAATAGAAAGTGGTCAAATTAATTGATTTCAACTGCAACAAAGAAAAGTGGTCTGTCAAGTGGAAATGTCGGAGCAATTTACAAGTACAAGAACACATTAATTGATTACAAATTAGACACGCAATGAAATGTATGCTTCTTACTTCCTTCATCTTCCAAATGCTATCAAGTACAAGTCAGATCATCATTCATCCTCATCTTCATTATCACTCTAAATTTTACAGATTGCCATAACATTAACTTTCACAGAGAGATCGTACCCTCAACAAAGACATTATAAAAAACTTGCAACACTTTGAAATTAGTACCCTCTGGAAAGGGTACTATATATTACGTACACATGGGACAATATTCACGAGACGTTATAAAAAACTTGCAACACTTTGAAATTAGTCACCGAAAGCAATGACTTTGTGTCACTAATTACTCGATTTTTAGTAGTATGTGTTTAATTTAGCACAAAATGATTTTGTTAAATGTGATGTTTGTAGGAAAAAGAGTTAGCTATGGCTGGAAGTAAGTTTGGTAAGTGTAAAAGATAATCGACTCACATACTCAGCAGTTAAAAACACTTGCAATTCTTGATGACTTCTTAATTAATACCAACTCATAACCAAGTGTCAGCAAAATGTGATAAATAACAAATGATAATTTTTAACTTTCTACACAATAAATTTCACTTTTGTTCCATTTAGGTATAAGAAATACATGTAGCAAAATGGTTTAGTTAGATAATGTACCCATCCTACCATCATGTATCATTATTATTGTCATGTTAAGTATATCAAAATGTATGATTAATGTTTTTATTTATTATATAAGTTTTTTATTCGTCAACAGTACAACACACGGGTTTGTAACCTAGTGATCATATATTTATGGGCTTATAGTAGCCGTTATAACTTCGAACTGTATGTAACTGCCAAAAACTATCAAAATAGTTAAACCACAAAATAAAAGATCTTCCGATTAATTGATTAACCTTCCAGATTTAATTTAGGAAATATAATAACCATTCAACTAGAGCCCAAAAACCCCCAAGGCAACCATTAAATATAATAAAT
This sequence comes from Cichorium intybus, assembly GCA_023525715.1. NCBI lineage: Eukaryota > Viridiplantae > Streptophyta > Magnoliopsida > Asterales > Asteraceae > Cichorium > Cichorium intybus. Next base: position 92,564,308 of record CM042014.1, read on the forward strand.
CAAAGCCTTATTCTTGTCCAATTTAGCTAGCCCAACACCATTATACAAGCCCAAACCCCATAGCCAAGACTTGTTCTATTTGACTAATGTGTTGTTGGCCGAGTATTTGGTCAGGACTTGACTATGAGGGGACCATAGAATGTCCGACACCACTTGTCGTTAGTTGTCGTCACTTCCCTGATGTGCCCATGACATGGGAACAAGTTGGTATATTGAGGTTGGTCTCAAGGCATATGAGGACCTACAGAAGCCAAATAGGTATTTAGGTATGTGCCGAACTCTCACTGTAGGTCCACAATAATCCTAGATCTATATGATATCAATCAAATCACAAGAACAATAAGAACAAGGAGATTAAACTTCAATGCACACCTTTGATTAATCAAATGGTCTAGTACATAAGTTTCTTTGGTTGCAAGAACAGTCGAAATTCTCTCTCTACTTAGCACACTTTTCGAGACAACCCCTCTAAATGACGACTCCTTGAGCCTTAAATACCCTATGCCTAAAACCGTAGCAAACCTAAGCCCATGGACCAAAAAACAAGCCTATAAGGGCTATCAATCAAAGGACCAAACCGAACAACCCATGGTTGTTCGGTTCACACCGAAAAGCCCAAATAAACCTATAACTTTGGTATTTTAACATTTTAGTCCCTATAAATAAAAGATTAAACCAACTAAAATTAATTCCTAACAATCTCCCCCTTGGTTTAATGCTTTCATTTACAACAGTAGGCTTCTCGTAGGCTTCGGTTGAACACTAGAAAGAATTTTCAACAACCTCCCCCTCAAATTGACAATCTCCTCCTTAGCAGGAAAACCTTCCTCTTTGCAGGTGACAGGTATAGATATTGATAAAAATTCAGCACAGCTGCAGTGACAACTTTGTCTTTGGTGCAGGTTGTCTTCAGATTTGGATTGGTAAGCTCCTTAGGCATCAGTACGTGTCTCGAATCAGCACATCCAGCTTTTGATTTGACTTTGACTTTGACTAAAGTCTGACTCTTCATTTCTTCATTTGATCACTTCAAGTGTTGATGTAGTAACAAGTTGACTGATGAGGAATTCAAACAACTTCTCACATAGAATCCAGCTTCACCTTCTTCGGGAACAAACTTTGTATTGAAACTTTCAAATGTTTCTTTTGTCTGGCGTCTCTCGATACGTTTAGTGACATCAAATCCTGTGGGTCATGGAGTTAGAAACTCTCACCACAGTTGTTCAAGGATTCATCCTTGGCTCAGAATGAAACTTCTCACAGTATCTGTGTGAACCCGGAGGAACGCACTGCGATTGTTTGAGTAACGGAGAACTACTCGTGGCCGTTTTGATTTAGGCCCCTGCGTATCCTTGATCAAAGATCTCAATGCAGTTGACAAGTCAACTTGGCTCTTGGCGAGACGTTCAATGGTATCCAAACTCTGCGGAGTGTACCATTCTGGTACCAATTTTGAAACGGTGAAGTTGTTGGGGTCTCATAGTTATTGTGGTAAACAACAACAATCACTGACCCAGAGTTTCAATGCTTCATCTGTTGAAAATACGATAACCGATCTCCACGAGTAAGGTTTTTAAGCCGATTACTGTGTGACAGATATGTATTTTGTCTATAATATGCGGAATAAATAAGAGTTGCGGAATAAAATAAAACGGTAAATCTAAACTAGACAGTATTTAAATAGACAGAAAGCGGTAAATAAAGTAAATGTTAGAAGTTAGAGGTTAGATGTAATAAACGCCATTATCAACGATAAAGTGTTTTTACAATAAATAAAAGGTTAGAAGTTAGAAGTTAGAAGTTAGAAGTTAGATGTCTCGGTTAAATACAGTCCACATATGTTTTCGTTGTCACAGTTCGTTTTTTATGTCTTCGATATATGGTATAGTTGATTTATAAAAGTTTGAATAAATCAATAATAACACAGATAATTTCAAAGAACTTATCGATAGCCGATGAATATGGTGATTTTCTTTGAAGCTTCGATTCTTGTTCTTTGCTCGGGTTTTCTTGCTGAAATGGTATTTCTTCGGTTTTGTGTTGGTTTGGACGTGGGTTTGCTTGTGTATGTGTATTGTAGTTGTATTGGTGCTGTATGGGTTTGGTGTCGGGTGGAGGTTTTGTTTGGTGTCGGGTAAAGGTTGTTTAGAGGTTTGAAGTTTTGATGTCGGGTGGAGGTTGTTGTTTCTTGCGGTTATATGGTTTGCTTCTTGTTGCCAAATTTAGAAATCAGAGTATCTTGAGGTGTTTGGTCATGGGTTTCTTGGAGAGTATATGAGAATATAATGTTTGGTTGATTGGGTGTCACAAAACAGCAAGAGAAAGCCTCAATTTATAGTTGCTGAACACAGCGTTCGTGTCGCGACCGGAAGGTCCGTCGCGTCGCGAAGGTGCTTGGCTGGTGGTCGGTGCGCTTTTTGTCGGGTCAGTGCGTCTTCGCTGGTATGTCGAGCTTTTGGTCGCGTTTCCTTTTGGTCGCGTTGCTTTTGGTCGCGTCGCGAAGGTGCTTTGGGTTGGTAGTCTCGCGATTAGAAAGTTGGTGGAGTCGCGTTCAAGGTCTTCGCGATGGAGGTCTTCGCGTCGCGACCACCCTTGCTGTCGCGTCGCGAGCGCTGTAGCAGTCTGAACTTCTGTCTTTGTTCTTCTCTTCACGTCGTGACCAGGAGGTCTGTCGCATCGTGATTGCTGTAGCAGTGTGATATTTTGTATTTTTCTCTTTGGTTTGTAGTGTTACTTCCTCAGGTTTGGATGTTTTCTCAAAGTTTCTCGGGTCTTGATTTATTCTTGTTTTTGATCTCGAATTCACGCAATCTGAAATAAACTGATAATATTTGTTAGATAATAACAGTTCATCTTATTTCAGTGATTGTCACATACAAAAATATATTTTTCAACAATTTCCCCCTATGTGATCATTACTGAAATAAGAACAGATTAAAAGGTAAGGTTGAAAATTCTTGTAATTTGGATAAAACATTTATAAAACCATATCATTTGTTTTGAAAAAGTGTGACTAGATTTTACTTATGTTTTGAAAAATGTTTGTCAAGAATATTTGTTTCTGAGTCAAGGTTTCATGTTCAATTATCAAAAGGTTTTTGTATATGTACTTTCATAATATTCCTTGAGATTTTATAACATTTATAAAGACGACAAGTGATCTTAATAGGTTGATTCAGATGAACTCTCATAGGTATAGCTCACACTTGACTAAGGTGTTTTGGTTGTTCTGGGTGCAGAACTGGTGTATAATCACTAAAGATGAGTGATATCTCTCAGTTTGAAGGTGTTGACTTATGCTTAATGTGGATTTATACCTATATACTTTAGTCACTTGGTCTTCATATTAGATAATCAATCACATAAGACTGGTTTCGGCATTACTCAGAGGGTTTCTTCATTCATGCCATTGATGTTCACTCTCTCTCCGTCGGGAAATACATGTAGAGGAGTTTGGAAATATTCATAGTGCAGTTTGCAACTAAGAATGTCCAATTATGAAGGCTACAGTATCCCGGTAAGTCTTCGGTTTTGACAGCTATATTTGATAAAGCTTTTGAGAATTCGTTGTTTGAGAGATGTCTGTCTTTATGGATTTTTGTAATAACTCTTCTTTTGCTTTGGTGAAGTGTTCACCTTTGTTTTATCTTTTCTTGATTTTTGCGAATACCTTTTGTGTAAAAGATATCTGATATGTTTACCAGTTGTGATCTGTTTACATCATTTGCGTTTTGATATTTTGAGTTTTCTTCTGGTTTTCTTGGATACGACTTTGTCGTTTCTTCAATTGTCAGACTTGCTATGCAAGATGATAAATCTTTTCTTGATGTGGCTTCATTGAGGATAGGGATAGGTGATATAATAGACAGTTTGTCTAATATATAAGAAAATGAATGTATCATCCCTGGTCATTTTGATATCTAAGCAAAAATGAGACTAGCATCACGGTATAAGAGTATAAATCCTATAAGTCATAATGAAAACACCTTTGCTCACAAAAATGAATTTCACTTAGCAGTTAAAGACGAGGCACAAATTCTCACATGGGTTTGGTTTTCATCTGAATCTCCTGACCTTATGTCCCTTAATTGATAAGATCGTTATAATTGAAATAAATTCAAAGGGAATAGGAGAATGTTCATAACGAAAATTTTGAGATTTGAACCTTCACTTTAATTTAAGAATCAATATGACTGAGAACATTCATCGAGCATAAGTATCTGAAAATTTAGTCAAGAAGATGTTAATCACATGGTTTTATAAGGACTTTTAAAAGATAAAATTTTATCCTAATTTTTTTTGATTTTTTTTTTTGATTATGTGGATGTTTTTTGAAAATTTTGGTTATTTGAATGTTTTTGGAAGATTTTGGTTATTTGACTGAAAGTAAACACTCTTTTGTACAAACAAAATGTAAGAGATTAGGGATGGATGTTATCTGGATTCAACATTCCTAGACGGCCTAGGAAGTATTGAAACTTGGTTTCGTCTAAAGCCTTAGTAAAGACATCGGCAATTTGATCTTCGGTGTTGATGAAGTGCAATTCGATATGACCCTTTTGAATGTTATCTTTGATGAAGTGATATCGAATGTCGATGTGCTTTGTCATTGAATGGTGCACGGGATTGTGAGAAATGGCAATTGCGCTGGTTGAGTCACAAAATATGGGAATTTGTGATACTTTGTAGCCATAGTCACGTAATTGAGTTTGCATCCACATGACTTGTGAACAGCAGCTTGCGGCAGCTACATATTCAGCTTCTACGGTTGAAGTGGACACGCATGATTGTTTCTTTGAAGTCCAGCTTACCAGTCTGCCTCCTAGAAATTGACAAGAACCAGATGTGCTTTTCCTGTCTAGTCTGCATCCTCCATAGTCGGAGTCGGTGAAGGCGTTAAGCTGAAAATCAGAGTTAGCTGGATACCAAAGGCCAAGAGATGGAGTTCCTTTAAGATATTTGAAAATTCTTTTTACAGCTATAGCATGAGATTCCATAGGATTGGCTTGGTATCTGGCACAGACACATATAGAAAACATGATGTCGGGTCTGCTGGCTGTGAGGTATAGGAGTGATCCTATCATTCCTCGATATTTCTTTTGATCGACAGGCTTGCCATTTAAGTCTGCATCTAATTTGTAACCAAGGGACATTGGGGTTTTAGCTGTATTGGATTTGTCAAGAGAAAAACGAGTTAGAAGATTTTTGACATAATTTTCTTGATTGATGAAAATTCCATCTGATGATTGTTTGACTTGAAGTCCAAGAAAAGTAGTCATTTCTCCTATCATGCTCATCTCAAATTTGCTCTTCATTAAATCTGCAAACTTGATACTCAAAGATTCATCAGTAGAACCGAAAATAATGTCATCGACATATATTTGAACGATTAACAGATGCTTATTGAAAATTTTACGAAAGAGAGTTTGATCAATTGAACCTCTTTTGAATCCTGATTCTTCTAGAAATGTTGACAATGTTGAATACCAGGCTCGAGGTGCTTGTTTTAAGCCATAAACTGCTTTTTGTAACTTAAAACTGTGATTTGGGAACTGTGGATCTTCAAAACCTGGAGGTTGTTGAATATACACATCGCGATCAATCTCTCCATGTAAAAATGCACATTTTACATCCATTTGAAATACTTTGAAGTTCTTGTGAGCTGCATATGCTAGAAAGATACGAATGGCTTCGAGTCTTGCAACTGGAGCATAAGTTTCATCGTAGTTAATTCCTTCTTGTTGTGAATAGCCCTTGACGACAAGTCTTGCTTTGTTTCGACAGACTATGCCTTGATCATCAGTTTTGTTTCTGAAAACCCATCTTGAACCTACTACAGTAACATCGGGAGGAGTAGGAACAAGATCCCATACTTGGTTTCTTTCGAATTCAGCTAGTTCTTCTTGCATGGCTTTGACCAAGTCTGGATCTTTGAGAGCTGAATGGATGGTTTTGGGTTCAGTCATGGATAAGAACGCTCCGTATAAACATTCATTTGAGGTAGCGGCTGTTGTTTGAATACCAGAATTTGGATCTCCTATGATTTGTTCTGTAGGATGATTTCTGGTCCATTTGTTTAGGCGAGTTTTTTCAGGTATTTCGATTGGTGTTTCTATGTCCCATTGTTCTTCTTGGTCAGTTGATTCTGTTGGAAATAGATTTTGGTTGTTGTCAGATATGTCTTTTTGGATTATAGGATGAGAGTGAGGTAATGAAGGTTCCCCCATATATGATACACTGGGATTATTTTGAACAGGTGGATTGGGAGTGTTCAAAGAGGGATTTGGTGTTGGTAATTCCCCCTCGACTTGATCTGTATTTTCTTGGTTTGATTGTGAAGTTTCTGCATCGGAGTTTCCTATAGGAAAAGTGGAAGATGTTAGAAATTCAGAATTATAAGCGGTTTTGGGTTGTTCAAAAAGTAAATCAAGATCAATTTCTATGTCTGTAGAAGACATTTGTTGAATTGGATTTTGAAAAATATTATCGATCATTTTAGAACCAAAATGTTTACGATCCAATTTCCTGACATAAAATTCATCGAAATGAATATCGGTACTTTCTTCAATTACTCTAGTACGTTTATTCAGTACTCGATAAGCAGCTGAGGTAAAGGAGTAACCAAGGAAAATTCCTTCGTCTGATCTTGATTCAAATTTTAAAGGTGATCTTTGTTATTCTTTATGAAGCATCGACAACCAAAAATATGAAAGAATTTGATGTTTGGTTTTCGGTTGTTCATGACTTCATATGGTGTTTTACGAAGTTGTTTATGGATTAAAGAACGATTTTGAGTGTAGCAAGCTGTGGCTATTGCTTCTGCCCAGAAGTATTGTGGTAGATCAGCAAAGATAAGCATTGATCTTGCAGCTTCGCACAGAGTTCGGTTCTTTCTTTCAACAACGCCGTTTTGTTGAGGAGTGTAAGGGGCTGAGAAGTTGTGTTCGATGCCTTTGTTTTTGAGAAATGAGTCTAGAGTTATGTTTTTGAACTCTAAACCATTATCACTTTGGATTCTACGAACGGGTCGTTTGAGCTTTAATTCAATCTGTTTGATGAAGTTGATTATTTCTTCAGGTGCTTCTGACTTTAGCCTTAAAAAGAAAACCCAAGTAAAGCGTGAGTAATCATCAATAATAACAAGGATGTATTTCTTCCCTTTTATGCTTTGGGTTTTTGCAGGGCCGCAAAGATCAATGTGCAGTAATTCTAGTGGTTCGGATACACTAGATTCAGGAATGCTTTTATGAGAGGATTTGGACAGTTTTCCTCCTTCACAAGCTGCACAAAGAGTTTCATTATCAAGTTTCAGAAGTGGCAGTCCGCGAACAAGATCATTTGCGATCAACTTGTTGATGTAGCCGAAATTGAGATGGGAAAGACGACGATGCCACAACCAACTAATATCAGCAGAAGCTTTGGACAAGAGACAGATGTCCGGTTTTCCATAGATAAGGTCCATATCTAGTGGATACATGTTGCCTAGACGATCAGAATTAACTAGAATGGCTTTGGTCTTGGCATCTGTGATTATGCTTCGTTGTTTGGTAAAAAGAACTTCATGATTGTTGTCACAGAGTTGTGATACGCTGATTAGGTTGTGTTTCAGGCCGTCAACATAGGCTACTTTCTTGATGGTGAAGTGACCATTTGTTATGTTTCCATAACCTTTGATTCTTGCAGTCATGTTATTTCCAAAAGTAACATCTTGTTTGGATTCTGTGGGTTTGAAGTCTCGTAGAAAGCTTTGGTTTCCTGTCATATGCTTGGAGCAGCCACTATCAATATACCATGTGCCATCCTTGGGCTCTCCAGCACAAAGTGCCTGCAATTAGACAGAAATTTTAGGTACCCAAACCATGGTGGGTCCTGATTTGTTAATGGTTTTTGTTAATTTGGAATCATTGTAGTATTTGTTGATTGGACGGAATGGTTGAGGTTTAAGTTGATTTATTAGATTTTCCCAAAGTGAGATTTGTTTTTGAAAACCTGTCATTTGAAACGATTTCTGATTTTGTGAAAAGTATCCTATATGTGAAGTTCTGTTTGATAACCTTTCTTTGTATCTGGGATCTGAATGGTTTTGGAAAACATTTTGATGATGGAATGGAATTTGGTGAAATGATGGTTTCTGAAAGTTCCTTGAGAGATTGAAGTTTAATTTTTGAAAGTGACTTTGAATCGGTTTTTGAAAAGGTTTTTGTTTTGGATTAAAGGTTTGTTTTTGTGGCACAGCGACTGGTTTCAAAGGTTTTTCTTTGAAAACAATGGGCTTGCTTTGTTCTTTTGGTTTAAAGACAGCTTGAATTGGTTGTTTATTTGTCTGCTGTTTCTTTGAATACTTTTGTCCCAGACTGTTCTTTCCAATAAAGGTTGAGTTTAAAGAGGGAAAGACTGTTGGAATAGAAGTACTACCATTTTGATGATCAGAATTTTCTCCATTTAAGAAATTTTCAAGTTTGATTGTGCCATCATTCCTTGTTAGTTTAGTAGATCTCAATTGATGAGTTACTGAACTAGCAGAGTCTGATTCGGATTTTACAACTCTTTTGAATGATTTGTTGAAAAAGGTATCATCTGGGCTGCAGTTGATAACTGTTTCATCATCTGAATCGTCCTCATTAGCAGATGAGAAAAAATCTGGTTGTGGCGATTTAGAGTTTTCACTAATTGTCCCATTTTTCTTTTCAGTCTCTTCATTTTCAAAAGATTCTCTTCCAATTCCTGGTTTATAATTCGTATCAATTTTGCCAGTTCTTAAGTTGTTTGCTTTAGTGAAAACATCATCACTCAATTTTCTGGCAATATTGATAGAATCCAATTTTCCTTGAAATCTTTGATTTTCGGATTCAAGAAACTTGATTTGCTTTGAAGAATCATCTAGTTTTAGAATTAAACTAGTGTTTTTGTCAGTTAAATCTTGAACTTTTTGTTTTAACTGAAGGACTTCCTTTTCTAAGGTATCTTTTATTTCAGATGAAATAACAGATTGAATTTTTATTTCTAAGTCCCTTTTTTGTTTTAGAGCTTCATTTAATTGTTCTAGGATGTGATTATTTTCTTCAGATTTTCGTTCAATGTCTCTTTCAAGTTTGTCTCTAGTCCTTGTAGATTCTCCAAATCTGAGTTGCAAGGTTTGTAATTCAGATTTGTAGATATCAGATTTGACTATTGTGTCATGATACAGTCTGAGATCAGCTTTTAGACTGTTCTCAATCTTAGTCATGTGGGACTCAAATGGTGTTCTTGAAAGACCGAGATCTGAGATCATAGACCATACCTGATCGATGACATATGGAGCTCTTGTGGTTGGTTCATTGTCTGCCATGAAGCAGAAGTTTGACTGAGCTGGTTCATTATCTGTTTCATCATCAGAAGTTGGCCAGTGTTCCACGCTAGGTTCGTAGAATGCCATCAAAGCTTTTTGCTTTGCTTTCTTTTCTTGTTTCTTCAGTTCTTCGGCTTTTTGAGCATAGTAAGCTGAGTCTTTGACCTTGATTTTGGCTCGACAATCTCGGGCATAATGATTTAGTCCTTTGCATTTGTGACAAATGATTACGTCATCATCATCATCGTTATTGTCAGCCTTTTGGCTCTTAACGGGAGGTCTTTCGGATGTTTGAGTTTGTTTCTGTTGAGATGGTTTTGAATGATTTTGCGAAATCCAGAACTTTGATTATTATAAGAGTTGTTATTATTTTGAAAACCACGATTCTGAAAGTTTTGTCCAAAAGTGGATCTTTGTTGAAAGTTTGGTCTATGATGTGGCAAAAATCTTTCGAGATTAGTGTTTGCTACCAAAGCACACAATTGATGGTAGTCAGCTTCATTATTTGGATCGGACAAGTCACAAGGATTACTTAAGAAAGCTTGGTTTTGATTTAAATCAATTTGACTTTGATTAGGAAAATGTGTTTGGTTTTGAGAGGATGTTGACAAAAGAGCAAGCGGTCCTCCAAAAGAAGTAGACGTTGGTGGGTCAATCGAGGATTCATACGATTGTAATTCTCCGTACAGATTGTACAAAGATTCAGTATGAATTGCCGGATTTCCCTGGATGATGAGTTTGACCATTTTCCAGCTTTCATAAAGGTTGTTTAAAAATTTGAGGTTTATTTCATGCTGTGACTTTTTGATGCCTAAATTATTCATTGTGATGGTAATGAGATTGAATCTGTCATGAGCATCATGGATGGTCTAATGTGAAAACATTTTGAAGTTGTCAAATTCGTTTAAAACAGATGTTTTCTTGTTTCCAATGATTCTCTCATTTCCTTCAAAACGATTTTTCAAAGTTTGCCAAATTTGGTTTGCGGTTAAAAGGATTATATCATTCATTTGGCTTAGAATACTGTGGGGTATTCCAGACACAAGCTCCTTTTTGGCTTGAAGTTCAAGTTTCTTCCTTTCATTCAGTATATCCAAGTTACTCGTAAGAGAGGTCATGTTATCTGGTAGAGATCCGTCTACACATTTCCACACATCTTCACTTATAGAGTTGAGATGAAGATTCATATGACCTACCCATGATTTATATTCTTCGGGAATAAGAATGGGTGCTCGAGTACCTGAACCTATACTGTTAGCAATAGATACAGAATTTATGTTTGAGTAGTTTGCGGAAGACATTTTTGGTGTGTTTTTTTTTTTGTTTTTGAACAAGTTATATTAAGATGAAATTTTTAAAGGAAACTTATTGGTGGTTTATAAAAACTCTACACAAAAGTTCTCGATAAAAATTTCAAAGTAAATCACACGAGTAATTTTTAAATGTTTTTTTTTTTGAACAAGTGATATTAAGATGAAATTTTTAAAGGAAACTTATTGGTGGTTTATAAAAACTCTACACAAAAGTTCTCGACAAAAATTTCAAAGTAAATCACACAACCTCTGATACCAATTGTTGAAAATACGATAACCGATCTCCACGAGTAAGGTTTTTAAGCCGATTACTGTGTGACAGATATGTATTTTGTCTATAATATGCGGAATAAATAAGAGTTGCGGAATAAAATAAAACGGTAAATCTAAACTAGACAGTATTTAAATAGACAGAAAGCGGTAAATAAAGTAAATGTTAGAAGTTAGAGGTTAGATGTAATAAACGCCATTATCAACGATAAAGTGTTTTTACAATAAATAAAAGGTTAGAAGTTAGAAGTTAGAAGTTAGAAGTTAGATGTCTCGGTTAAATACAGTCCACATATGTTTTCGTTGTCACAGTTTGTTTTTTATGTCTTGGATATATGGTATAGTTGATTTATAAAAGTTTGGATAAATCAATAATAACACAGATAATTTCAAAGAACTTATCGATAGCCGATGAATATGGTGATTTTCTTTGAAGCTTCGATTCTTGTTCTTTGCTCGGGTTTTCTTGCTGAAATGGTATTTCTTCGGTTTTGTGTTGGTTTGGACGTGGGTTTGCTTGTGTATGTGTATTGTAGTTGTATTGGTGCTGTATGGGTTTGGTGTCGGGTGGAGGTTTTGTTTGGTGTCGGGTAGAGGTTGTTTAGAGGTTTGAAGTTTTGATGTCGGGTGGAGGTTGTTGTTTCTTGCGGTTATATGGTTTGCTTCTTGTTGCCAAATTTAGAAATCAGAGTATCTTGAGGTGTTTGGTCGTGGGTTTCTTGGAGAGTATATGAGAATATAATGCTTGGTTGATTGGGTGTCACAAAACAGCAAGAGAAAGCCTCAATTTATAGTTGCTGAACACAGCGTTCGCGTCGCGACCGGAAGGTCCGTCGCGTCGCGAAGGTGCTTGGCCGGTGGTCGGTGCGCTTTTTGTCGGGTCAGTGCGTCTTCGCTGGTATGTCGAGCTTTTCGTCGCGTTTCCTTTTGGTCGCGTTGCTTTTGGTCGCGTCGCGAAGGTGCTTTGGGTTGGTAGTCTCGCGATTAGAAAGTTGGTGGAGTCGCGTTCAAGGTCTTCGCGATGGAGGTATTCGCGTCGCGACCACCCTTGCTGTCGCGTCGCGAGCGCTGTAGCAGTCTGAACTTCTGTCTTTGTTCTTCTCTTCACGTCGCGACCAGGAGGTCTGTCGCATCGTGATTGCTGTAGCAGTGTGATATTTTGTATTTTGCTCTTTGGTTTGTAGTGTTACTTCCTCAGGTTTGGATGTTTTCTTAAAGTTTCTCGGGTCTTGATTTATTCTTGTTTTTGATCTCGAATTCACGCAATCTGAAATAAACTGATAATATTTGTTAGATAATAACAGTTCATCTTATTTCAGTGATTGTCACATACAAAAAATATATTTTTCAACATCATCAATGTGAGGTAATATCATATTGAATCACGAACATCTTGTTTAGAAGAAGTTTTAGGTCAAGAGTGGTATGTGCGTCTAATATGTCTTGGTTATTAGACATACCCATCGGCTAGACTTTCGAATTGTCATCAGTGTATGGTTTATTACACTGAATCATCCAACTCTTGAATTAGAAGCTTTGTATGTAGAATAGTTGTTGATGTCTCACATCGACTACTTGTGTTGTAGCAGAGGTCACTAGCATAGAATGTCGAAATATTATCACTACTTGGTTTAAAGTAATGAATCATATATTTCTTGTATCAGAAATATTAAGGTGGTTAAGAATAGACTGGTGTGTGTGATAGACTGCGGTACGCAGTCTAACCATCAGCATAGACTTTTTAACTCTCGACTTTGAGTGGTTTCTCTCAAAGCGTCTAGAAGTTGGTGTTACACAAGAAAAACCTTAGATTGGTTAAGAAGCGGTTGTCAGTGATTCACACTCATTGAGGTGTACCAATGAGGATCACAAACACTTAAAAATTACCTCAGCAGTGAGTGGTATAACTCGATGCGTCGTCGGTAGGTAAATTTTTTTTTGGATTTTTTAAATTTTTAAGGAAAGATATGAAAATTATAAAAAAAATCTGAAATCTGTTTATATTTTAAGTTTTGTAATTTTTGTTTTGTTTTTATTGATACCAATTGTAGTTACACAAAAAATTTCTGATACCACTTGTAAATTTTGAAAGAAAATATATGAAAATTATAAAAAATATTTTGTATTTTTTGTATTTTTAAAGTTTTTGTTTTGTTTTTCGAAAGGTAACCTTGGACAGAGTCAAATTTTTGTTTTGTTTCTCTTCTCCCCATAGATTTGTGCATGGGAAGAAAAGCGGAATAAATCATGAACAAATTTTACTAAAACAAAAATAAAATAAAGAAAAATATTTACAGAACTAATTTAATAATCGGTGAAACGTATCATTTTCAGCATTTCGACTAGCACATTGAATCGAACTATTGCAACAGGTTTTGTGAACAAGTCCGCCACATTATTATCTGTTTGAACTTAATCCAAATGAATCAATTTTCGCTCATAGAAATCTCTGATAAAATGAATTTTTATATCAATGTGCTTAGTCTTAGAATGCTGAACCGGGTTTTTCACAATTTGGATAGCAGCCTTATTGTCACAGAATATAGGAGTATCTAGAAAGTTCATACCATAATCAAGGAGTTGATGCTGCATCCAAATGACCTGAGAACAACAAGCCGAGGCAGCAACATACTCAGCTTCAGCTATAGACGTTGACACGGTCTGTTGCTTTCTGCATTGCCATGAGATCAGTCTGTCTCCTACAAATTGGCATCCAGCACTGGTGGACTTTCGGTCAATCTCACACTCTCCATAGTTGCTATCTGAAAAAGAATAAAGATCAAATTCGTGGTTCTTTAGATACTAGAGACCAAATTTTGGTCTCCCTTTAAGGTATCTAAAGATCCGTTTGACTGCATCAAGATGAGAAGGTTTAGGATTAGCCTGATAGCGGGCACACTGACAAACTGCAAAAACGATATCCGGTCTGCTAGCAGTCAGGTACATCAACGAATCGATCATCGAGCGATAATACGTTTGATCGACAGATTGGTCATCTGAGTCTGAAGATAGCAGAGGTCGCTCAGCCATTGGAGTATTAGCCTCTTTCACATCCTTGAAACCGAACTTTGCAAGAATATCCTCCACATACTTCGCTTGATGAAGTAGGATACCCGTTGAACTCTGTTTAACATGCAACCCGAGAAACATCGTCATCTTACCCAACGAACTCATCTGGAACCTTTTCTTCATCACCAACTCAAACTCTTTACACAGAACATCGCTTGTTGAACCAAAGATGATGTCATCAACATAGATCTGGACAACAATTTGATCTTCATCTTGGCGTTTGATGAACAGTTTCTGATCAATCCTGTCGTGAGTATAACCGTGCTGTAGCAAATGTTCCGTCAACGTAGCATACCAAGCACGAGGAGCTTGATGTAGACTATAGAGGGCTTTATCAAGCTTGTAGACATGATTTGGAAACTTGGAGTTGACAAAACTAGGAGGTTGATCAACATAAATTTCTTCTTTCGCCTCACTATACAGGAAAGCCGTCTTGACGTCCATTTGATAGACAGTAAAGTTTATATAAGAAGCATAGGCAAGGAAGATCCGAATCGCTTCAAGTCGCGCCACAGGAGCATATACTTCCGTGTAATCAAGTCCTTCAATCTGTTGAAAACCTCGAACCACCAGGCGTGCCCGCACAATTACTCGAGAATCATCTTGCTTGTTGCGAAACACCCATCTTGTATCCAAAGCCTTTTTGCCTTCGGGTAGGTTCACCAGTTGCCAGACGTTCAACTTCTCAAACTAGTTAAGCTCTTCATGCATGGCATCCACCCAACATAGTTCATTAAGTGCCATCTCTACGTTCTTCGGCTCAATTTGAGAGATAAAGCACGAATAGAGACACTCGTTGACTTGACCACTTTGGCTTCTGGTTAGAACACCATCATCCAATTGGCCAATAACATTATCAATTGGATGGTCCAGTTGAATTCTTGAAGGAACAACATATTAGAGCGAAGCAGTTGAGATTGGAAGATTGGTTATATTCTCAACCATGTCTGAGCCTGAAGCACCTCCATCAGAATCTATGAAGTCAAGAGAAGTACTTGCAATGTAGTCATCAGGAATTCTTTTAGGAAAGAGAGAATCCATGAGAGTAGAGTCAAAAAGATCAGCAGGTTCAGGTTGTATAACATCTTCGGGGTGACAACGCCTAGTAATATCATATATTTTAGTCGTTGTTTAGCCCTATTCTTAGTGAAATTATATCATATATCTACTGGTATTACTCACTTTTCGTGCCAGCACTTGTTTGGAAAGAAATAATGAAAACAGGGACTAAAAGCGTGCAATTTGGAAGAAGTTTGAAGATCAAGGCAAAATCAGGAAAATACGAATGCGCGCCGCGGAAATCATCAAGGCGCGACGCGGGGATGAGGCGGTGGAACACATTCAAATTCCGAAGAAACGGGGATAAACCCCTACGCGCGACGCAGGATCCATAAAAGCGCGGCGCGGTCTTGAGATTTTTGAAACTATAAATAGAGGCTTTTAGGTCAAAAAAACTAGCGAAGACCTGGTGTAGAATCGACCCCCAAGGCTCTTTGACTCTGAGATTCAGCTTCAAGAACCATCTTTTGGTATTTCTATGTTTTTATCTTTAATTTTCATTTAGTTCAATAGTTAGTGATAGTGGCCAGTATCTTTGGGAGTGACAACCATTGATATTTAGTTCTAGTTTCTGTTTTTGGACCTTTTGGTTACTGTTTTGTACCACTGGATCTGATTTTAAGTTAATGAATCATTTGGTTACAAGTAATTGCTTCTTTTCGGTATTTATGCTTGTTATTGGATTGTGAATGTTTGTTTTGTGTTTGGATGCTTGAATGACCTTGATTGGACTGATTTCCCTTGCTGATTGCAGTGACCAACTAGGGTTAGCTTTTGGTTTGGACTTGGCTAGTGACTATTCATTTGGACTTTAGTTATTGGTTTAGTTTATGCTTGTTTGTTTGATGACTGGATTGCCTTTGTTTGCTTCTGAATTGGAGATGCACTTCTGATTTCAGCAAGTAACTAGGTTTGGTTAATAGTTTTAGTTTAGTTTATGCTCTTTGGGATTGATAGTCAAAAGTTAGGAACTAGGTCCTCTGACTGTAGCGTGACACTGCAGTTGGTAATCTATCACCTGTCTCGACCACGTAACTCCTGTGGATCAACCCTGACTTCCATTGTGCTAAGTGAGAGTGAGGTTATTTTCTTATTTTTTACAGCATAACGACCGCTGCGATGTCAAATTTTGGCGCCATTGCCGGGGAGTTGTGAGCTTGAGAGTAGGTGATCTGTAGGACTTAGTTTCTGATTTTTGATGTTTGATTTTAGTTCGCTGATTTTTGGTATGTGTACATCCTTATAATGGGTGATTACATGTATCCGGATCAGTATTATGAATATTATGAAAATCCGGCCGACACCTATTACGAGGATGATTGCTACAATGGATCATTCGATGACAATGGATGGCGGACCGAGGAGTCATCTCAACCTGAAAATCCTGCAATTTGGGCCCGACTTTGGGTACTCATGTACAACACCCACCAAGTGCAGAAGGACAAGGCTGATGCTCTTGTAAGATTGCAAGCTTCTTTAGATCAATTAGAGGAAAGTTGGAAATGTTCATCACCCTCGCCAGAACCTGAGGTGAGTAATTTTTCTACCAATGATATGGTTTGTGAACCTACATCATCTGAATATGTGATGGAAGGGCATACACCTTGGGAAAGTCAAGAGACCACCGAGATGGTCGAAACGGTTGTTGAGGAAGAGGTTGTAGGTGACAATGCTACCTCTGACTCAGCAACCTTTGAAGTTTTTTATGTTTTTGAAAATGTTAATAATTTTGATATGGTGATGTGTGAACCTGTACCATCACCAGACAATTTGATTGAGGAGGATGTTGTGGAGGAGGCTGTTAGTGACAGTACAGACCCCAGCCCAACGACTCCCGAAATTGTTGAAGTTGTTGATACTATTGGGGAAGGGGGTGTAGATGACAATACTATCCCTGAACCTATAATTTTTGAAAATTTTGAAAGTTTTGAAATTAAGGATCTGGTGATGTGTGAATCTGTACCTTTACCAGATCAAACCAGTCACTCACTCTTGGTCCCGATCCACCTGTTGGATGATGATCAAGAAGATGATGTTGACGAGTTGGTTTTTGAACATAATAAACATGATTTTATAGCCACTCATGATCCGTTCATGAATTGAAAATTAGATGTAATCAATACCATCGATGAGGACATATGGAAGCATCCTGACATGTTGCCTTCCAATCCCATTCGATTGGAAAAATTTTATTGGTACTGCAAGCAAAAATTGCAACCTGAAAATAGCATGCGAGACACTAGCAAACGAGGTGTGGAACAACTACTGGAAGTGGCACTGGCCGCGCTTCATGTCAAGCCTTTGACCTTGAAGAGATGCAGAAGGAAAGACCGAGCTTGGAGGTTCAAAGCTACCTCCAAGCATTCACGAGAGTTAATCAGAAGGCAGCGACCGGGCAGAAGAAGAAAGACCGGCAAGCCTTTCGACCCGGGAAAGTTTGAGGAGTATGTGGACAATAAAGGGATGGTGGTGACTGAAAATCAACGAAGGAAGAAGGCATACGCTCCACCATAGCTGTAGAAGGACAGCACGTCTGGCTGAAGACGTTAAACTTAGCGCTTGTTGGGAGGCAACCCATCTTTTCATAGGTTAGGTAGTGTATTCTTAGGTTAATTAGGAAATTATATCATCGTCATTTGCAGGTATTATTGGTCCAAGGCAAGTGTGGGGTTGTTTTGAAGAAATTGGATTTTTGATGACCGCGCCGTGGTCAGGTAAATTGCGTGCCGCGGGATCGTAAACCAACCCGATGCGTAGGGGTTGATTTGGAGGTACGCGCACCACGGTTCGCTCATATCCGCGCCGTGGGAATTGATCGGTCGGAATTCTTCGATATTAAGGTAAGCCGCAACACTATTCACACACACCACGCCTCGGAGCTCTGATCATCGAAAATTTCTCGTGTTTTTTCTTGCTCATTTCATTTATACTACCAAGGTACGTCATTCTAACTAGCTTTTACATGTTAAAACTAGTGATTAGGAAGTTGATTTTGGTGATTTCTCCAAAAACTCAAAAACTTAGAAATCGCCAATGCTGACTCGTAGGGTGTTTATTTTGCCAAATAATGACCCTAGATGAGTTAGTCGGCACTTAGGCTACCTTGTAGTGTATTTGGATTGAGTTTTAAACAGGTTAAATCGTGATTTTGGACTTAGAATTAAAAACAGCCGCTCGCCGCGCCGCGTCCTGGTTCTTGGGCCACGCCGCGGTGCGGTGGGGAAGAAAAGGACCTAAATTGCAAAAAATTTTCCTTTTGTGCGGATGTCGTTCAGATTAGACCATCGGTTTCTGCAGTTCCCCGCTGAGCTGGACAGCTTAGTGGAGTACATTTCACGGAGAGATGCCCTCATTGGTCGCCGGGTTCTCGAGGCGACGATCATCGATCGGGACATTCTGCGAGACGGCTGGGCTTTGGGGCGAGATCGAGCCATTTTTGCACCGTACATGGGTTGATGGAGAGGCCAGGTTCACATGTCGAGGCTGGGAAAGGCTCATGGCCACCGAGGAGGACACAGTATATACTGAGCTTCTGTTGAAGTTCCTATCTACTGTCCGTTTTGCACCGGGTTCTCAGGAGGCCCGTTCCAGGCTCGTACAGTTTAGATTGGGGGGTGTGCACAGGGAGTGCAACCTCCGGGAGTTTGGGAGACGTACTGGTATATACACGGAGGCGGATCTCCAGCACCGCCACTTCGCGCAGTTCCTTACTGCATGCATTCAGGGGCAGCCCGAGAGGGCTGCCAATATGGAAGTTTGGACACCATTGTCCAACGTATTCTACGAGGCGGGGACATCCAGTGAGAGCCATCTTCGTGATCCACTTCACTGACTCATGCACCGCATCGTCTCCACTTCCATCATGCATCGGGAGGGGGCGAGAAGGTGTCCGGCGAGGATATGACGTATCTCTGGGTCCTCCTTGACCCCTCCAGGTTCCTTCACCTCCCGTTCGCCCTAGCCGTCGCCCTGTCAACCCGTGCGACGGGTGCATCTGCCAGCAGTCTGTTGGGTCATGGGTATTTCATCACCCGCTTGGCCCGTTCGTACCGGATTCTTACTGCTCCGGTTGTGGCATCCTTGACCGCTCTACCTCCAGTTCGTACTACAGCGCGAGCCCTGGAGAAGATGGGGCTTATTGAGCAGCAGCGCCCGGGCCAGTTTGTGAGGGTGGCGACTGAGGCACCCAAGGACCCATTGCCAGCTTACGCTCAGCCGGGTAGGAAACGCTGGAGGCCGGCAGCACCAGCAGATCTAGTGCCACCACAGCCACAGTAGGAGGAGGTGATAGAGATGAGGCGACTGCATGATCGAGTCGCCAGGATGGAGGACCAGCTGGAGTGGATCGGGGAGGTACTTTTGGAGTTAGCCACACAGCAGGGACAGCGCCCCCGACCATTCCCAGCCCGAGTACATGATCATGAGGCTGGTTCTTCCAGGACACCAGGCGGCGATTGATGTATTTTTCTTTTTCTTTTTTTGAATATATGTACTGTACCTATGACACTACTATCTTTTGTTTGTTTATATTTTATTTGTTTATATTCTGTTTGCATTTGATGTTTTTGTTGAGTCATGCATGTTATACCAAAATTGGAGGAGTTGTTTCAAGCAAGTGTGGGGTCACCGTGCCCCCTCCACTTGCTTTGACTACCGGCGTGTTGACGGTTGCGCTACAACTCCAGAACGCGAAATCGAGGACCTTTTTGTTCGTATTTTGTACATGTGATATCGAGTACCAACCAAGCGATCTACCGTCCAAAGGGGTAACTCTTTCTCCATTGTTCTAAATAATTTTTGTACAACGGGGACGTTGTACGATTTTAAGTGTGGGGTGTGGACGGTCGAAAGAGAGTGTGTTTTTGAAATTTTTGCAGAAAATGACCGATTTTCAAAAATTTTAGCAACTTTTTCAAAATTTTTACTAGATTATAATTTTGAAATGAATGGTTTGTGATTGTTTATAGCACTGGTATTCTTCAAGAGATACTATGTTAGTTGTGATCATGCTATTAGTTGAGTCAAATAAGTTGAGTTTTATGAGTTTAGAAGATTGGACTGTTTTAGGATTGGAATTTAGGAAGGAATTGTCAATCAGTGACCTTTGTTGTTCGAGTCGGTAGGTTTAAAATGGGTGGGTCTTACGCACCTTGCCACCTAAGTTCGTCTGGTCTGGGATGGTATTTCTGAAAGCTCGCTACACGGACAACATCGAAAGTCATGGACAATTCTTTAATGGCCTTTAGAATCTGAATGAGTACGTACACTTCTATTTGGCAGAAAATTTGTAATGAAGGGTTCTCTAGAAAGCCATGAATTCCAAAGAACATTCCGATTATGTTTTCACGAACTATTCCACTCTAACTCATAAGGCAATAAGCTTTGAAACTGAACACAGTCAAAAATTGTTTGAATCTTAGTTAAAATCTATTAAAAACTCTCTTGCTTGGGGACAAGCAAGGCACAAGTGTGGGGTGTTTGACAACGCCTAGTAATATCATATATTTTAGTCGTTGTTGAGCCCTATTCTTAGTGAAATTATATCATATATCTACTGGTATTACTCACTTTTCGTGCCAGCACTTGTTTGGAAAGAAATAATGAAAACAGGGACTAAAAGCGTGCAGTTTGGAAGAAGTTAGAAGATCAAGGCAAAATCAGGAAAATACGTACGTGCGCTGTGGAAATCATCAAGGCGCGATGCGGTTATGAGGCGGTGGAACACATTCAAATTCCGAAGAAACGGGGATAAAACCCTACGCGCGACGCGGGATCCATAAAAGCGCGGCGCGGTCTCGAGATTTTTGCAACTATAAATAGAGGCTTTTAGGTCGAAAAAACTAGCGAAGACCTGGTGTAGAATCGACCCCCAAGGCTCTTTAACTCCGAGATTCAGCTTCAAGAACCATCTTTTGGTATTTCTATGTTTTTATCTTTAATTTTCATTTAGTTCAATAGTTAGTGATAGTGGCTAGTATCTTTGGGAGTGACAACCATTGATATTTAGTTCTAGTTTCTGTTTTTGGACCTTTTGGTTACTGTTTTGTACCACTGGATCTGATTTTAAGTTAATGTATCATTTGGTTACAAGTAATTGCTTCTATTCGGTATTTATACTTGTTATTGGATTGTGAATGTTTGTTTTGTGTTTGGATGCTTAGATGACCTTGATTGGACCGATTTCCCTTGCTGATTTCAGTGACCAACTAGGGTTAGCTTTTGGTTTGGACTTAGCCAGTGACTGTTCATTTGGACTTTAGTTATTGGTTTAGTTTATTCTTGTTTGTTTGATGATTGGATTGCCTTTGTTTGCTTCTGAATTGGAGATGCACTTCTGATTTCAGCAAGTGACTAGGTTTGGTTAGTAGTTTTAGTTTAGTTTATGCTCTTTGGGATTGATAGTCAAAAGTTAGGAACTAGGTCCTCTGATTGTAGCGTGACACTGCAGTTGGTAATATATCACCTGTCTCGACCATGTAACTCCTGTGGATCGACCCTGACTTCCACTGTGCTAAGTGAGAGTGAGGTTATTTTCTTATTTTTGACTGCATGACGACCGCTGCGATGTCACGGGGTAGTTGATTGTTCAACAACTGGAGTATTGCCAACAACTTGGGATGAGACAACAGGAGCATCTTCAGTTATGGTAGCAGAAATAGGAGATGCACCGTCGTTAGGAATGGGATCATCAAGAATGACTGACGGGGTGATAAGATCAGGAATGATAGCATCAGCATCCTCTCTGTTGATTCCACTAGGTCCTAGATTATCACCTGAAACAACATCAGAAAAGACATAGAAATGTTTAAACAGTTCAGCGTAATCAAACAACCAGTCAGGTCCAACATGGGCATCAGCTGGATTCTCTTCTAGCCAGCGCACATCATATGATTCCACAATCTGCTTTGTCGCCTTGTTGTACATCCGATATGCAGTTTTACTTGCATATCCAACGAAGTAGTTTTACTTGTTGAACATCTTCAGGGGTAGTTGATTGTTCAACAACTGGAGTATCGCCAACAATTTGGGATGAGACAACAGGAGCATCTTCAGTTATGGTAGCAGAAATAGGAGATGCACCGTCGTTAGGAATGAGATCTTCAAGAATGACTGATGGGGTGATAAGATCAGGAATGATATTATCAGCATCCTCTCTGTTGATTCCACTAGGGCATGGATTGTCACCTGAAACAAGATCAGAAAAGACATAGAAATGTTTAAACAGTTCAGCGTAATCAAACAACCACTCAGGTCCAACACGGGCATCAGTTGGATTCTCTTCTAGCCAGCGCACATCATATGATTCCACAATCTGCTTTGTCGCCTTGTTGTACATCCGATATGCAGTTTTACGTGCATATCCAACGAAGTAGTTTTACTTGTTGAACATCTTCAGGGGTAGTTTATTGTTCAACAACTAGAGTATCGCCAACAACTTGGGATGAGACATCAGGAGCATCTTCAGTTATGGTGGCAGAAACAGGAGATGCACCGTCGTTAGGAATAAGATCTTCAAGAATTACTGACCGGGTGATAAGATTAGGAATGATATTATCAGCATCCTCTCTGTTGATTCCACTAGGGCCTGGATTGTCACCTAAAACAAGATCAGAAAAGACATAGAAATGTTTAAACAGTTCAGCGTAATCAAACAACCACTCAGGTCCAACACGGGCATTAGTTGGATTCTCTTCTAGCCAGCGCACATCATATGATTCAACAATCTACTTTGTCACCTTGTTGTACATCTGATATGCAGTTTTACTTGCATATCCAACGAAGTAGCAATCATCCTCTTTGGAGTTGAACTTCGGAGTAGCTTCAAGATGAAGAAGAGTGCAAGGGCAGCCAAAGGTACGAAAATGTGAAACATTAGGTTTGCGACCATAGAAATCTCGTAAGGTGTCTTCATTTGAGGTTTGTTGATGATAAACCGATTCTGAACATAACAGGCTGTGTTGATGGCTTCAGGCTAGAATATCACCGACAGTTTAGAATCGCACAGCATGGTACGCGCAGCGTCAATAAGAGTTGTGTTCTGACGCTCAGCAACACCATTCTGTTGCGGAGTACGAGCAGCACTATACTGACGCAGGATACCTTTATCTGCACAAAACTTGTTTAAAACTGCATTCTTGAATTCCATTCCATTGTCGCATCTAATGGCTTTCAGCTTCTGATTCGCTTGATTTTGAATGAGCTTGATGAATCTAATGACCATATATGCAGTTTCACTTTTGTTCTTTAAAAAGAAAACCCAGGTAAAACGTGAGTAATCATCAATAATAACTAAAAAGTAAGAACTGCGATTGAGACTAAGAACATTAATCTGGCCAAAAAGATCCATGTGAATCAGCTGAAGAATCGAATCAATGGAATTGATCAGCTTGGGTTTATGTGGCTTTCTGTGATGTTTGCCTTGAGCACAGTCAACACATTTCTCGAATGTAATGAAGTCCTTGACTGGAAGTCCTGCAACCATATGTTCTTTGCAAGACGGTTCAAACTCTTTGCGTTGGCATGACCGAGACGTTTATGCCATAACATCGTGCTTTGTACAGATGCCTTTGAGAATAAGCAAGTGACGTTTTCGGGAGTGTTGTGATTCATGTGGATAATGTAAGCATTTCTTTTTCGTTCATATCGAACAAGAATCCACTCCTCTGGAATGACTACACCGGGTTTGAGAATCAGACATTCCTACTTTGTGAAATGGGTTGAAAAACCCTTGTCACAGATTTGAGAAACGCTCAGCAGACTGTGCTTGAGCTCAGGTACAAAATTGACGTTCTCAAATTTCAACACATCATTCGACACCGTCCCTCTTTGCGTGATCATCCCTTTTTCACCTCTCGCAAAGCAACCACATCCCCCATTTAATTTTTCAATGTCATGAAGTTGTGACATGCCGCCTGTCATGTGCCTAGAATAGCCACTATCAACATACCAAGGTCTGCTGATATTCCTCCGTAACTATTCCTGCACAAGTCGCGGGATCAATTAGATTTAGGCACCCAGTCCATACGGAAACTAGGTTGACTTTCACTATTAATACATTTAACTGATTCAAAACTCATATCACGTTGATCAAGTAATCGTGAGACATTTGAAAATGTTTTAACACTGCCTTTGGGAACTCATCTAACATTTTGTTTAAAACGTTTATCTTTTGAGCAAATGGGAACATTTACATTTGAAGTAGAATCAGAACTACTAGAAGTTGATTCTTGAAATGACTTGGGTCTTACAAAAGTTGGTAAGACATAGTTACTTCTAGAAGCAGTTCGATTTCAAGCATTCTTGTTATTTTGATTTTTCTTTCTAGAACGTGACCTTGAGGGTTTTCTCTTATGAGATTTCCCTTTTGGTACATTCTGTCAAAACTGTTCATTTTGAGAAGCATACAAGTGTCGGGGACAATTTCTGGCTATGTGACCAGCAATTCCACAATTAAAACAAGTCTGTCTTTTTAAAGGTACATTGGAATTCTGTCGAAGTCTAGATATATGCAAATTATTTCCACACACACACAAGCATGCAACAGATTTATCAACCAAAACGTTTTTCCTAGCAGTTTTTAAAACAGGATCACAAGAAGTTTTAAAATCAACAGAAATCTTAGAGTCAAATTTAACATCATCACACAAATCATCAGAATTAGTCTTCAAACAAGTTTTATCAAGATTAATAGTAGGCGAGTCTTCAACTTCCTCAATCTTCGATTTTAAATTATCTGCACATGAGATAGAAGCATCAGTACATTTCATTTTAGAATTCTCAGCGGTGCCAGATGTATTCGTTTGAATATAATTTAACCAATAACATTTTTCTTATTCTTCTTCAGTGTTCGGGAATGGAGTAAAATTATTATTATATGGAGGAGGAACAACACTATACCCACGACCTTCACCATGTATGTTTGACCAAACAGTTTGTTTTTCAATAATAGTTTCAACTACTTCACTAGATACATATACCTTTTTAAAGGTTGATTCAGCATTTTCAAATTTTGATTTTAATGTATTTAGTTCAGTAGTTAAACTACCAATATCTTCATTTGCAAACTTAAGATGGCAATTCCTTATGGTAAGTTCATCTTGAATTTTCAGGTGATCAAAAGTTTTGGCATCTAAGGCTTCCTGAAGTGGTCTTAACTTTCTTTTGTGTTTATGAACAAGGTTTTCCATTTCAAAAATTTCTCTAACTAAGTTCTCATTCAATTCATGATATTTGGCAATTTTATCAATGCAAGACTGAGAAGAGCAAGAAACTTCACTAACCTCATTACCAGCAGGAGTAGTAGAAACCATAAAAGCAAACTGCATGTCCATCATCTCTCCTTCAGCAGCATCCACGTCCATCTCTCCTTCAATCTGGGCCAAATGAGCTCTACCCTCACCATTCTAATTCAGGTCCTGCAACTGATCCTCCTACGTGAATTGCTGAGCCACCATCGTCCTTTCTGCATTCTGAGGTTGAGCAGCTTCACTATTGTTTATTCCAACTGGTACCATTGTTCTATCTGGATTCTCCATTCTTGGTTTGGTACACTCACGAGCAAAATGATCATGCTCATTACAGTTGAAACACCTTAGATTAGCTTTACCAAAACTCACCTTCCTGTCTGCAGTGTTGTTGTTCACCCAATTGTTTCTTCTAGTTCTCTGAGTGAATTTCTTGGCCTTATGCACAGCCATGGAAATATGCCAAGAAATATCTATTTCTTCCAAGTCATCATGATTGATTTGGTCAAGATCTCCCACAGTCATAGGATGAAATAAATCACCCCTAACTAAAGCATTGTAACAGTTCAGGAGACCAGCCATCATTCCAAGATTCTCTTCAGCACCTTTTGGAAGAGGTTGAGCAGGAGTTGGAGTCTTGACAGAAGGAGCAGCAACAGATGGAGCTTGATGAACCACTCGGGAAGAGACTGGCTGAAATTGAGCTTGAACTTTAGAAGTGGCATGGCCAATAGTTTGAACAGAGAAGGCATTGTTTGCTGAGGCTCCAATGTTAGCTGTGTTGGATTAGGTGTCTAAGCCATGACTTTATATTTATATTCATCTTGTTAATAGAAGCAAAGTCCATTTGGGTTGCTCTCAAAGCTGGAGGATTGATGTAGAGTCTAGTAGAGAGAAAGGTTGATTTATTAATTGTTTAATAAATCAATAGAAAAATAAATAAATGGTTTATTAATATATTTAAGTGGTAATATGTTAATTAGAAACTATATTAATTAATTGAGATTTAATCTAGAATTAATTGGATTTAATTCAGTGATTAAATAAATTAATTAAAGGTGTAGGGACTGGTTTGTATTTATTCAATAGTTGAATAACTGGCAAAGAGAAAACCATGGACAAAAATGGCGCCAACCTGGAGGCTCCTCCAGAGGTTGGCGAAAACCCTAGTTAGGGTTTAAAAGCCTGGTCCAAGTGGTCAACAAGCTTGCCCACTAAGGAGGCTCCTTAGGGTTTCAGCTGTAACCCTTGGAGGCTATAAAAGGAGGCACCTGGTACCTCCTTTTCTACGCCAATTTGAACTAGTGGATCTCTGCTGAACTGTCTTCTCCATTGCTTAGGTGTGACTTGCATTTGAGGCAGGACACATGTGCTGCTAGCTTCTAGAACAAGATTCAAAGGTTGGTAATTCTTGTTTTAAACTCTAGAAATTATTGTTGGCCTTTAGTTTTAGTTTATTCTTCATAGAAGAAAACATAGATCTTTCTAGGGTTGCATGTGAATCATAGGAATTATTTGTTCATTGATTGCATAGAAAGCCCTTCAGTGGTATCAGAGCTTAGGCTTGTTTTCTTATGAATTGATATAAACTGCTTGAATGATTTTTTCCTTGAGTGTTTTTTTGAAAAACTCTCTTGGAATGGCCTAAATTTCGTGGCCTAGGCTAGGGTTTCCTAACCCTGGTCGCCACCTACTTTATTCCCTCCTTAATTGCTTGATTTGCTGCCTTAAATAGTTGGTTGTTGTTTTGGTAATTATTGGATAATTAAATAACTGGAACCCCTTATTCTTGGCATGCAATTTTCGAGATTAGGGAATAAGGGTTAGGAAATTAATTTGATTAATTTTGTGATTCCCTTATTATATTTAATTAGTTTAATTAATTGTTAATTAAAAGATCAATTAAATCAGCTTAAAGAATTAATTTAAATTTTCAAAAAATAGATAATAATTTGCGAAAATTATGATTAAATTAATTCTAAAAATATTTTAATAAGATTAAAATATATCTTATATATTTATGATTAAAAGTTAATATTTATATATAAGAAAATTGGTTAGTCTTACCGTTAGTAGGCCTCATTCACAAAACTGTCCTATAAAGAGGGTATAAGACGACTGCCTATAAAATGGCTGTCTAATGGGTATCTACTCTTACCCACCGCTCTCCAGGTCAGTCGAGTGTGGTTAGCCGAACGGGTTTGATAGAACCGCTAAGCCTCTTAAAAGTATAATGCTATAATTGAAAGTACTAGAACCTTAATCAAAACCCAATCTAGTTACTTTAGGTTAAAAATGTGAATTGGTGCTAATCCATGGAATTGCGCATTGCACTTTGTGGAACGTTGGTGGAGCGTGTGTGGTTTACCGGCACGCCAACTGGGGTCCGCAAAGACTTGCAATGGGTTTCTCGATTTTGTCATTATTAACAGAGCGTGTGTGGTTAACTGGCACGTTAATTAGAGATGGCAATCGACTTCGAGAGTACCTAGCTAATTTGCATAGTTATTCACACCCAGTTTGTGATCCTCGGCATCCCAGTCACAAACAGTGGGGCACATCCGAGGCTAAACATGCCATTGAACAGTTCAATGTGTCTCAACAGATCTAGGAATTTCATGAGATGAAATTGATAAGTGTATTATCTACCTTAATGACCATTATGTTGTGATTACGGCATCCCTCTTCACACCATAGTTGGGGTATTTTGGGTCCTAGCCTTTATAAATAATATATTGGGTAATTATTTAAAAGGATTAATTAAACTAATAAAATTCAGTTTATTGTAGATGTCTGAATCGAGTGTCTATTCTCCTCCCTCTCCTCCTTCACCCATTTCTGAGAGCATCAGAAAGCACCTGCTAAATATGGAAAGGCTGACTGGCCTTAACTATAAGGAATGGCTTCGCAATTGGAGACGGGTTCTCGTCATTGCGGGCAAGCTTCATCTCACCGAGTATCTGATCCCGGTCCCACCAGAACAAGTCATCATAAAGAGTTCTTATGATGAGCGTAACTTCTTAGTTGATGAATCCAGAAAGATTCGTGACCTCATGCTACTGACCATTGACCCCGAGTTCCGCAAGGATTTTGAATCCTTGGGGCCATATGAGTTATTGCAATCGGTTGAGGAAAAGTTCCAAAAACCGGTTGAAGAGGAACGAGCTAGGATCTTCAAAAGACTTGCAGAGTGTAAGTTAAAAGAAGGAAGTAGCATCGATTCGCATGTTCTTCAGATTGAAGCGTACATAGGTGAATTGTACAAACTTGGTTATTCCATGAGTTAGGAGTCGAGTATTAACACTCTACTCGCTTCACTGACTAAGAAGTACGATCTGTTAATTCAGACGTATAAAAAGGAAGACCGGAAAAATACCCTTATGGAAATGCGTCCACTGTTGATTTTATACGAGTCACTCTTGGATAGGCATAGCTCCAATGGTTCAGCTACTTATGGATTAAGTCCAGTGAAAAGACGCAGCAAGAAACGATCCAGATTGTCTGGACATGTCTTAAACTGGGAATCTACAAAAACGGATACAGTCGTGGAAAGATTGGAAGACGCTTCAAAGTCAAAATCTTTTGAAAGCTCAGGTATATCTAAAAAACCTCAAAACTCCTGTTCCATAATTCCTTGATGCATAATGTGATAGTCACATTTTGGTTTGTATGCAGGGAATCAGTAAGGTACGGGACTCTGGCACATAGGAGCACATTTGGATTGGATTTCCAGCTCATGCAGTTTTGAAGTTTAGTTAGATATTGAAATATTGTTATTAGCTTTTAGATGCGTATGACATTGTCTATCATATAGTACATTGTGCAAGGATTTTTGTTTTGATAAAATTGTGTTTTCCTTCTGTTTGAAATCATCCTTAAAATGTTGTATGATTATGTTGTATGCTTGATTGGTGATAACTTGAATATTGAATGCATCCAAAGTGTTTGGATTTTAGGAATTGTTCCCTTATGATTGTTAACGTTATAAGAATCAATTTAACCAAAGCTCCAGTTGGACAGGACTTTGGAATCATTTGACTTAGAGTCTCATGATGAATTGAGTTCTTAATGTGTAAAGAAATGAATCAACCAAAGATCCATTTGGACAGGACTTTGGAATCATTTGACTTAAAGTCAGATGATGATTAAGTTCTTTTTAAAGCATATGTGGGAAGAAATGAATCACCCAAAGATCCAAATGATAGGATTTTGGAATCAGTTGACTTAGAGTCAACTGAAGATTGCAAGTCTTGAACAAAATTAACAAAGTCATAAGTTTACATATAGATGTAAAAGAGATTTAGATTAGGAGCAACAAACACATCAGTTGTTGTGTATTGCTCGAATCTTCAAATTGAACACAATTGTTTGTACTTCACGATATTTGTCATTCGGTATGACGAATATGACTTCGCTTATCAGAATAAGCGATTGGATTGAAACCTTGAACAGTTCAAGGACTTCAAAGGAAGTACAAGACCCACAGAACCTGAGTGACAACATAAACTGGGAAAATGTTTCACAGTTTCTTCCCTTCCAAGAACATTAATAGTTATAATATGTCTTAGGGAAGATGATGGAGCGTTGGTCGAAATAGTTCGATCCTCAATGTATGAGATACATTGCCAATTAGTTTCTGATACATTGAATACTAAAACTAGTCAGACCATATTCCAACCACATCCTTCGACAAAGTAGGTTTTGCAGACACTGTCTGAAATGTAAAGCTGGGATTGTCCCACTTATACATTAAAGGTCCAGGGTCTTGTAGTGTTCGTCCGAACCTCATGACTAGCCTGAACCTAATCATAAATGTCGTTTTACTGGCCATCCCGCTGTACCTGGAAGAGAAAGAGCTCATTTAGAAAGAACTCATGTTCTAAGGAAACAGTGGGAGTTGGGACAGTCCTGAATCAGTTCAGGATTAGCCAAGTGAAATAACCTTTAGTCATCACTAGGCTTAGAGCAGAAATCAGATTTTTGTTTTAAATTCTGACATAATCTTCTCTTGACCAGTAGTACTGATCACCATCATAAGTAGTTATGATTGGGGTGACATACCGAATAGTGGTGAAACACTATAGTTGGTACGGATTTACAATCCGACTACTTGGAAGCATTGGTGAGCCCGTTTGCTGCCAATTAAGAGAACCTTAGGACGATATACAGTCTATGTGGCATTTTTGATTGATTTTACACCTGGTCTAAAAACCAGTGGGAGTAATTGAATCATCAAACGAAAGCAGCATGGACAGAAATGTACCTTCAGAACATCTGGTTGAGTGAGACGATACCCAGAGTCAAGTAATTGATTCCGGGAGAAGCACTCTCAATAGAAGATGAAATCCGACAGGATACTGCATAGCACATTGTAAGTCGTTAGTGGAGCGCGTGTGGATCACCGGCACACTAATAGGGACTCACAAAGAGTATTCCAGTATAAAGGTACGTAGGCCCGGGATTACCCTATGGGCATCTCGCACGAAAGGATATTTAGATTCTCAAAATATACCAAAGGATTGGATTTTGAGAAAGGGCTGAAAGATATCCATAAAGATGTCAGAAAGGTTTGGATTCTCAAAAATGAGCCATAAGCTCTGGATTTTGTAATAGTCCATAACCGTGTCAAAGCCAGTGGGAGCGCCACTATTATCTATCTCCATATGTGTGTTACATAATGTTTCTAGGAAACGTCTCTTTTCATTACAAAGTGTAATGACTTGGTGTTAAGAGACGGATTGCTATGAAAGACTTATTAAAGATACGGCATGCTCAGGTGGTTACAAAGGTCTATGAGATAGATCGAAACTCAGCCAAAATGATCTTGATGAGACTCAAGATGCATAGCTCAGGAAAGGAGTTTCCTGTCATTGCAAAGTATGATGATTTGGCATGAGAGATATAAAAGGTGCAACGTACTCACATAATCCATTGACATATATCAGATAGATGTTGTCATCAGTATAGAACTGGCCATAGTAAGCATGATCTTGATAAGATTCAAGATGCATGAGAAAAGGTCTCCGAAAGGATATAGTTATTAAAAGTCGTGACACAAGGATTATAAGTAATCCTAAGATTCCGAAAGATTTTGGAATAGGACTGGATCGAATCCAACAAGTTTCTTGGATCGATCAGAAGTGTCATGAACATGTCTTGACGACTTAATGCTTAGAGCGTACTGAGTCAGATTCAGGATATGACCTGGCTAGGAATACTTAATGGATTTTGTACATAAGTAAGAAATCATTGGAAAATGATTGGGGTGAATGTTGATAACAATTTGAAAAGAGTTTTCAAATAAGGACTTAATGGTTAAAGAATTTTGTTGGCATTCTGATGGAGCGCGTGTGGCTCACCGGCACATCGTAACACCTCGAAATAGTCTTAGGGTGCAGTCATGTAAACTAAAGATCCCGAGAACCATGGAAAGTCACAGTACATAAAATGGAGTTGTTAGTGAGAATGACAGTATGACCAAAATTGAAATATCATCGGAAGGATATCCGATCGGATGAAGTGTATAAATGTATAACATTTGAATACATGGAAAGAGTGAAAGG
Source organism: Cichorium intybus (assembly GCA_023525715.1). Classification (NCBI taxonomy): domain Eukaryota; kingdom Viridiplantae; phylum Streptophyta; class Magnoliopsida; order Asterales; family Asteraceae; genus Cichorium; species Cichorium intybus. The sequence continues at coordinate 92,596,154 of CM042014.1, forward strand.
TCAAGTAGACATAGATATATAACACAAATTAAATAGTTTAAAAGATATCTAGAAACCGATAATAGTTTTATGTAAAATCCGACTTGGTGATTACCTCGTGGAGATTTGGTAATTAGGCAAGAGTAGCCATCAGTCAGATTTTATGTTTCAATTTTGCATGTTTCACTTCCCGAATAATTTGATTATTCAAAAGTCCACAGTCGATCATACTTTTCGGGAGTAAGTATGAACGAAGACTGTCGTGAATTGGTTTGTAGATTGCCTAAGGAGTTAGACATTGTAGTAAGACTGCTACAACATTCACGAATACTTAGAAATAGAGATTTGAGTATTGGATAAACCCGCGCTCAATAGATTGCTTCATGGATTACATCACTGTTGGGTGTTGAAATAAGAGATTAGATGAACTAATTTAGATATGGAATCAATCACACAATCAATCACACAATGATAATGCAACAGAGCTTAATTGAACAACAAGATATGAATAACATGTGCCGAATGATTCGATTAGAACTTTAGTTTTACAATTGGGTTTTCTATGTTGGAGATATACAATTCTCGTAAGTTAATCTCGTAATCTCCCATTTGACACGGTATGGTATCACTAATATTTATACTGAATCGGTGATACTAATAGTACAACTTTTACAGAGAATATCCTATTAGTGTACTAGCCAATAGGATAGGAGATTCATGTAACACGTACTGTACTATACGCGTGCACACAAAAGACAGATGACAGGCTGTGAAGTCTTCGGATCCTCTATGCATAGCACTTCGGAGTCTTTAGACTTCGGTGTCATCTCTTGTTTATTCACTTCGGGGTTTCTTGTGGGTAGGACTTCGGATGTATCAGCACTTCATCACAAAATATCTCAACAATCTCCCCCTTTGTGTGAAGTGCATCCGAAGCCTATACTCGAAAGTATCTCTTGTATGCCTGCTTCAGAGTCTTTCTCACTGCAAGATACCAGTTCATATGGTCTATGAACTTCTTCTTTTTCTCAGTGGAATTCGCATGGCAGGCGTTCACATGAGAAATCATCCCTGTGATGAAGGAGGAGGGATGGAGGCCAATGTAGTCTATATAAAAGAACTTAATTGTGACTTCGGTTTCATTTCGAAGTCCTTTGAAGACTACGCCATATGGTTCGTCCAAGATTTCTCCATTCTTGAATCTTGCTATGTTCCGAACTACAACAGGAGGAGTGTTCAAAGGTTGTCTGTAGTAGGAACATAGCTCCAGGTCATGTTTTGCAAATCGAAGAAGATAATTGTTGAGGAAGCCCAGTAAGTGATTTTTGATAGGAATGGTAGGCATTCCAGCATGAGCAGCACCCCCGGTTCGCAGAAGATCAAGAATCTGGATGAAGTCCATAGGATTCATGATGGGGAAGTCTGCGATTGAGAACCTGGATTCAACTTCGTCTGCCCCCCTAAGAACAAGAAATTCATAATTTCTGAAGCCCAAATAGTCTTCAGGTTCTTTTATTGAAATGATTTTCTTTATCTTGTTTAGGCTCCAAACATAGCTTTGCCTTTGAATGTATTTGGCATGAAAGTTTATTTTATTCGTCCAAAAACTTGCTTTCTGATCCTCTGGCACCGAAGAGACGAATTGAAGGAAAGCGAAGGTCTTCGGATTGAATGGAATGTCAAGCTGGATGTCTTCGGAGTCAACAATTGCAAAGCTCCGAAGAGGAAGTCTGTTAAGTACATTTGGATTTTGAAATCCAAATAGCTTGATTGTCTCAACAGTCCATTCACCATTATTTCGAGCAAATTCATTTATCTTGATCATCAAGTTGTAATCTGCTCGTCTGGCCTTGTATGTTTCTTCCATGTGAGGGGCAATAATGTTTTCTAGTGATCGGTCTGTTGAGCTTCCAGCTCCAGCCGATCCACTAGCACCCATGCCAGTGGTTGTGATGGTTGAAGTTGTAGGACCTGCTGTATCTGCAGGGATCTGTCTAGGCATGCCCTGTGGCCTAGACAATCTGTCAGAGAAATTTATCAGAGGTTGAAGTGCAACTCTCAACTTTGTGATCAAATCTTGTGTGAGAGCTGCATTTGTTCGTTGCAGTTCCTCTGTAAATTTGGTTACATCCGAAGTGGTTTGGGCGGCAGTGAGCTCTTCAATTTTTTCTCTGGCCTCATCAAGCTGTTTTTCAAGCTTGGTACTTTGCTGGATTTCACTCCGAAGTCCTTGCAAGGTTTTCATGACTTCGGAGTTTGTTTTCTCTGTCTTCTCAGTGAGAGCATCAACATTTTTGTTGATGGAGGTGACAGCTGATTCCAACTTCTTTTCGAAGGAAGATTGGATTTTATTTTGTTCATCCAAGAGCTTCTTCTCAAGACGATCCACAGACTCTTTTACTTCTTTGGATAGAGTGAACTCCAAAGACTCTATCTCTTCGGAGATGTCACCAATGGTTGGTTTTGTGGGGTCAAATCCTGTTTGAGCTTGAATGAGAGTGTCAAGCTTGGAGTTGAGGACTTTGTACTGTTTCATTAGTACAAAGCCTTTATCCGGTAGGTCTTCTTCTGATACCCCTTCAGCACTCAAGGGTGCCATGTGAAAGGCTTCGAAGAGTGCTGCCGAAGTGGGGTTTTGTCTTGGTGGTGATATGGGTAGGTCAAACTCTGGTAAAGAGAAGTCGATACCAGAGACAGGTATTTCGGAAGTTGGAGGAGCAGTTGTTGGTGGAGGTGGAGGAGGAATTGTATGTGGAGGTGTGTCAGGTCTGGTTGATTTTGGTGGTGATGGAGGGACAGTTGTTTGTGGTGGTGTAGGTGGTTTAGTTGTTTTAGGTGGAAATGGAGGAGGTTGGTTTACAATATGTTCTTCTTCTTGTTGTTGTTCTTCTTGGACTGTGGATGGAGTCCTTTCAGAGTCCGAAGACTCATCCACAGGAATCAGTTTCCTCTGTCTCTTCGGTTGTTTTCTCTTCGGTGCGGTTTTCACCGAAGCCTTTCGTTTCTTTTCTTCTTTCTTCGGACCACTTGGTCCACCAGTCATCTTCTTTTTCCCTTTTCCCTTGGGAATTTCTAAAACAGATGTCTCCTTGCTCAAATCACGGGTTGGATAAGGGATCACCAAAGTATTGCGGTAAGAGCTCACTTCATTACATTCCATGGGAACCTTGGAGAGCATGGCTATAGGTATTTGTGCACAGTAGACTGCGGGTTCATCATCCAGTGGGGACACAGTAATTCGAGTGTACCTCATTTCGGGGAGAGAGGGGTCTGCCACATATCCAGTATTTTGATAATGGGCATGAACAACAATTGCCCAAAACCTAGCATTTGAAATTTCAGTCCCCTTCAGACTGTGGTTGATGTGTGAACAGAAGTCAGCCCATAGAATCGAGGCGTAATCAACTTTGACATCATAGTAGATTCCGAAGAGTAGGCTCTGAAAGGCCACACTCGCAGAATCTAGCCCTGAAGTTCTTCCTGAAAGACATCTGAGGAAGATACTGAAGAAGTATCTCCACAGATCGGGAAGTTGGTTCTTCTTAAACAAGCTGATCTTCTCGAGTTGAGGAAAGTACCCCATTTCATTGAACATATCGACGAGTTGCTCAGCAGAAGGAGTCACATCTCCTTAGGATCGTAGATGGGAAGATGAAGAGCCTCAGCAAATTTCTCCTTGGTCAGTTGCACTTTCTTAGTTTTTCCATTTACATCTATGGTTTCGAAGTATACGGCTTTTACATGATTGTTCGTGTCGAACAAAGCACTCGAGGTGTAATGTGCCCTGTGTACAAGTGTTGCTGGAATCGATGGTGTGCAGGTTAGGGCATAGCTAAGAATCGATCTCTTCAAGCATTCGACAAGAGCATCGATGGGCTTAGGGTAGAGTTGTAGGTTGTTGCGTAGTACCAGATTTGCTGACTGGCTTTTGAGAACAGGTACTGAAATTGCTTCAGTGGTCTGAGAAGATCCTTCAGCGGCCATTGTTGGAGGTTTGATGAAGAAGATGAAGTATGTTGTGTTTGCAGAGAGAATTCGAGAGTTGTGTTTGCGTAAAGAGTGCGATGGATGAGGTGGAAGGTTTATATAGTATTCGTGGTCCCTAGGCCATTTAATGCATGTTTAAAATGGTCCAGTAGAAAGTAGACACCTCATCATCTGCTCGTCCCACTTTCTCTGCAAAAAGGAGAAATATACGGCTGTCAGTTACAATGATTCAAAATTTGAGCCGTTATCTTTTGAGACGTCATTATGATTAATGTTTTTCATTTAATTTTTATTGACAGCTGTAAGCAAACAGTTAAAACTCAAGGAATGTTTGTCTCTGTGGTTTATCATAAATGTGGAAATCATTTGAACATTTAATTGACTTCGCAGTTATGAAAAATTATGACCATACGCTTCGGAGCATAAAGTTCATCACTTCGGTGCATTTGCTATGGACTTCGAAGAGTGTTCGATCACTTAGGTGATTGACAAATGATTGCATCACTATACCGAAGTCCATATGATTTTCTCTTTGTTTTTCTATAAGTTTTTGATTTTTCTTTTGACTGATGCAGTATGTCATTTAACCTTAGTTTTCATGAATATTATGAAAAGATGATTTATTCGAGTTAATGTTCAGAGTCGTTCGAATCATGTTGGAAGTCCATTTTTCAATTGGAAGGTTGTTTGATTTAATATCGGTCATGAATTTATAAGTCTAATCACCCCATCACTGACTTAATTTCGCATTAGGAAACATGTTTGTAGTTGTGCTTATGTGCCTCAAACTTTTCAAATATAATAAAGATAACATCCTTTGCATTTGAAATTTAAAGAGGTTTTCATTCATGAATTGAACATCAGAAGTGTTTCAGAAGGTATGACTGGATTGTTTTGAAGATTCGTTTGAAAAATTTATTCCATTTCATCAGTTAAAGTGTTTGGATACTAAGCTCAGATGACAAGCCTTTGAGCTTCGTACACCACTCCTACTTTATCATTTAAGACAGACTACTTGAAATGTTCATATTCCTCTACAAGGTACTCGACTATGTTATAGGAGCTCCTTGTACCGTTATTTAAAACAGAAGAATAAGCCTTTGAATGCTGAATTTTCTTTTGCATTCACTTAGTTATCTTTTGTTTTTGTTTGTCTTTGTTTCTTTTGACAAATGTTTTCTATTTTTCTTTCTTGTTTTCTTTTACGAATTTCCTTATACGAAGACATAGAGCATCACCATTTGGTTTCTTTCTTTGATGCTTTTTGTTTTTGTTTTAAACAATCCCTGTGAGTGAAAATCTTCATATAGTTCAATTTTGTATCATTTAATGAAAAGAGATTTAAATTTGCTTATCAAATGATGTTGATTCTATTTTTGATGAAAACTTCGGAGCACTTTGAATTATCCTTTGTAGTTTCGAAGCTACATGATTAGTTTGAAATTGAAGCGAGTCAAGTTTCGAAGGGTGGTTCGAAATATACATTATGTTAAGGTTATTGAAATCAAACAAGGCTTCAAAGTGTAAAATAGCCTTGACCTCATTCCGAAGTCTGTTTTCTTACCAATGTTTCAAGTCGATTCCCAAATACCTTTTAGTGCAATAAGGTATGATTTTCAGAATCTAAAATCAAGGTTTTGTCCTTTACTTGGTTAATTCATGAGAGTAAAGTTAAACTTTGCCATTATGCATCAGAATTTTCTTTGGTATAAATTTTTCTTGTTTTTTAAATTTCCTTAGTCTTGAACAACACTTTATTTTTATCTATAAAGGATGAAGTTATCATTTGTTCAATTGATTTTGTCATTTGAAGGATTTATTTTGAAGAAAAGTTTGTTCCGCAGACCTCCGAAGTGATATTTTACTTCGGAGTACTGCGGTGAAGTAGCAAGTGTTTTTGCTTGATTTTCTCCGATGACCTCCGAAGCCAGAATTGACTTCGGGGATCTGCGGAGTCTTATTCTTTTTGTAGATTTTCAAGATAGCAAGTTCTCCGATGAGCTCCGAAGACAAAATTGACTTCGGGGGACTACGGAGATTAATTTTGTGAAATTTCAGAACAGAGTAAGAGTGAACAAATCTGAAAATTATTGAAGAGTTGATCCATCTATCATTCCAAGTCCTCGAACGATTCTTGTGAATGCTTCTTCATTTAGAGCCTTTGTGAAGATATCTGCCAATTGTTCTGTAGTGTGAACAAAGTACAGCTCAATATTCCCCTCCTCAACATGACTTTTGATGAAGTGGTAGCGAAGAGCTATATGCTTCGTCTTGGAATGTTGAACCGGATTGTGGCATATACGAATTGCACTTTGAGAGTCACAGAACAAGGGAATTTTTCTCATATTAATGGCATAGTCTTTCAATTGACTTTGAATCCAAATGATCTGCGAAGTGCATGCAGCAGCTGCTACATATTCAGCCTCTGCGGTGGAGATAGAGACACAAGTTTGTTTCTTGGATTGCCAACTAATAAGTTTTCCATCTAAGAATTGACAACCTCCTGAAGTGCTCTTGCGATCAATAGAGCATCCACCAAGATCAGAGTCTGAATATGCTTGAATGTAGAAACCAGAGTTTGCTGGATACCACAGACCATAAGCAGTAGTTCCATGAAGATATCGGAATATTGTCTTAACAGCAGCCAAGTGAGGTTCCCTTGGATCAGCCTGATACCTTGCACAATTGCAGACTGCAAACATGATGTCAGGACGACTGGCTGTAAGATAGAGCAATGATCCAATCATGCTTCGGTATTGCTGTATGTCGGTCTTTGGTTTGTCCAAAGATGGATTTAACCTTGTACCTGCAGGCAAAGGAACTTTTGCTTTGGAGCAGTTAGTCATTCCGAAGCGTTCAAGCAGACTCTTCGTATATTTTTGTTGATTGATGAATATCCCCTCCTTAGATTGTTTGATTTGTAAACCAAGAAAAAAGTTTATTTTTCCCATCATACTCATTTGAAATTTGCTTTTTATCAGTTTTTCAAAATCTTTTGACAAATTGGGGTCAGTAGATCCAAAGATTATGTCATCCACACAAATTTGGACTAACATCAAGTGAGATCCAACTTTCTTTCGAAAAAGTGTTGGGTCCACTGATCCCTGTTTAAAGTTTGATTCTTTTAAAAATTTAGTCAAGGTTTCATACCAACAAGCTCTTGGAGCTTGTTTTAAACCATAGACTGCTTTGTCTAGCACATAACAATAATTCGGATGAGTTTTACTTTCAAAACCAGGTGGTTGTTCAACAAAAACGGTTTCCTCGAGATCACCATTCAGAAAAGCACATTTGACATCCATTTGATAGACATCAAAATTTTTATGTGCAGCATAAGCTAAAAATATCCGAACTGATTCGAGTCTGGCAACAAGAGCAAAAGTTTCTTCATAATCGATCCCCTCCTGTTGACAGTAACCCTTGACAACCAACCTAGCTTTGTTCCGAACTACGTTGCCTTCGGTGTCTAGCTTGTTACGGTACACCCATTTGAGACCGACAATTGAGGCATTTTCAGGTTTTGGAATTAGCCTCCAGACTTTGTTTCTTTCAAATTCTTCTAATTCCAACTGCATTGCTTCAATCCAGTCTGAGTGATCAAATGCATCTTTGACGTTCTTAGGTTCTACCTTAGAGATAAAGACATTGAACATTCACAACTCAGAATTTTTGTTGAGATCTAATTGCTTTTGGTGAAGTTGTGCATGAGTCAGTACTTTATCTCGAACATCACCGATGACAAGTGATGGAGGATGATTTCTCGTCCATTTGTCCAAAGTAGGATAGTTTGGATCAAAATCAGGAGGTCCTTCAGTATCGATGTCCTCAATGTCTGAGGGATATCCCGAAGTGGAGGGAAAATCACCCATTAGCAAGTGATTATTCGAATTTGTGTTGTTTTGTGGTGTGTGTATTTGTGAGGTTGAGTTTGATATCTGCTCCCCCTGGACGTTTGTTGGTGTTCAGGAAGTTGTAGCTTTATCCGAAGCGATTGTTGTGGCTGAATTCGGAGTCGCAATCTCTGTCTCCCCCTGGATTGTTGGATACATGGATATGATATTTGAAATTGACTGGGGAGTAGAGACAAGAGTGTTGGATCCTCTTGGACTGTTGGTTGATTCTTCATTAGTCCTTAAATTTCCAGCACATCGGTTTGATGGCTCCCCCTCAACACTTACATTTTCCAAACTTTGGTTAGATGACTCTTCTTCAATAGAAGATGGTCTTTGTATGCTGCTTGTAGAAGAGTCATCTGGTCCGTCTGTGAGTTTGGAGAGTTCGGACTCATGGTTGTCTGGTTCTCTGACTTCGGAGTCCATAGCTCTTACAGGTTGATCAAATAAAAGTGAGAAGTCTGTGTCGAATGTTGTGATTTGAGCAGCTTCTACAGCAGGATTTGGAAAGATTGAAGACATAGGAAATGGATGCAGAGACTTCTTGATGTAGTAGTCATCAAACCTTAGATTAAAGGTTTCTTCGATTTTGCGAGTTTTCTTGTTCATGACTCTGTAGGCTTTTGAGTCTTGAGAGTAACCAAGGAAGATGCCTTCTTCTGATTTGTTATCGAACTTGGTTAAGTGATCCTTCATGTTTAAGATAAAACACCTACAACCAAAGATGTGAAGGAATTTGACATTTGGCTTTCTTCGGTTGAGTACTTCGTAAGGTGTAATATGGAATCTTTTGTGAATGTAGGATCTGTTTTGAGTAAAGCATGCAGTAGAAATTGCTTCGGCCCAGAAGTACATGGGCAAATTTGCAAAGTTGAGCATTGTTCTTGCAGCTTCACACAGGGAGCGATTTCTTCTTTCTACAACACCGTTTTGTTGAGGAGTGTAAGGTGCTGAGAAATTGTGGTTAATCCCCTTTGTTTTCAAGAATCCATCAAGAGTCTGATTTTTGAACTCCGAACCATTGTCACTGTGCACAGTTCGGACTTTCTTGTTGAGCATCAATTCCATTTTCTTTATAAAGTTGATGATTTCTTCAGCTGCATCGGATTTGTTTCGGAGGAACAACACCCAAGTAAACCTTGAATAGTCATCAACAATAACCAGAATGTACTTCTTCTTTCCTATTGATTCTATTGCAGATGGTAAACACAAATCTATGTATAGAACAGAAAGAGGTTCGGTGATTTTGGGGTTGATCACTATAGGATGTCTTTGTTTTGTCTGCTTGCCATGTTCACATGCAGAGCAGAGAGAATCATTGTCAAATTTGAGAGCTGGCATGCCTCGAACCAAATCCATGGCCACCAACTTGTTCAAATCTTTGAAGTTCAGATGGGCAAGTCTTCGGTGCCATAACCAGCTGACATCGGAGTTCGCTTTGGAGAGAAGACATAGAGATTGCCCACCAGTCACTGGCTTTAGATTTAAGGGAAACATGGATCCCTTCCTTTTTGATTTCAGTAAGACTTCGTTTGTTGCTTCTTTGGTGATTACACTCCCTTGGTTGTTGAAAGTTACAGCGTTTCCCGTTCCAACCACCAACTGAGATATACTCACAAGATTATGTTTTAAACCTTCAACAAATGCCACTCGGTTGATAGTGAATTGGCCATTTGTTATTTTTCCATATCCCCGAATTGGACATGTTTCATTATTGCCAAAGCGTACGTTTCCAGCATCATCTAAATTTCTGTAATCCCTGAGATATTCCTTCCTCCCAGTCATATGTCTTGAGCAGCCACTATCCATGTACCATTTTGAATCATACCGCTCATCAGACATAACCTGCAATCAATCAAGAAGGAGTTGGTACCCAATCAATCTTGGGTCCTCAGGGTAAGCAAAGGATTCTTGAATCCATTTTTCCACGGCCTCTTCAGAAATTTCATTTGCATTTAAATTAATCAAATTCTCCGAAGCCTCATGTGATGAACATAATTCCGAAGTGTTTGAGCAGGATTCAGAAGAGTTTGTATTTGAAAATGATGAGTCCGAAGTAACCGACAAAGTGATAGACTTCGGAACCCATTTTTGAGTAGAATGTTTTAATTTAGAGGATTTTGAAGTTTTTGAAGTTTTTGTTTTTGCAGTTAAGTTTTCGTTAAGATCATTTCTTTTCCAATTTTGTTTTGGTATTTCTATTTTTGACTTTGTTGAAAATTGAGCTACACAACGTAGAGGTACAAAGATACTCTTTGTATGCCAATTTAAAGTCATTTAATGAGAGATCCTTATCCTTGAATATTTCCAAATTGTTGTCCAGCCATTTGTGGAATGTATCTATCAGATTGTTTCCTTTTGAAAATGTTTTCTTCGTTGGTTTTCGAAATTTAGGATTTGGAAAGTTAGGTTTCGTTGGTGTAAAGGTTGGTTTTTCATTTTGATTTTTAACTTCTGAGATTTTTGAGCAAACAGGCTTTGTACCAGAAGTGGAAGCAATTGTTTCATTTTGTTTCGAATCTCTAAAAGGAGTTTTTCTTTTCAGAAGATTTAGGGTTTGCTTGGTTTTCGAATTTTCAACAGTGGGTTTTTGAGATGGTTTTGAAATCTTCACTGTCGATTTTGGCTTTTGTAGAACTTGTTGTGTAGTTTTGTTTGTGGAAACTTTTGATTTTGAAATTTCATTTTCAGGATTATGTGAAAAAGGGACACATTCACAAGATTCCATTAATTCTAATACATCCATCTTCGGAACTGTGGGTTTTTCCACAACCTGAATTTGTTTGTAGTTTCGATTAATGTAAATGTGATCGTCGTTCTTAAGATTTAGTAAGTGTGACATGTTTTCGGGCACTTTCTCCTTTTCAAAACAAAGACGATTATATACGTTGTGGCCGTATAGTTCTTGTTTCCTTATATTTATTTTTACTTCCATTTTCTCATTTATTTCATTCTCAACCATTTTGGATGATGAGAAAAATCCTTCATTTGTAACTATGGAGTTATCCTTTTCAAGAAGTTTTTGCAATTCATTATCAATTAGGGATAATCCACCGGGTTTTACGAAAATTGAGTTTTTGAAGTAAGAAACCTTAGGATAGATACATGCCAAATGGACCAGCCTTTTTGAGTTATCCTTGAGATATTGATCGTAAGAGACAGATTCATCTGTGATTTGAAGTTTAAAATTTGAAGTTTCTTTGGTTTCAAGAATTTTTGATTCACAATTCATTCTTGTTTTTCCTTTGTCCACCGAAGACATTTGTGAGATGTCTTCGGAGGTCGATTCGGATATGGAGGATGACTTTAACAAAATCAAAGAGGAACAATCAATCTCCTCCATGTCCGAGTCACTTTCAGAATCCTTTTCAGACAAGTTATTTGCAATTTCTTTTTCTTCTGTTTCAATTTGAGGTACAGCCTTATTCAGGATTGGAATTTCTTGAGGCAATATTTTCAGCAATTTATCAGCAGTTAGATGTTTTTCCACAGATATCAGACCATGTTTATATGATGGATTAGTAACTTCGGATCCTGATACTATAGATTCGCATTCATAAGATATACTATCGACTTCCTTTAACTTAAACTCAATAAAAGGCAATAGTTGTCTATGCTGGACATTACAAACATCGGCTGAATGATAAATTCTTGTAATATGCGCATATAATCGTTTGGCTGTTTCACAAAATATGTTTCTCTGTCTTAAGATTACATCATGATTGTTTAAAAAAATTTCTCTATTTTCTTCTAACAAGGAGATTCTAAGATTAGATTTCTCTAATGCTAGCTTCAGGTTCTCTACTCTCCCCCTTAAGCTTAGAAGCTCATGTTCACTGAGTATTTCCCTATTTTTGGCATCAATGAGTAATTTATGCATGACAGAACAATCACGAGTTATTTCACTTATAATGGGAGCAGATTGAGAAGTAGGAATTTTAAAAGATGAAAGAAGTTTTGATACCTGTTCTGGGATTGTCAGACGGTTGTCATTTGCCATCAAGCACACTACCTCATTATCATCAGAAGAGTCTTCATCCCAAGTCTTCGGAGTTTCAGCAGCAGATATTTCCAGTCCCTCCGAAGTCACAAACCCAAGACCCGCAGTTGCTTCAACCTTCATCATTTCCTCATCATTCAATTTCTCCGAAGTGTCTTTTAGAAAGCACTTATCAACATCATAGGCCATGAAAGCACTATGAGATGGCTTTCTCACTTCGTCATCATCTGATTCCGAGGACCAAACTTGATACGATCCTTGACGATCATCAGCAGCCATTAGGGCTAGGTCTTTGGTCCTTACTCTAACTTCCTCCATTTTTCTTGCGTAATAGGCTTCGTCCTTTACTTGTGGTTTCTTTTCGTTTTGCTTCCGAAGCATGCAGTCTTTTGCAAAATGATTCTTGCCATGAAAATAATTGCAATCATAACCAGAATCACCTGAGATTTTCTTCTCTTCGGACTTCTCTTTGGATAACTCCGAAGTCAGTTTTTCAGATGGCTTCGGAGTTGACAGTTTCAAGTTATCCTCCTTCGGAGTGTATATTTCAGGTTTGGGCTTGGAGTTGAAGTTTGATTTGTTAAAGTTTTTCACAAATGGCTTTCCAGAGTTGTTTTTGATGAATGGTTTCTTGAATCTTCGATTGTTGGCGGCATAGAGAGCAACAGTGTCTCCATTATCGTCTACCATGTAGGCAGCAATGTCTTCATCACTTGATTCTTCCTCTTCTTTTGACACGAGAGCTAGTGGTCCAGAACTAGCCATTTCACTTCTTCGACCTACCACATCGGGTTCATGTGATTTTAATAGATTGTATAGGGCAGCCAGCTTGTATTTCTCAATATTCTCATAGGATTTAACCATGAGCATGATTGGTCTCCATTCCTTGCGAAGACTGTAGAGAAATTTGATATTTATCTCTTGTTGGCTTCTTGTTTCCCCATACTTATCGAGTGTCTAAATCATGTTGCTCAAACGTTCATAGCAGGCTTCTAAGGACTCATTTTCTTCTTGCTTAAAGTTCCCGAAGTCTGCAAGGATTTCTTGAACTTTGCTAGTATGAAGGATTTTATCTCCTTCGAAACGAAGTTCGAGATTGTCCCACATCTCTTTTGCAGATTTTGCATCAGCAATGTGGTGACTGACATCGGGACCCAAGCCACTTCTCAGTTCGCGCATGGCCCTCTCATCGTTTTCAAGCTTCTTCATATCTGCAGCATTAAGAACAACAGCTTCTTCACCGTCAGGAACAACGAATCGACCAGCAATGTCTATGTGTGGACCTTCAGTCACATACCTCCATAGATCTTTGTCCAGTCCTATAAGGTAATCCTTCATTCGACCAGCCCAATAATCATAGTAAGAAGTTACTAGAACAGGGGCCTTCGTTGCTGAACCGATGAGGTTTGCATAGTTAAGCATATTTGCATAAGTTGCTGTGGAATCAGTCATCTTGATGTATTTCAACAGGATCTTTTCAGTAAAAACGGGTGGTAGAGATTTGCAACAGTTGCGGAAGACCAAATCTGAGAATTGATTCAGATTTGGAGCTGAAGCAAACGAATTCGAACTCTATCAACAGGTTTTTGAGCTGACTTTCTCTGATACCACTTGTTGGGTGTTGAAATAAGAGATTAGATGAACTAATTTAGATATGGAATCAATCACATAATCAATCACACAATGATAATGCAACAGAGCTTAATTGAACAACAAGATATGAATAACATGTGCCGAATGATTCGATTAGAACTTTGGTTTTACAATTGGGTTTTCTATGTTGGAGATATACAATTCTCGTAAGTTAATCTCGTAATCTCCCATTTGACACGGTATGGTATCACTGATATTTATACTGAATCAGTGATACTAATAGTACAACTTTTACAGAGAATATCCTATCAGTGTACTAGCCAATAGGATAGGAGATTCATGCAACACGTACTGTACTATACGCGTGCACACAAAAGACAGATGACAGCCTGTGAAGTCTTCGGATCCTCTATGCATAGCACTTCGGAGTCTTTAGACTTCGGTGTCATCTCTTGTTTATTCACTTCGGGGTTTCTTGTGGGTAGGACTTCAGATGTATCAGCACTTCATCACAAAATATCTCAACAATCACGAGCAATGTTGAGACGATAATATCGTATGATCTTGAAGCAGAGACATATGAGTTGAAATTTACGAGTCGGTTGTGCATTGATAATGCGAAAACGCATCGGTGACTCGATGTTACAAAACGCATTGTTGTGTACGGATTTGATAAGTAAAAGACACAATCATATGAGTCGAAGCTTATTCGTTCCGTGACCCTGGTGAGAAACAGATATCTGTAGGCCGCTCGATGATTTTGAAGTTGACTTAAGTGCTGGCCAGCCTGGACTAAATTGATGTGTTCAATTAGAAGTCCGAAAGTCATAAGCAGAATCGGAAATCGGGAAACAGAGTATCGGACAGAGATTGATCTCAATCCATGTCTCGTGTCTGAAAATATCTTGTTGGACGAAGGATCATATGATCACTTATCTATGGACAGAACTGACTGGGTCAGAGTTCGGCAGCAGTTTCTTGGAAGCTGCAGGTTGTTTATTAATCAGAAGATAAATTAAAGTCATAGACTTATCCAAGTGGGAGACTGTTGGATTAGGTGTCTAAGCCATGACTTTATATTTATATTCATCTTGTTAATAGAAGCAAAGTCCATTTGGGTTGCCCTCATAGCTGGAGGATTGATGTAGAGTCTAGTAGAGAGAAAGGTTGATTTATTAATTGTTTAATAAATCAATAGAAAAATAAATAAATGGTTTATTAATATATTTAAGTGGTAATATGTTAATTAGAAACTATATTAATTAATTGAGATTTAATCTAGAATTAATTGGATTAAATTCAGTGATTAAATAAATTAATTAAATGTGCAGGGACTGGTTTGTATTTATTCAATAGTTGAATAACTGGCAGAGAAAAAACCAGGGACCAAAATGGCGCCAACCTGGAGGCTCCTCCAGAGGTTGGCGAAAACCCTAGTTAGGGTTTAGAAGCCTGGTCCAAGTGGTCAACAGGCTTGCCCACTAAGGAGGCTCCTTAGGGTTTCAACTGTAACCCTTGGAGGCTATAAAAGGAGGCACCTGGTACCTCCTTTTCTGTGCCAATTTGAACTAGAGGATCTCTGCTGAACTGTCTTCTCCATTGCTTGGGTGTGCTTGCATTTGAGGCAGGACACTTGTGCTGCTAGCTTCTAGAACAAGATTCAAAGGTTGGTAATTCTTGTTTTAAACTTTAGAAATTATTGTTGGCCTTTAGTTTTAGTTTATTATCTTCATAGAAGAAAACATAGATCTTTCTAGGGTTGCATGTGAATCATAGGAATTATTTGTTCATTGATTGCATAGAAAGCCCTTCAAGCTGACTGGTACGAGCTAAGATGATTCATTTCCCTCTGTTTTTCATCCATGTCACAAGATTTTATAATAGTCATAATCTCAGAAAGTGAGAGTCTAGCTAAATCTTTGGTTTTCTTGATGACTGCCACATTCATGTCCCAGCTTCTGGGAAGAGAATTAAGAAGCTTCTTGTTTACATCAATCTTTGGAAATGTGATCCCAGCAGTGGACAACTCAGTGTGTAGAGTGATGAAACGTTGTAACTGAGCTTCAAGAGATTCTCCAAGAATATGATTGAACAGATTGAATCTTTGACGAAGCATATCTTGCATGCTTTGCTTCATATCCTTATTTCCTTCATATACATTAATGAAAGCATCCCACAAAGATTTAGCAGTTGTGTATTCACGGAAACCCTGAGCAATTTCTGGAGAAAGTGCCATTGAAAGAGTAGCAAGGGCTCTTTGATCAGGTTCCACTTTCTCAAAATCCAAGTCAGAATATTCTTCAAACGGCTTATCTATCACAACATCGCCTCTGGTTGCGGTAATTCTGACTGGTGGACGTAAGAAGCTTTTCCACAGCTTGACATCTTTCATTTTAATATACTGTTCAAATCTATATTTCCATTCGGTAAAACCTTCAGCTTTGATTAAACGGGGAATACGGGTAACCGTACCCATAACGGAATCGAGGTCACTGTTAACGTTTGAAATAGCGGGATCCATCGGAAAAATTTCTTGAAAAACACCAAATTTAAATCACACAAAAATCAAATGCGACTGGACCGAACAATAGCTCATTGCACCGAACAACCAACCCATCAACAACTAACCGATCAACAAACCGAACAACCATCGAATAATAAAAACATCCGAACAACTGGGCGAGACCGATCAACAAGCTGACCGAGTAATCATGCGAGAAACAATATACTGAACAACTAGCTCCACCGAATTTCTGAAACCCTAAATGCACCGAACAAACAACTTGGGCTGACCGAACCACTCTTAATGGACCGAATAACCACAAGAAACCCTAGCTCAAGAGTGCCGCCACCGAACAACCACCAAAAACCCTAATCAGCCAATCCGCCGCCGAAAAACCCTTTGGAGCATAACCGAGTAACAATTATAAGATCCAAATCTCGCTAAACACGTCTGAATCTCACGATTTTTGAATCAAAACACAATTTTGGATGATTTTTAACTTGAAGATACAAAGAACACTATGAACTTCAAGAACAAAAACACCAAATCAGTCTAAAACAGTCCAAAAACGGATCAAAACTCCCAAAAACTTCAAAAATCTCCAAGAACAATGAAAAGATTGATACCAAAATCAAGCTCTGATACCAATTGTAGGTCTACAATAATCCTAGATCTATATTATATCAATCAAATCACAATAACAATAAGAACAAGGAGATTATACTTCAATGCACACCTTTGATTAATGAAATGATCTAGTAGATAAGTTTCTTTGGTTGCAAGAACACTCAAAATTCTCTCTCTACTTAGCACACTTTTCGAGACAACCCCTCTAAATGACGGCTCCTTGAGCCTTAAATACCCTACGCCTAAAACCCTAGCAAACCTAAGCCCATGGACCGAAAAACAAGCCCATAAGGGCTGTCGATCAAAGGACCAAACCGAACAGCCCATTGGTTGTTCGGTTCACACCGAAAAACCCAAATAAACCTATAACTTTGATATTTTAACATTTTAGTCCCTATAAATAAAAGATTAAACCAACTAAAATTAATTCCTAATACTCACTTCGTGACAATATGCTAAATATTATCATGTATCTCATATCAAAACAACATACAAATGATTGGCAAAGGATTATCCCTAATAGGTTGCCGTATGGGATGCAAATGTATTGTATAACACTTCTAGGAAGAACAATGAGTGAAGTCTCCAACGACATGAAAAGTTGGGCAATAATTTCTACTTCAAGACCCAAGATACGATATGAATTTATGCAGAATGTTCTCTACAAGTAAAAGTTTTTGACTAGTTACCACAAATGGATTTGGAGAATGTTACCCATATCATTTACGCATAATACAAAATCTTTAACTGATAACCAAAAGCATATCATTCTAAATGCTAGAAATATATCTCACCTCGAATGGAAAGAGACAAAGGGGGGCAATATAGAACAAAGCTAATGAATAAACGCTTGGTGCTTTTGAACCATATTGGTTACATTGGGTTGTCATATAAAATTCCCCTTTTCAAATGAAAAAAAAAAAACAACATAAGTTTAAAAGAATTGCTGAAAGTCGGCCTAAAACGGTTTTGACCGAAACTGACAGATTTGGGGGGAACCTAGTTTGATGCTCCAATAAGAACAATTTAGTGGAACTGACAAAATTAAAATTTATTCTTGTTGAATATGGGTGCCAACAAGGAAAGAAGAAAAAAGCAATAAAAATCTAACTTTTAGTTACAATTATGGGATTTGCGGCCTTGATTGTAAAGATTGTCTGAACTACTGTAAGAATAAACAAAGCAATTCCAGCAAATAGAGCAATCATATTCCATGGACTACTGAAATACGTACGCCTCAACCCTGCAGCAGCATTAGGCCAGTAACTATTGTAGTAAGCATCCAGTTCTTGCCACTCTTGATCGTAAAAGAATTCCAGTAAGGCAATATCTTTGCATACGTTGTTTATCATTTTTACAGCTTTCTCATTCGAGCATAAATTGTTAGCAATGACACCTGATTTTACCAACTTGGCAACATCTTCTGGAGTATCGATGAGCGTATCCATGGCACAGACATATGACGTGACATAATTAGAAAATAGAGAAGATTGCTCATATATAATTAAGTTTCTTAAAACTGTTTCGCTGTCATCATCAAGATGCAATATTGGCATCTTCAGAGTAGGCTTACACCAAGACCATGGGAAGCATGAAAACCTAGGTAATTCCAGTTTCATGGCCATTGCCCAATTTTCATCTTGATTAGGCCTAAAGTTCACCCCTGCCCTATCTAGGTCCATGGCCAAGTGCCTCTTTGGATGTGATCCAGATGGTTTTGGAATATCATGCACAGGCTGGAAACATTTGTGAAGAAGGCCAAGAATATGATCATGAGTGGTATCTAGGTTGACATTATGTTTTACTAAATTTGCTCCAAAGATATTGTAGTGTCTGAGAAGTATTTTGATAAGGTTAGTCAAAGAGGTCATTGGTTTAAATTGCAGAATTGTAGATTCAAATATGTCTTTAAGAACAAAAAACGGTATTTGGTTTTCTATCAGCAAGAGATCATTAACTATCGATGGAGCAATCAACATGCTTACCGGAAATGGTCCATCGTCTTCTGAAAGAAGATGAATGAAATCAAGTATGAAACAAGCATCTATTACCATCATTATAGCAAGTTCATCATCATTGTAGGTCGTTGACGCAGCATAACATGCCTTGATTAGTTTAATATTCCTACTTACCTTGTGCACACATTCTTGTAACGTTTGCTCTGGGTTCGAACCTGAACGGTCTAGTAGATGATGTAAGTAGGTCGTTTTTTGAACTTCAAATGCTTGCAGATTTTCGTCTTGTCTGCGAAGAGGTCCAATAGAGACCACCCTGGGGTTGAAAGCACTTGGGCTGTGATCCCGGCACACCTTAGGAACCCTGAAAATTGATGGTCGAGGTTGATTGCCAAGATCTCGTCCTTGGTCATTACAGTCAAGTAGAAATTGGACAGTATGCCCAATACTACCATACTCCTCATCGCTAGTACTCTCCATTTATAATATAAGCTTAATTTCCTCTGTAACGAATCAGTTACACGAAAGTTAGAAGATAATAGAGTATATGTAATTAAATAAACCATATTGAAAAAGATACAACGCCATAAAGTAATGGGCATACCTTCTTTGTGAGCTGCTTCTTTGCACTGTACCAATTGTTTAGTTTGTAATTTCAGGCATAAGCATTGCAGTCAATGGCTAAGATAGAATATATGTGGCTATATAATTTCTTTTATTGTTATATTATATAATATTTGTTGTTGTTATATTATCACCAATTTATAGAATAGTAATTATTTAATTAATAATATTAAATCGAATTAAGCTTGACGTGATTGCTTTGCCATCTTATTTATTAATATATTACTTATCATTATTGATATTTTATCAATTTTTGATTCGGACAAATATCATGTAACTGTATTACGTTGGTTAGGCTTTTCGGTATATAGGCTATGTCGTTGATGGTGTGGTGATGATGTGACCGTGTTGTCACGGAATGGAAGGTGTTTAGCGTGGTCGGATATAGTTGAGGCCACGACTTGCAATGTAACTTTTGGTCAATCGCTTTTTTCAATGGCCAAGCATTAAAAGAAATCTTAAAATTTTTGAAACATTATCTATACTACTCTATAAAACATTTTCTCAAAAATACAGCATTAAGACTTTAAGAGGTACAACTACCTCATGCACACACCTGACTCACAATCTCCTCCACCTTCTATCGGTTTTCTTCCACACACCCTTTCCCACGATTATCTGATGGAAGAGGTTACAGCATCGGCCACCAGCCGTCATCCCCTCCACCACGATATGCTATCGTCTACATGAAGCTTTCCCAGTTATCCTAACTTATATCCCCACCTTCCACTGCTTCCCTAAGTTCCTAATCTCTCAGCCCTCTCCGCTTATAAATGACGCCATCAATGCTGGATTTTGCAAATCCGCCTCTGTAGTTTGGGGTCGAACCTGTATCTACAACTTGCTTCATATATAATCGAAGCCTCATAAATAAAAGGCTGAAATGCATGCCTTATGAGGGCTTAAATAGTAAGAAATCCAATGTTAAGTTTTTCAACATTTTTGGTTGTATGTGCTTTATAATGAACTATATAGATCATATGAGTAAGTTTCAACTGAAAGGAGATGAACCATCTTCTTGGGTTGATCGACTAGAGGAGTTGCATACAGGGTTTCAATTGACTCACCGGAGTGATCGAAGAAAGTTTTGACGTAATACTTGTTGACCACTTCGTCTACAAGACAACAAATAAATTTGTTACTTGTCATATCATGGAGAATGATAGATCCACTGTAGATGCGCCAATCGAAAACATCATTATTAATATCTTCTCTTGATTCAGAAGTCGTCACTAAAACTATTGTTAGGCAACAAACCATTGCTTCTAGACCACTAATGACTATTTAATCATTTGGTATTGGATCTCATTCTCTTGTTTAGGGGGGAGAGTAATATCCTTTCTTTGCCTCCTATGCAAGCTACTGATTTAATACTACACACTCTGAACATAAAACCAATTCATTCAAGAAAATCTCATTGAAGAGAATCAAAGTGAAACCCTTGTTGTTGCTAGCATTCCAAATTACATCCTCATGTCTGAAGCATCATCTATAGAAACTCCTAAAACTCATTTGTTGAGGCGGTCTTGTTTTGGATATTTAAGACGTCAAGGGGGAGCAGCATGGTGCAATTCAAGAATTTTTTGTGATAACTAGAACTTTTGTGTAATTTTCAACAAGAACTGTGTAAAACTGAATGAAATAATTATTAATGAAGTAAATTGACCAAAAGGGTAATTTGGTCACTTAGCATGTATTTGATCTTGACTTTGTGTTATGATGTTTAAGGAAGTTGTTTTATGTTCATTATATGTGTTTTGAGCATTGTATATGGGTTTTTGGATAAAAGGGTCAATAATTGGGAAGTTGTCAAAAGTTGGAAAAGTTGTAAAAAATAGGAATTTTTTTGTTAAAACTACGTGACGCATAGAGATGATGTAACACGACGTGCTCATAGTAAGTTGCTATAATGATTCTGTCTAGTGAAGTACGTTGTTGAAAATGTTATTTCAGCAGAATTGACAGGAATTGGGTCTGTATTTTAGTTCCTCGTCCTAAGGTTCAAGCAATCATTGGTATACAATGGGTCTCCCACAACAAGGTGGACGAGTCGTGAGTAGTCATTCGAAACAAAGCACGAATGGTTACAAAGGATTACATGCAATAAGAAGGCATCAATCATGATGAGACCTTTGCTCCAGTAGCATGAATAGAGGTAATACACATGTTTTGGTGTATTGGGTCTGTATTTTAGTTCCTAGTCCTAAGGTTCAAGCAATCATTGGTATACAATGGGTCTCCCACAACAAGTTGGACGAGTCGTGAGTAGTCATTCGAAACAAAGCACGAATGGTTGCAAAGGATTACTTGCAATAATAAGGCATCAATCATGATGAGACCTTTGCTCCAGTAGCATGAGTAGAGGTAATACACATGTTTTTGGTGTATGTGACACATAATATGCGAACCACTATTATAAAGTCATGAAAGTTGTGTGTCGGTTGAAGCAAGCTCCTAAAGCATGATATGATATGCTAACCATATTCTTGGATGGTTCCCGTTTTTGTTTGAGGTGTTGTTGATCCCACCCTCTTCCAAAGATTAAATAAAAAGAATTTGATGCTCGTATAAATTTACATTGATGATATCATTTTCGGGCCGACAGACGAAACTGTGATTGCTGATTTTTCAAGACACTCGGTAAGTAAGTTTAAAATGAGCATGAACATGGAGATAAATTTCTTTGCAAGTCTTTAGATATAACAAACTACATGAGGAATCTTCATTCTTTAGAAGAAGTATACAACGGAGCTTTTAAAGAAATATGTTAAGGATAATTGTGCCACTACAAAGGTTCCTATGGCCTTCATATACAAGTTATTTACGGATCCGTCAGCAGAGGCTATTGATCAAGAAACCTATCGTGGCATGACTGGGTCACTCATCTACCTCACTGAATGTCAATCAGATATCATGTTCTCAACATGTATCTGCACAAGGTACCATGCCAAGCCAAAAGTGTCTCATCAAAAGATTGTGAAGCAGATCTTTAGATATCTTTGTGGAACAAAGGCATTAGGTATGTGGTATCTAATAAGTAACGACTTCAGTTTACAAGCATTTATGGATTCGGTTCATGTGGGTTGCATCTTGATCAAAATAGAACTTTTGGAGGATGTCAATTCCTTAAAGGAATGTTGGTTACTTGATCTTAGAAGAAGCAAAACGGTGTTTCACTTTCTACTGCCGAAGCTGAATATGTACCTGCAACCAACTACTGTTTATAGGTGTTATGGATGAAGTCTTAATTTGTAGCGCCCGTCAATTTAACATAAAGTACACCAAAAGGTTTACACAGACTGTAGGTTATCTTCAATATAAAACTAAAGCATACAAGTAGTTATCAACACACACATACAACATGAAATTATCCCCACGGATCGAGCGGAGTATTACTTCTATATATATTACATATGCCAAAACTAGGTAAGCCTAGTGAGTCCTTTATCTTTCAGCTACTTGCTTATCCCTATCATTACTACGTGGTCCTGAAATGCAACACACAAATAAAAATGTAAGCTTTGAAAGCATAATGAGTAATCATATAACCAACTTATCATCAATATCAACATGTATTTATAATGCAATAATTAAATACTCACATCTAGCCTCCCAATCCCAAACCCAACCACTCAACCCTTCTTGTCATAATCAGCTATGACATTACATCCCACTCCTGGTCATAAGTTATGACCTATCAATTCAGCTTTATCGTCATAATCATCTATCACTTGATAATCAACTATTTAGTTATAAGTGGTGATGACCTCATATCGTCTTTTGGTCATAAACAGTTATAACTTTGCAACAACTCTTAATTACAAATAACTAAGACCTCATATTTATTGTTGGTCTTAAGTAGTTGTACTTTTACCACGAATGCATTAGTATTTGTCAACTGTGATCTCATATTAGTTGTTGGTCATAACCAACTATGACCAATTAAATGGCTCACGATCAAATATCGTCACATCACAACATAATAACTACCACGAGGGTCCTCCCTTGTCAAGTACACAAGATTACTCACCTTATAATGTTAATTGGTCAACAACACAACTATTGAGGAACCCCCGTTACTCATGATACACCTACAATAGTTTCCATGCATTTATAAGTATTAATAGGTTATCTACACTTCTCTATACACTTAGAAATGATAGGGTTCTTAAAAAGAACCACTAAGCTCAAAACCACTTTTGATAGAAGATGGGAAAACATTATGCTAAAATGACGCATCACATCACACATACGAACGCGACATGTTCAGTACGGTCTATACAAATCATTGAGGTTCCCTTGCTTTACATGTCGCGTCCTATACACCGACGCATCGCATTCTCTATGAACATCCCCAATCCTTGTTTGCATAACCCCTTTCTTAACTACCTTTGAGTATCAAAACTAGAATATGAATGTCTAGAGGTCATAAGACTCAATTTGATTGTCAAAACACGAACAGCTAGAAATCTTTACCCATATATCCCAGTCTTCTCCTTAGGGACTCAAAAATCAAGCTTAAACTTCAACAATAGAAAACCTTACCTTCAATTCAATGGTGTGGTATCATTTCTTTGGAATACTACTCTTGATTCTCCTTGTTTCATTTCAAATTTTGGTTCCAGAACCCCAACCCCTCATACCAGTGCTTAGGGGCAAACCTGACCACTTAAGCTTTAATTTAATCCTCAAAGCGGCCATAATGTATCGTGTTATCCCCTTGGATGCATCACATGCTATCATAACATCGCACTTATCAACTTATGTCTGTTTTTCAACATTGTACTATCATGAATGCGTCATCTCTATTCATCCGACGCATTGCATACTTGAGTCACATGAAAAACCCTCCTCCAACTTCCTGCTTTCAACCTTCCCATTCAATCCACAATACCATGCAACTCAGGTTCACTGCAATATGGGTAAGACAACATATACTGCCACTTTTGTCAAAATATAGCACTATGTTCTTACAACATTCTCAACAATGACCAGAATACCATTTGATCAATTTGTTGCAAACACATAGATAGGAATTCTGCAATCATTCAACCTACAACCATAAAACATTTGCTAGCATTAAATAAATATAGGATGAGTGTTACACAATTGATGGCTTATGTTTATAGATTTCTCAAGTTACCTATGTATCATGTCTCGTGGAGTTAAATTTCTTTTCCCATAATCATATCCAACATTCAATGACAGAACACATATATACGAGGTATCATTTCCTCAAGGACAAAATTTTAAAAGACTAAAATCATTTTTGTGCCTTTTGATGAAAGATTGATGATGACTTTACTAAGGCTTTAGACCCTACAAAGTTCAATCATTCAATGACAAAACACATATATACGAGGTATCATTTCCTCAAGGACAAAATTTTAAAAGACTAAAATCATTTTTGTGCCTTTTGATGAAAGATTGATGATGACTTTACTAAGGCTTGAGACCCTATAAAGTTCAATCATTTCCCGGAAATGCTAGGAATGATGAATCTGGATCCCCAATTCCTTCAAATTGTAACATTTGTCTGTAGCACTAGTCTTAGGCAAAGGATCTAATTTGTTTTGTTTATTTAACCTTTCTTTGTGTTTTAAGTGTATATAACATATATATGTTGGAGCAAATCCGATCAAGAATATCCATCTTATCTTGAGCAATCGTCCAAGGTAAATCATTATCATTTCGGACAAAGAAGCCATTATTAATAATAAATAGAGTTCATATGATTGAAAACCATATTTAATTTTTCCATAGAGAATGTTTTTCCTTAAACACAATAATGGTATAAAATGAATTCTAATCATTCCTCTCTTTAAATAGGAATAAATAAAGGCATGTGACGTTCCCATGATAATTGTCTTTCCATTTGGTTTTCCTTGATGGAATTAATTGCGAAAGGTAAGTGTCATTCCAAGAAAAATGGTTTTTCAGTTTTGGATTACCACAAAGTATCATTGTTTTCACTAAATCTTGATAGCCACTTTTAAAAATGCATGTGGCTTCAAATGATTACCTTTTCAAATCAATGATTCCGACTCGGATTTTCGAAATCCTTTTTATCTCAATTCCCTCCCACTAGTTTCTTGTTCACCGTTCTACATTCCAACCCCTAATTTCTTCTTATAAAAATATCACATTTCTTCGTTCACTTTCCAATCTCGTTTACAATGTTGAAATATGATTTCTTATGTAAATCACAAAAAACCACAACAGAACTCTGTCTTGTATCTTGCAATCTTTAGGCGGTTTTGTATCCTTCATTCTTTGATCCTTCCACCGCCATAATCATCAAAGTTCTGAGAAATCATGTCTCGTTCACTCCATTCACAAATATCACTACGTATATCTATCTATGTTGTGTTCATATCACATATAAGTCTTGTCAATACCGATGAAGACCATGTTCAGATCAAGCTTATTGACGATCAAACAATTTTTCTCACAAAAACGACATTTGTTTTTTCATCGGTTTGTCGACTCCAGCCGCATACGTAAAGTTTGAGCACCATTCACAATAACACATCTTTAGAGTTCTTAGGAAGATTGGGTACAAAGATTCTCTTACCCACATGAAAACTTTAAAAGTCAAGGCTCCCTTCTACATGGTAACTTCTTACCTACTTACTAATCAGGTGTCTATTAGAGAAGATAGGAGGAACAACCTTGTTAAGCCTACAATGGCCGGAGATCATTTAGGGGTTCTATCATGGAAAACTAGTTGACTACGTATCCATCATTTGGTCTAATTTCAAAGATTTTTGCTGTAGATCAAAGAACGCCATTCCTAATGCAAGATTTTTTATACTGTTCTTGGAGCAGATTTATAATGCACATCAACTTTCGATGGGTTAAGTGTATGAATCGTTCGTATCCTTCTGGATCAAGAAGTATCATGCTCCGGTTTATAAGAAATATTATGCGATGTCCCGTGCGTTGCGCAGGTTAAAATTATGTAGCTAAAACTTTGTTATTAACATTAACTATGAAATAGTAATTTTTACACTACATTGATGTATAAAATTATAACCATTTTGAACAATACGATAAGATAAACATATATTACAATCTTATTACTCGATGACAGCTACCACCTGCTTGTGCTTGAATACAATTAAATATAATCTTGACTTAGAGTTATTTTTAACTAGTGTGTTCATTAGTTAATTTAAAGTTTACTTAATTTACCATCTTTTAATTTTGATCATAATTATTATTTATAATAACAACCATTTTTTAAGGTAATGTAATGTAATTTATATTTTTATATTACAATACATTATTATTATTATTAGTATTGTCAATTAAGTTTAAAAAATTAGTTATTGTTATTAAGGAGTTGTAGAAGCCTTTTAAAAACCATTTATTATTATTATTAAGGAGTTATAAAATATTAAGTCTAGGTTGAAAATTCTATTTTTTTGCAATTATATTACATTAATGAACCAATTATGAATATTGCAAACTAAGAGTATACATCTTCAAAAAATAGTTAGTTAATTGCATTGATGTTTTATCTACTATTACAACTCTTCAAATGCTAAATAAGTATTATTTAACATTATACTACTATAATTGAAGAGGTTCTTTCTAGTTATGGTATTTAATTGAAACTTATGATACTTAATTAAATATGCTTGAAATATTTAAATTATGTTTAGTTATTTAAATAAATAATATGAACATCTAGTACTTAGTCTTATATTATATTAGAATCTTTATGTTAGAATCTTTCTAACATTAATAAATTTAATAATATGTTATTTCTATCTTTTGAGTTGTTATGTTATAACTATTTTTGTATATTTCTTTCAAAGTAATTTTTCAAACCATATGGTCTCTGTGTTTTCTAGAATATGACTGGTGAAAAGTTATTCGAAAATAGGAAATTGGTAGGTGTTTAATGTATTTCATTGTAGGAAATGCGTGTATATTTTATTCATTAGTATTATGAACCAACCATTTAAAAATATTTTATCATTTTAAAAAAAGTGAGGAACTAATAGATTATGTAAAAACCCACAAATCCTTTATTAAGAATTTAACTATAATACTTATATATGTCTATTTATTTTTTATTGCTTTATATTAATATATTCATGGAGATTTTGCATTTGTTTATGAATCAGAATACTATGCACATGAGTTCTTCTTTAGTTGTTATAATTTCATGATTGTAAATTCTTCTACGTATGTGTTTACTGTTTTATTTTGTTGTACATTATTTTTTAAGATTAAGCTCGTGTATTTGTGTTTTGTTGTTATATTTTCTTTGACATTGTAGTCAAACCGCCTCTTCCATCATCTATATAAAAATCACCATTAACATATGAATGTATACATCCATTATTAACAAATGTTTAAAATATAACCGAAAAAAATACAAACTAATAATGATGAATTAATAATTAGAAACTATTTTCATTTCTTTGCGATAATTTTATTCTATATTGAAATTTGACACATTGTAATGTTGTCATATTATTAAAATTGTACATACTTGAGTAAAATATTCACTAATAACATAATTATGTTATATACATAACCTACGAGAAACTCAATCAAACAATCATATAGTATATTACAAACTAAGAACAAACATCTTTAACATATTTAAGAAATAAATTGAAATATAATTTCTCTTGAATCTAGATGTACAACCATAAACATTTTATTGAAATCTAAATAAAGTGGAAGGAAAAAGAGGTGAATATAAATTGAATCAGAGAAATAACTCAAATAGCTTATAGACTTTCAAAACCTTGATATGCATACATGCCTTTTAGAGATTGGATGCCTATTGGTATCTTGCACCTTCATTTCCATCTTCATACATTTTAGATAACAACAATAGAAAAGGAGAGAAGAAAATACATGTAACCAATGATGAAAATAATGCTCTTATATAGGAAAAATATTACATTTAAATAAACAATTAATTAGATGAAGTTGAAAAGATTGGAGTTTCAAATGAATATGGTGCAAGATAGAGGTATATCTTTAACCACATTCATTTGGATGGCCTCTATTATAAGAGTTACTAGACGAAATCTCGCGCGTTGCGCTGGTTAAAGTTTTGTAAGAAAAGTTTTGTCATTAACATTATCTATGAAATAATAATTCTCCCACAAAGTTGATATATAAACTTGTAACTACTTTGAACAATAAACATCTATTACAATCACAATGCTCAATGGTCGTTACCGCGAATTGTGCTTGAATAAAGTTAAATATAATTCTCAAATTAGTGTTACTTTTTCTATTGTGATTATTAACTAATTTAAATATTACTTGTCGTACCATCTTTTTATTTCAATAATAATAATTATTTAAAATAACAACCATTCCTTAAAGTTATGTAATATAAATTATAATTTATGTTACTATATATTATTATTATCGTCAATTAAGTTTAAAATCAGTTATTATTATTAAGTTGCTCTAGAAGACATTTAAAAACCAATTATTATTTATTTGTAATTATAGTATGTTGAATCATTACTAAAAGAACAATTAAAAAGTTGTGTGTGTGTGTGTCAAATAGATATAATATACATCTTTAATATATATTATTAGTTACACCCACAATGATGAAACTCAATCAAACAACCATATATGATATTTCAAAATAATAGTATACACCTTTAATAAATTGTTAGTTAAATGCATTGAATATTTATTAATATTACAACCTTTCAAATTCCAAATAAGAGTTATTTAGCATTAAAATAGTACAATGAAGAGGTTTTTTCTACATATGGTGTTTAATAGATACTTATGGTAGTTAATTAAATAGCATTAAAATATTTAAATTGTATTTGGTAAAATAAATAAATAATATGATCATCTAATGTATATTATTATGTTATATTTGAACATTTACATTTGAATATTTGTAACGCCAATAAAACTAACAATATGCTAGTTCTATGTTTTTGAATTTTTTTTATTATAGATTATTATTGTATAATTATTTCAAAGTAAAGTTTCAAACCATGTGTTCTAGAATATGATTATCGAATGAATGTGTGAGAAGTTATTTGACAGTAAGGAATTTGTAGGTATTAAAAGTATTTCATTGTAGGAAATGTGTTTATATTATATTCATTAGTATATAATTAATCAACAATTTAAAAAAATCATATCAATTTTAAAAAACATTGGAACTATTTGATTATATAAAAACCTACAAACTCATCATTATAAACTTAATTATAATATTTATAAGTGTATATGTATTTGTTTATTGATTTATATTAACGTATTCATGAAGACTTTGTATTTTTATGAATTAAAATTCTTGAGAAACACAAATGAGTTATTCTCTAGTTATTACCATTTCTACATATACATTCATTGTTTTATATTATTGCACATTATCTTTAAGCTTAAGCTTGTGTAACGTATATACATATGAGATGTATTCATTATCAACAATTAGAAATGATTAGAATGTAATAGAAAAAAAAAACACAAACTTATAATTACGATTTAATAATTACAATATATTTTCATTTTTCTATATTTTTTATATTATATTGAAATTGGACATATTTTTCATGTTGTTATATTACTACAATCACATATATATATATATATATATATATATATATATATATATATATATATATATATATATATATATATATATATATATATATATATATATGTATATATATATATATATATATATATATATATATATATATATATATATATATACACACATATATATATATATATATATATATATATATATATATATATATATATATATATATATATATATATGTTTGTATATGTGCGTGTGTGTATGTGTGTGTGTGTGCGTGCGTGTGTGAAATATTGATCAATAAAATAATTATACTTTTCTAATTATATTAGTTACACACCCGACGAAGAAACCCAATCAAACAATTATGTAGGACATTACTAAATAAGAACATACATCTTCAACATATTGTAATAAATAAATTGAAATATAATCATTTTTTCTCTTGGATCTTAATGTATAATATAAACATTTTATTGAAATATTCATCAAAAAAATAATTATACTTTTCTTGTTATATTAGTTACACACCCTACGACGAAATCCAATCAAACAATTATATAGGATATTACAAAATAAGAACATACATCGTCGACATATTGTAACAAATAAATTGAAATAGAATCATTTTTTTCTCTTAGATCTAAATGTATAACATAAATATTTTATTGAAATCTAAAGAAAGTAGAAATAAAAAAGAAGTGAATACAAATTGAACAAAAAAATAACTTAAATAAGTTATAGCATTTTAAAATCTTGATTGGCATACCCGTCTTTAGTTCTTCCCAATACACAACTCTTTCTTTTAGATATAATATGATTGTAGATTTCTTGCATCTTCTTTTCCATCTTCATACACTTTAGATAACAACAACAAAAATATGAGAAGAAAATACATGCAACAAAACATGAAAATAATGTACTTATATAGGGAAAGATATTTCATTAACTAAACAATTAAGTGGAAGAATTTGAAAAGGTGGAAGTTTCAAATGAATATGGTGCAAGAATGAGACCTATCTTGAACCATATCATTTGGATGGCCTCTATTATAAGAGTTATATAGATAGATATAGATATAGATAGATATAGATATAGATATAGATATAGATATATAGATATAGAATATAGATTTCGTACCCCCAAATGATTACCGTAATCTATGCTTGACTTAGTCAACATATATTTAGTACACATGGCTCGACACATGTCGGATACAGATCCTTAAAACCTAAAGAACCTACACCATCCATAACCAAGGTAGAGGAGAAGCCTTCACAAGTGTCCTTAATCATGACCACGAAGCTCGCTAAGAAATCCATCAGTATACCAAGAGAAAGTGCTACTGATCCTTCCGCAACAGTTGTTGGAAAGAAACGAAAGGTAAATATTCCTTCGAATCGTAACCCACTTTCAAACAATAGCGCTTGTTGTATACCATTGAATCTCAACAATCCAACGGTGCTAATAGATCTATTATCAGGTCACTACTAATCCTATCCAGCCATTTTCTCTTTTAGTGAAAAAGTATCTAAGATATACAAGAAGTCATGTTATATTGTCTCCACACTCTCAAAAGAGTGGTGACATTTCTTCCTTAGTCCCCGATCATCCTCACTAGGTATTTTCTAGGTTCTGAGAGAATACTTTATCTTTTGTTATAATGCATATACGTAGCCCATTGCTCTGTCACAACTTGTCTGCCAAAACTATGGTTTCGACTGTAGGATATCTAGACAGGCTCAACATCAAACACATGCATAAATATCTCGATACTTCTTTCTAGTAGATATGCCAACTTTAAATGCTTATATCTTCCTCATTATAAGTTTTTTATAAATGATTATTTTTTGCATTGTGTCCTACTAAACGTTAATTTAACATTAGACTCAGAAAGTTCCCAAAATATTGCCCTGAAACCTAAATTCCAAAGTCATTCTGAATGAGTATCAAACTTGTCTTTTAGTTCTTATTTTCAACATATGTATAAATGCCCTTAAGTTTATGTTATTTGCATATATATTTTTTGTTGGAAATAATGTCCAATGTCATTAATTGTAGTGATATTTCTAAGAATAGCAGGGTCCTCTTAGGTTGCCCTCACGACCTAGTAAAAACAAACAATAACAGAATATAAAAAGGAATGATTAGTTGATTAATTTATTGAGAAATAAATTAATTAGAAACTGAATAAAAAATTAATTGATAAATTAATTTGGAATTAATTTATAGAAATTAATTAAAACGACTAGATTGTAATTAATTAAAGGTTTAATTAATAGAAACAAGTCTAGGGGTGGCCGCAAGAAAGCTCCTTAAGTTTGGAACCCTAATAGCCATCCGGTATAAATAGAGGCCTTGGGGTCAAACCCTAAGGCATCCCAAACCCCTTAAAGGAGCCGCCAACTCCTTCATTCCCTCCTCCCCTCCTCTTTGGTTATTTCCGATACCCTTCTCTAAGGGTTTTGGATTGATTTCAAGCAAGAGAATATGCTCTATTTGTTTGTTCTTCTGGTGTTCTTGGGTGTGAATCATTAGAGGGATTTTGGTTTCGATCCTTACATCCAAACAAAGGTATGAATTCATAATTCATTTTGTTGTTAATACAATTGCTATGAACATATGATCCTGATTATGAACTTGATGATTATTGTTTGAATAATCTGCTTGGTTTATAGGATTTGATTTTGTTTTTTCTTCCGCTGCATGAATGTTCTTGTTATTATGTTCAAATCCCAACACTGGTATCAGAGCCTCTGCTCTTAGCTTGCATGCACTTTAGATCAAAACTTGAATTATGAATTGTTTTGCTTGCTAATTTTCGATAAACCATAGGGTATTTTCTAGATAATTCCTGAAAATTGCATGTTATGAATTTTTGCCTGGTTTGTGATCTAGAATACCTGTTAGTCGAAATTTTGAAGGGTTTAGGAGCCTCCATTAGGCTTTTGATGGCTAGGGTTTACAAACCCTTTCTTGTCATGCAAGTTTCCTAACTTTCTTTGTTTCCTTATATGCCTTGTTGCCTACACTTCTTCCTTAAAATTTAAGTTAAATTCAATTAATTATTAAATGAGTTTAATAGAAATTAATAATTTAATGTATGAATATAAATTTTAAACTATTTAAAATTTACCCTTATATATATTAGAAAGGTGTCTATATATATTACAACTTAAATTAAAATAAAAACATTGGTCAAACCATGACTAGGCTCACCCACTTTAAATGTGTTTGAAGGTTTGAACGATAATTCTTATGAATTATAATGAGGTAGGTTTTTAAATGACATTTATTGTCTACCACCCTCACCGCCTGTCACATTTTACAAAGTGGAGTTACCGAAAGGGTTTGATAGTGCGGTGTTTATAAGTTAAAATGTATTAACTTAAAAGTATTAAAAAAAAGTTCCGTTTTAATTAAAATAAAATGTGAATTATATGCTACCCATTAAAAACGCACATTTTCTTTATGATCTGTTGACGGAGCTGTGTGGTTAACCGGCACGTCAGTCTAGGTCATAATTGAAGGTGATGTGGTACTCGTGATTCTCAAGCGTATCTTGAGCCGGGGATCACGCGGTTTTTGCATGGTCAATTCACCATCTGATCCATGACCCATGAAATCCCTGTCATGGATAAGAGATGAGCATAACTGAGATTAAGATGTCATTGACCCTAGTCAATGAATCTCAAAGATCTAGGAATTTCATAGAGATTGAAATTGATGAATAGTCTATCTACCTTAATGACCATTATGTTGTGATTACGTATCCATCTTTACATCATAAGTGGAAGACTTTAGATCTTAGCCTTGTTAAATAATAATTGGGTAATTGTTTAAAAGGACTAAAATTAAACTAACTAAAATTTTGGTTTTATAGATGTCCGAAGCAAGTGTTAACTCTCTTCCTTCTCCACCATCATGCATCTCTGAAAGCTTTAAGAAGTATCTTCTTGATATGGATAAGCTTATCGGTCTGAACTATCTAGACTGGTGTTGTGCATTCTGACATACATATAAAATACCCAGAAACGACACCAAGAAACTTGATGTGTCACGAGCGCCTATATGATCTTCGAAATGTTTATCACATTAGTTTTACATTTTTAAACAGGGAATCACCATGTATGAATAGAACAACACAATTAGGCAAGTGTACCTAGTCGATTGTTGTATAGTAATGGTAAATCCGGGTTGTCGACCCAAGGGAAAACGGCTATCTTTAAGTTAAGAAAATCAATTATCAATTAACAATTATTCAAGCAAATACTCAGGGGCGAGTTTTAATGAAAACTCGTAAAACTTTGATTATAAAATAAGTGACGAAATAATAAATGATCATAACAACATGACAATAATAACAAGGGAAACTTTCGTCTAGGATCTGTTGATTCATATAAACCTATGTTGACTAGTTTTGATTATGTGCAATGAGTTTAAATAGGTTGCATTAAGTGGTAGGATCATATAGTCAAGTCACCAATTCTATGACTTCTAAGTTATTATAGTACAATGGTCATGTAACTAAATAACTTATAATCATGAATTATTAATACAATCTAGCATGCAAACATAGTCCATATCCTAATGGTCAAAGTGATATGTTCATACAATCAATGGTCATGAGTTGCAACTAAATGTGATATAAGTCTTATTTCACTAATCAAGTTTATAACTTAGATAACCTTCCTAGTTAAATGGTCAATAACTAATCCAATGATATGATATATAGTTGTCAATTATACATCACAACGGTTCATGTGATCAATACGTTTAAATGGCCATTTAAACTTAATCATATGAAGATGGCAATCAAGAATACAAACTTTAACCACATTTAATATGTATAGCATGCAAGTTATATATCCTAACCGATGTTAAACTCGAATCAAGAACTAGATCAACACATATTATTATTAATGAATCAACATCACCTAGGCAAAAGCTATGGGAAATATAAATTACAAAACATAAAAGTAAACATTAATACTTAGATTCGATTGAACCATCTAGTTATGTTTGATATGTTATTAGTGCAATGGATATTGAACGTTAAATATCGATTTCTAAAGTGATTAGATGTTTGGTCCAACTACCTAATCCTATGATTATAAGGTCATTAATGGCAATGGTCATGCGATTATGTATTCCAAATAATCATGTATTGGTTCGTATCATACAAGGTTCATTCGAGCTTTTGATCTCAATGGTCATGACAATCAAATTTGTTTGTATAGATTGGCCCTCTAGTACAAACTTTGCATATACATACAAGATTCTACCTTCGTGACTTAATCCTAGGATTTGGTCCATCACTAGTCATATCTGCCTAATGGTCATAGCACAGTTATGATAAAAGTCATATAGTCAGATTGGTCCTCTAGACTAAAATAACTCAGCAATAAGTCCAAAAGGAAGGTTTTTTAACATAAATGACGTCAAATGAATTATGCAAGATAAAATATAAAACGGTCAATATCCGATAAATAACAATCAAATCATAACCAAACAGTAATCAAATCTAAGTAATAAATAATGCAGATAACATAATCTGAAGAATACGACCTAGGAAATCATAGAAGAGTGCTAAATATATATATATAAAGCAAACTGAATGAAGTCCCGGCCGAACATTCTTCAAGCTCTCGATTCCATACGTCTCCCCCTTGATTCTCCGAGCCTTTTGGCAGATGCAGTGGGCAAACTACCGAATTTTGGTGTTGTGTTTCGTCTCAAGGTGGTATATTCTTAGTTGTCCAAAAGAAGAGGAGAAGGCCTCTATTTATAGTTGCTGAAACTACAGTGCTCGCGTCGCGACCATCTGGCCGTCGCGTCGCGAGGGTGCGTTTGTCGTGTTGCTTTTTGTCGGCCACTGGTTAGTGCGTTGTGTTGGTAGCCTCGCGATTGAAAAGTTGGTATGCTCGCGTCCCCCTCTTCGCGTCGCGACCAGGAGTGCCGTCGCGTCGCGAGTGCTGTAGGTCTGGATCTTTATTTTTTACTTCTCTTCACGTCGCGATTTCTGCTGGCTTCAATCTCTTTTGTTCATTTTAGACACGTATTCAGCTCCTTCTTTATTTGCAAAGCCATTATACCTGTATTTTGGTATTTTGAACACAATGAGTATCTTTTATCTTAACATCCTACAAAAAATATGTGTTTAAGCACTTGATATTGCCTGAAATATATGTATAATTTAGGCAATATCACTGGCTTCATACTTGGAGAATTATTCTCAAATACGAAGGAAAGTCACATCTCATTAAGACTCCCCTCCCTATACTACCTCTGCATGTGATATCGCGTAAATTATACACATTTTCCGAGCGATATCAGTATCATTTTAGTATAGTTTCATATATTTCATGAATAAAAGATTCCTGATATGCTTAAAAATACATTTTGTAGCTAAAAGACACGTATGGAGCAAAAGATCGGATTTTACAAGAGATTTGAGCTTTAAAAGAAACCAAGTGCAAAAGTGAAACCGACCAGGGCGCACCCCGCCCAGATCGTAGGCGCACCCCGCCCAGGAAGATGCCAGCTATCGACATTTTTGGCTACTTGGCATTAAAATAATGAAGTGTGGGTTCTTCCAATGATTCAATCGGGTTGCCTAACATGTGCATAGGCGCACCACGTCTGACTTTTGGGCGCACCCCGCCCTAGATCCGATCTTAAAAGCGATCTTTCACGTGGTCTTTCCAGCGATAAAGTAAGCCAGCTCTCGTCCACCAGGCACACCGCGCCCTGATAGAGGCGCACCGCGCCCTGAGCCTTCACCAGCTATAAATACAAGGCCATGTACGACCATTTTGGGGACCAATGTTAGAATACAAGAGAGAAATCAGAGAATTGACATTTGATAGTTAGTTTATTTCGTGTATTTCACCATTTAAATGTATGATAAGTGTATTTGAGTGTTATTTACATTACAAGAAGGAGCGGAGATCATCATTGTAGCAAGGATTCATCGATTTTAACCGGTTGGTATCTTTTATCATGTATTTTTCATATTGTTATTGTATACTTGATACCATGCTAGGCTAGATTCCCTGTAGCTTTTGCCTAGGTGATGTTGATTCGTTAATATAAATATGTGTTGATTTAGTTATTGATTCGAGTTTAAAATCGGTTAGGATATATAATTTGCATGCTATATTATTGAATGTGATTAAAGTTTGTAATCTTGATAACCATCTTCATATGCTTAAGTTTATTGACCATTTAAACAAATTAATCATATGAACCATTGTTATGTGTAATTGAAAATTATATATCTTTGGACTAGTTATTGGCCATTTAACTAGGGAAGTTATCTAAATTATAAACTTGATTAGTGAAATAAAACTTATATCACATTTAGTTGCAACTCATGACCATTGATTGTATGAACATATCACTATGACCATTAGGGTATGGACTATATTTGCATGCTAGATTATATTAATATTCCATGATTATAAGTTATTTAGTTACATGACCATTGTGCTATATTAACTTAGAAATCACATAATTGGTGACTTGACCATATGATCCTACCACCTAATGCAACCTATTTTAACTCATTGCACATAATCAAAACTAGTCAACATAGGTTTATATGAATCAACAAATCCTGGGCGAAAGCTTCCCTTGTTATAATTTTATCATATTATCTCTTTATTGTCGTGTTGATACGATAGTTGTTATTTATTATTTCGCCTATTTTACAAGCATCCAAAACTTAGTTTTACGAGTTTTTACTAAAACTCGCCTCTAAACTGTTTGATTGATAATTTAAGACTTTAAGTTAATTAATAATTCCCTGTGGAAAATTCGATCCCTTTTACTTGCCTAAACTATACTATTAAATGACCGAGTAATACTTGCTCGTAAGTCTAATAGTCATATAATTAGGTAGATAAATTGATTTAAGACTTTGTAAACATAACAACTACAAGTGAGTTGTTTTCAAAACAACAAGTTTTTGGCGCCGTTGCCGGGGAATTATTTAATTAATTCAATTGTTTACAATTGTTAGTCAATCGATCCTTTTTACGGTTTCTACCGTGGGAAGTTAAAATTTCTAGTTTGTTTCATGTAATTCTCTCTGTTTGTTTACTAAATAATTTTAAGACTCGCTTGCAATTTATTTAGTTGTTTCAAACTAAATTGATTATCAATCCAACTATCATGCTAGTAATTCTACTTACGAGAACGGTGTCAGAATAGACAGATCCGGTTTGGTTGTTGGATTTTCGAAAGGTCATTGACCGAAAGAGTCCTGCCTCCCTACTGTCCTGCCTGGCCGTTCTTTATTTGATAGTCAACGCATTATAGTGGATTTGATAAGATATTCGGTTGTTATAACTGATTAATTACATAAAGGTTTTAAAAGTTTTAAACTTTTTGTTCAATTTTTATTTGTATAAAAAAATTTTATATTATAATAAAAAAAAAAGAATATAAATATATATATATATATATATATGTATTTTATTTTAAATAAAAAAAAAGAAACGCACCCAACTTGCAAACAGTTTCTAATGTGCAGTTTATGACCCGAAGTTCACAACCGAACATCATACCTCCATTGAACGAACCAGAACGTGAATTTAACATCAGGAGAAAAACAAGAAGAAGCATATTCCCAAAAGAAGAACCAATAGAAGAAATGGCAGCCCCAGTTAACGAACCAGAACCAACCTTGAAAGCATACTATAACCGAGCAAGAGACGGAACAGGACCAAGCCTCATACGCCCAAAAATTCCTGAAAATGCAAATTTTGAGCTTAAAGGCCATTACCTTCCAGCTCTAAAAGGCATTACTTTCAAAGGGACGGAGGAAGAAGATCCAGTCGAACACATCGAGCAAGTCACGGAAATAACTGATTGCTTCAACATTCCAGGAATTTCCTCATATGCAATCATGTTACGAATTTTCCCAATGACATTACGCGAAGGTGCAAAGAAATGGTTAAAGAGACTACCTCTAGGTTCCATCACTACCTGGGACGGATTAAAAGAAGATTTTATTGAATAATACACTCCACCTTCCAAAATCAATAAAATGAAAGCAAAAATTCAAAACTTTCTTCAAGACGAAGATGAAACTTTGTACCAAGCATGGAGTCGATTCAAAGAATTGATTCAAGATTGTCCACAACACGATATGGACAAACATCAGAAAGTACAGAAGTTCTATGATTGCATCAATACACAAACCAGACAATTACTCGACGGGCGAGGACCACTCATAAACCTAACCGCCACTGATGCTTACGAAAGAATTGAGTAACTTGCAAAACATTCCCACCACTACCATTCCTCAAGAGATCCGTCATGTCGAAGGAAGTTAAAAGAAGAAGCAGTGGAAGGAATGTCAGCCATACATAACCGATTGGACCAATTTGGGAGAGACCTCAAGAAAATGAATCAAAACATTCATGCCATCACGGTAGGATGTGACAACTGCAGCGGCCCTCACCTACAAAAAAAATTGTCCATACGATGAAGACGGTAACAAGAAAGCAGATGCTTGTTACTCATCCGGAGATAGATTCGACTACCCGATACGAAGAAATAACTGGTGGGGAGGAAATGATTTTTACAGCCAACAACAGAGGCAACAACCACCATTCGAACGCCAGCAACAACCCTATAATCAACATAAACAGCCACCACCAGGATTTAACCCACAACATACCCAAGAAAAGAAGCCAAGCTTAGAAGACATATTGGGCAAATTTATGGAAGGATCAGAAAAGAGACATTCAACAACCGAAGTTCAACTAAGAAATCAAGCAGCCTCCATTCAAAACATCGAGAACCAAATTGGCCAAATATCTAAAGTTTTGCAAGAAAGACTACCAGGAACGCTTCCCACCAACACCGAGCCGAACCCATGAGCCCAAGCAAAAGCAATAACTACCAGAAGCGGTAAAATCATCCCACCAGCAGTCATGGAACCCGAAATTAATTCAACTCCTGAATCAAAAATAGGTAAAGCGGAGAAAGATAATGAGCATACAAAGGGTGAAGTAACAAAAGAAACATCCTCACCAGAGCCACACCAACCGACCATTCCATTTCCTCAACGGTTGAAGAAAGAGAAAGAAGACAAAGAATTCAAGAAATTCCTTGAACACCTAAAGCAGCTAAGCATCAACATTCCTTTCGTTGATGCAATCACACAAATGCCAAAATACGCCAAATTCCTCAAGGACCTTCTCACTAACCGCAAGAAAATGGAAGAAGTGTCATTGGTCACATTAAGTGAAAAATGCTACGCTATGATGATGAAAAACTTACCAGAGAAAGTGGGAGATCCCGGCGGTTTACATCTTCCTTGCACATTTGGAAACCATGCTAGTAGCTATGGTTTAGCAGACTTAGGCGCTAGTATAAATTTAATGCCATATTCATTCTACAAGAAACTTAATCTACCAGAACCAAAACCCGTTCGAATGGCAATTAATCTTGCTAATAAGGCGGTAACTTATCCTAGAGGAATTGTAGAAGATCTTCTTGTAAAAGTTGACAAATTTGTTTTTCCTGTAGATTTTGTCATATTGGATATGGAGGAAGATGATGAAGTCCCCATTCTTCTCGGAAGACCCTTTTTAGCAATAGCAAGAGCTTTAATAGACGTCCATGACACAAAACTAACCATTCGGGTTGGCACTGACGCTATCACCTTTGGCATGGACCACACGATCAAACACTCGACGATGAGTGATGACACAGTCTTCCATATTGACACTTTCGACTTACTATTGGAAGAAGAAGCCAGGGCCATACAAGAAGATAGCCATAGTCACGAAATGAAACTTGCTGAGAAGTCATTCGACCCCGAAAAGGATCTGAAGGAGCTAGAAGAACTGTTGAAAGATGAACCACATTTCGCTGAATGGGAAGAAACTGTACTTCCAAAGCAAAAATCTCCAAAGAACCAGAGCATCCCGGAATTGAAAATACTTCCAAACCATTTGGAGTATGCATTTTTGTCTAATACTAAAGAGTACCCTGTTGTCATTTCAGCTGAATTAAGCCTAGAAGAAAAAGAAGAGCTTATGAAAGTTCTCAAAAGAAGGAAAAATGCCATCGCATGAAGCATCTCAGACATCAAGGGAATAAGCCCAACCATCTGTTCTCACAAGATACTGATGGAAGAAGATTCAAAGCCAACAGCCCAACATCAAAGAAGGCTTAACCCAAAGATGCAAGAAGTGGTAGATAAAGAAATCATGAAGCTACTTGATGCTGGTATCATCTACCCAATCTCTGACAGCAAATGGGTAAGCCCAATCCACGTCGTTCCAAAGAAAGGAGGGATAACCATCATTACCAACGAGAAGAATGAAGTTATACCTACCAGAATAGTGACAGGATGGCGGGTGTGCATCGATTATCGCAAATTAAACGATGCAACACGAAAAGACCATTTTCCTCTTCCCTTCATGGATCAAATGCTAGAACGTTTATCAGGAAAAGCATATTACTGTTTCTTGGATGGTTTTTCAGGTTATTTTCAAATTCCCATTGACCCAGAAGATCAAGAAAAAACCACGTTCACCTGCCCGCTAGGAATCTTCGCATACCGATGAATGCCTTTTGGTCTATGCAACGCTCCAGCCACTTTTCAAAGATGCGTCTCAGCAATCTTCCATGACATGATGGAAAACTCTATGGAGGTCTTCATGGATGACTTCTCGCTATTTGGTGACTCATTTACAAACTGTTTGTCTAATCTAGACAAAATGCTTAAACGATGTGAAGAAACAAATCTAGTGCTCAATTGGGAGAAATCCCACTTCATGGTTAAAGAGGGAATAGTCTTGGGCCACAAAGTGTCGGGTCGAGGAATTGAAGTCGACATAGCAAAAGTGGAAGTCATTGCTAAACTTCCACCACCGACCAACGTGAAAGGAGTCAGAAGTTTCTTGGGACATGCCGGTTTTTACCGGAGGTTTATAAAAGATTTTTCTAAAATAACAAAACCTTTAACATAACTTTTACAAAATGATGTAAAATTTGATTTCAACGATGAATGTGTTAATGCTTTTGAATTTTTGAAGCTTAAATTAACCACTGCTCCAATCATGATCGGCCCAGACTGGAACCTACCATTTGAACTGATGACAGACGCAAGTGATATCGCATTGGGAACCGTCCTAGGCCAAAGAATCGACAAGAAGTTCAAGCCAATTTACTACATCAGCAAAACTCTGAATCCTACTCAAGAAAACTACACTACCACTGAAAAAGAACTCCTGGCAGTAGTGTATGCTTTTGATAAATTCAGACCTTATCTAATTTTATAAAAAACCATTGTCTATACAGATCACTCAGCAATCAAGTTCCTGTTCAACAAGCAAGATGCCAAACCCCGCTTAATTCGTTGGGTCTTGCTGTTACAAGAATTTGATATCGAAATTCAAGACAAGAAAGGATCCGAG
Organism: Cichorium intybus; assembly: GCA_023525715.1. NCBI lineage: Eukaryota > Viridiplantae > Streptophyta > Magnoliopsida > Asterales > Asteraceae > Cichorium > Cichorium intybus. Next base: position 92,638,313 of record CM042014.1, read on the forward strand.
AATTTGGCAGCAGATCATTTGTCAAGGCTAGAAAATCCAGAACAAAAGGCGAGAGAAGAAAAAGGAGTAAACGACTCCTTCCCTGAAGAACATGTAATGTCAGTTCATGTTAATATGGAAACCCCTTGGTATGCAGATATTGTGAACTACCTTGCAGCCAAAGTGCTTGTCGGAGGGCTTACTCATCAACAGAAGAAGAAGTTCTTTGCAGACATCAAGTACTACCTATGGGATGAACCATACCTTTTTCGCTCATGTCTGGATAACATCATACGGAGGTGCGTACACGGGAAGGAAATTCAAGACATACTCAAGCAATGCCATCAAGGACCTACAGGTGGACATCACGGAGCAAATTACACCGCGCGAAAAGTCTTTGAAGCAGGCTTTTATTGGCCTACAATCTTCAAAGACGCAACAAATTTCGTCAAGACATGCGATCCGTGTCAGCGAGCGGGTAATATCTCCTCCAAAAATGAAATGCCATTGCATTCTATCCAGGTATGTGAAATTTTCGATGTGTGGGGTATTGACTTTATGGGGCCTTTTCCTAATTCCCAAGGAAATAAATATATCTTGGTTGCGGTTGACTACGTATCAAAGTGGGCTGAAGCAAAAGCTTTACCTACAAATGATGCTCAAGGTGTGGTTAAATTTTTGAAAACCATTTTTGCACGTTTCGGTGTCCCTAAAGCTCTTATAAGCGATAGGGGTACTCATTTTTGCAACAAACAAATAGAAAATGCTTTAAATAAGTATGGGGTAACCCATCGAATATCCACACCTTATCACCCGCAATCGAGTGGTCAAATAGAGATCATAAACAGGGCCTTAAAACGCATTTTGGAAAGGTCCGTGGGAATTACTCAAAAAGATTGGTCCGAAAAGATTGACGATGCACTTTGGGCTTTTCGAACCGCTTTTAAAACACCTATTGGCACTACCCCCTACAGATTGGTGTATGGAAAAGCTTGTCACCTCCCAGTAGAGGTTGAACACAAGGCATTCTGGGCCTTAAAATCATGTAACATGGATTTTAATCTTGTCAGTAATAACCGTTTGTGCCAATTAAATGAGCTAAATGAACTGCGAAATGACGCATACGAAAATTCAGCAATTTACAAAGACAATATCAAAAGGTGGCACGATTCAAGGTTAAAAGGAAACAAAGATTTCCAACCAAGGGAAAAAGTCTTACTTTACAATTCACGCTTAAGACTTTTTCCTGGAAAGCTGAAGACAAGATGGTATGGTCCGTTCACCATAAAAGAAGTGTATCCACACGGGGCTGTGGATCTTTTTAAGGAAGGAGGAGAGAGTTTCAAAGTGAACGTACACAGACTTAAAAGGTATGAGGAAGGCATTCAAAACGAAAAAGAAACGCGAAGATATCCCACTCCAAATCTATGAAAAAGAAGCGCTTCCGGGAGGCAACCCGAGTTTTTGATTGGTATGTGCTATTTATTATTTTTCCTTTGTTTTAAAAAAAATTATTATTAAATAATAATAATAATAATAAAATAAATAAAATAAAATAGAAAAATAATGAAATAAAAATTGTGTGGTGAAAATAAAATAAATAAAAGAAACAAAAATGTGGGGCAAAACTTTAAAAGCATCAAAGGGGGGAGATTCAGGCGCAAGGCGCACCCCGCCCACACCAAGGGCGCACCCCGCCGGTTTAAGTAATAAAACAGAAGGGGTTAAGCTGTAAAATTCATTCTTCACACTCCCTTCTCCCTCTAGCGCGATCCGCCGACAGGAGACAGACCAAAAACGCCCAAAAACTCCATTTTTGTTTCGATTTTCTTGGTTAATCTTCATCTATGGGTATGTTATTTTTTTTGTTTCCTTCTATTCTTTGCATGATATTCTTAGTTTTCTTGCTAAATTACATAGTTTTTGATATCATATGGTTGAATTCCTTCCCAAAATGTGTTCTTGAGTTGGAATTTCGTTTTCTTTGATTAGTCGAATTTAGGTGTTGTTTTGATAGGGTTATTAGTGCATATGACTAGAAGATTACATTACAAACATCAATTGCACAACAAAAACATCAAATTTCACACAAATTGACAAATTGGGGAAGAACAAACCCTAGAAATTAGTTTGTTGATTTTCGATGTAATTGTTGTTTGTTTTGTGATATTTTTGGTCTAGTACATTAGTAATCATAATGCATACACGAATATTGGATGGTTGTGAGCAAAAACTTGGATTGAAAACAGATTGAACAGGCAGTTTCGTGCAGCCGTAGGGCGCACCGCGCCTAGCCCATGGGCGCACCGCGCCTGTCTCCTGCCAAGCCAAAATGCCTTGTTTTACTTGCTTGTTTAGCTCATTATTTGAATTGATTTGCAGGTACCAAATTCAAGACTACAAAAACAAGTCATCCATATTTAAGATTTGGGAATTCGGATGAAGAACGGGATGCGAAATACGTTATGGCCAATTTGCTAAAGAAGGATATGATGGTTGCTCCAGCAGTAGATTGGGACAAGCTGGATGCAATTGGAATATCCGAAAAATTAGCACCTTACCTCATTCGAACATTCGAAGACCCGTTATTTGGAGTGGTGATGGATGAGGCATGGAACAACATTTTCAGAATAAACGAAAATGTCCATATGGAGCTAACACTAGAGTTTCTTTCTACTTTCAAGTATGAGAAAGAAACAACTGACGAGGACATTCGTTTTCGGCTAATGGGAAATTGGCATGACGTGTCTCTTGCCCGGTTCGCATATCTCCTAGGCCTTTACCCCGAGGAGCTTGCATTTCACCCACATTTCCCAACTTATCTTTCGACTTATGACAATGGCGAATTCAGCGAAGGGAGATGCAGTTTGTTCTTTCAAGAAATAGCTAATGTAAACAATACCATACCACGAGACAATAAAGCTTCACAAATCCAAAATCCAATCCACAGAATGCTCCACCGTCTCCTCGCGTTTACCGTGAACCAATCACTCGGGTTTGACAAATGCCCGTACCTAGATTTGCCGGCACTTTGGGGAGCAATTAACCCCGAAGTGAAATTCCATCTCCCACACGCAATTGCAGTTTTCTTTAGGGAGCGAGCAAAAGGGCAAAACACGCTTAGCCCAATTTGCGGTGGCAATATGATTACACGGATCGCAAAGAAATTGGGCGATTTTTCCTCCATAAACATGCTCACGGTTAAAACCGAACACCCGAAAATCCTCTCCGAATCACATTTTAAATCTATGATTCGGAGGGTGGCGCCAAACACGTTCGATTTCGTCGGTATTAATACCACCACTCCGCCACCGGGATTTGGGACAGAAGAAGCATAGCCCTCTGCTTCTAGACAGAGCCGGCGCCGCCAGCATGAGCATGAGCAGCAAGGACCAGAACAAGAGGTAAACTTAAATTTCCTCTATAACCAAATGGTCCAGATGGATTTAAACAGGCGGGAGGAAATGCGCCAAATGGATATGCATCGCCAGCAAGAGGCGAATGCCATAGGACACTACCTGGATGATACACATCAGTTCATGGGACACTTGTATCAGCACACAGGATGGCAGCTGCCCCCGCAGTATCCATATCCGACATGGGATCAGAGGATGGGATGCGCAGGACAGTCTAGCGGGGCTCATGGCGATCCATCAGGAGGAGATTATCAGCCACAGGGGCATGGATTTGATGATACAGAGGATTTGGATTGACATTACTGGTATTGTTTGATGTATTTTATTTTTGGGTGATTTTAAAAACAAAAACAAAAAAATATATGATTTGAATTTTAGTGTGTTTTTATTTGTGGTGTGTTTTATTATTTGTGTGTATCTAACCGTGTTGTTTGAGATATTGCTTGCTTTATTTGATGATTTTGCAGAATGACTGACATTCGTTTCAGTCCATAAAAAAATAAAAAAAATAAAAAAATAAAAATAAAAATAATAAGATCGGACTTAAACGATGACATATCATGAATCTTATTTGATCACTTCCGAGAGCTCCAAGTTCAGAATCTGCAATCACGTGTACAATACCTCAAGGGAGTCGGTTCCAATACTCCTTTTTCTTATGCTTATTTTATAAAATATTTATACAACGGGGACGTTGTATTAATCAAGTATGGGGTAGGGATTGCAGTACTTACACTTGTATTTTATTTGTCTTTGAGCATTTATAGGTTAATTTCGGGTAAAATTTTGAAAAATTTATAAATCAGATACCATAGTGCCAAGTCATAAAAATTGAATAATAAGATTGGTCCCGAGTTTTGTTTGAAATTCTTTATACTGAACAAACAGGTCACACTTTGAGCCTAACGAACCACTTTGAAACTACTTGTTTGGAAGACAGATGCAGGTGCTCAATGAATTAAGATACGTTTAGAGGAGGTTGATTTGGATGATGTGTACACACAAATATTAAGCCTTGCATATTATTTATCAGAAAATTCGCATCTTGGCTTCTGAAAGGATTAACCCTTTGTACTCCCAAGTCTCAAACAACCTTACATTGCCACTTTCTCATCACTATTTTTGATTCATCGCATCTTACAAATGGATTCCTGATGAACTTTGAAGACAATCCCCTATTCTACATCATTGGGATCAAGTCATAAAATTGATCGATAACACCAGCTTGATCACAATCTACTTCCACGCATCTAAGAAATTCTTAGAAGCCAATTTCTTGAGAAAAGAAAAAGTCAAAGAGATCCAACGATTAATTAAAGACTTCAAGAAAATAAAGAGCAAAAAAAGACAGAAACATCAAGAAGTCTACAAAAATTAGAGACTAAAACGAGCTAAAAATTGAAGATATATAATATATTGGCATGTCGAGATTGAAGATTGAAGTTTTATGATTGGTGATGAGAAAAAGGAAATGAAAGGTTTGAGAAGGTAAAAAGTAAAGGACAGTACAAGGGTGAAACTTTCAAAACCAGATGTTTGCCCAGAGGACATTTAAAACCCTATTTCTTTAGGATAAAAGCCTCATCAAAGGTAGATGAAAAGTACCCCCACTTGGTACATCCTCTGTTTCATTTGTCTGATACACACTCCTAATCGCCAAATTTTAACGAGTCTATTCGTCCTTCGAGTAGCAAAAGAAAGTGGTTCACAATGCTAAAAGTGGGTAACGTTTGTTCAATATATAGGTTCCTTACAAAACTGATTCTGACCATGTTGACTGACATTGACCTTTTTCTATGGTGTCTGTATTTGTTTATTTGGATTGATTTTTAACCTAAAAATTATTCTAAAATTGTTTGAGGACAAGCAAAGTTCAAGTATGGGGTATTTTGATATCGCGTAAATTATACACATTTTTCGGGCGATATCAGTATCATTTTAGTATAGTTTCATATATTTCATGAATAAAAGATTCCTGATATGCTTAAAAATACATTTTATAGCTAAAAGACACGTATGGAGCAAAAGATCGGATTTTACAAGAGATTTGAGCTTTAAAAGAAACCAAGTGCAAAAGTGAAATCGACCAGGGCGCACCCCGCCCAGATCGTAGGCGCACCCCGCCCAGGAAGATGCCAGCTATCGACATTTTTGGCTACTTGGCATTAAAATAATGAAGCGTGGGTTCTTCCAATGATTCAACCGGGTTGCCTAACATGTGCATAGGCGCACCACGCCTGACTTTTGGGCGCACCCCGCCCTAGATCCGATCTTAAAAGCGATCTTTCACATGGTCTTTCCAGCGATAAAGTAAGCCAGCTCTCGTCCACCAGGCGCACCGCGCCCTGATAGAGGCGCACCGCGCCCTGAGCCTTCACCAGCTATAAATACAAGGCCATGTACGACCATTTTGGGGACCAATGTTAGAATACAAGAGAGAAATCAGAGAATTGACATTTGATAGTTAGTTTATTTCGTGTATTTCACCATTTAAATGTATGATAATTGTATTTGAGTGTTATTTACATTACAAGAAGGAGCGGAGATCATCATTGTAGCAAGGATTCATCGATTTTAACCGGTTGGTATCTTTTATCATGTATTTTTTATATTGTTATTGTATACTTGATACCATGCTAGGCTAGATTCCCTGTAGCTTTTGCCTAGGTGATGTTGATTCGTTAATATAAATATGTGTTGATTTAGTTATTGATTCGAGTTTAAAATCGGTTAGGATATATAATTTGCATGCTATATTATTGAATGTGATTAAAGTTTGTAATCTTGATAACCATCTTCATATGCTTAAGTTTATTGACCATTTAAACAAATTAATCATATGAACCATTGTTATGTGTAATTGAAAATTATATATCTTTGGACTAGTTATTGGCCATTTAACTAGGGAAGTTATCTAAATTATAAACTTGATTAGTGAAATAAAACTTATATCACATTTAGTTGCAACTCATGACCATTGATTGTATGAACATATCACTATGACCATTAGGGTATGGACTATATTTGCATGCTAGATTATATTAATATTCCATGATTATAAGTTATTTAGTTACATGACCATTGTGCTATATTAACTTAGAAATCACATAACTGGTGACTTGACCATATGATCCTACCACCTAATGCAACCTATTTTAACTCATTGCACATAATCAAAACTAGTCAACATAGGTTTATATGAATCAACAAATCCTGGGCGAAAGCTTCCCTTGTTATAATTTTATCATATTATCTCTTTATTGTCGTGTTGATACGATAGTTGTTATTTATTATTTCGCCTATTTTACAAGCATCCAAAACTTAGTTTTACGAGTTTTTACTAAAACTCGCCTCTAAACTGTTTGATTGATAATTTAAGACTTTAAGTTAATTAATAATTCCCTGTGGAAAATTCGATCCCTTTTACTTGCCTAAACTATACTATTAAATGACCGAGTAATACTTGCTCGTAAGTCTAATAGTCATATAATTAGGTAGATAAATTGATTTAAGACTTTGTAAACATAACAACTACAAGTGAGTTGTTTTGAAAACAACAGCATGGCACTACAAAGGAAGTCGAGGTTCAACATGAATACCTCATTGATGAATCTGAAGAAGTTCGTTTCCTCATGCTATTGACCGTTGACCCTGAGATTCGCAGGGATTTCTAGTTTCTTGGTCCATATGAGATAGCTAGTCTTCTTGAGGAAAAGTTTCAACAGCCAATTAGGCAAGAACGAAGTAGAATCATAAAAGAACTTGTAGAGTGCAAGCTGGAAGAAGGAAGTAGTGTCAGTGTACATGTTCTCAAGATTGAGGGATACATTGGTAGACTGAATAGACTTGGTTATCCTGTCGATCCGGAGTTAAGTACCAGTATCATCCTTGACTCGCTTATCATCCTTGACTCGCTGACTAGCTAGTAGGATCTATTCATTCATATATACAAAATGGGAAAATTAGACAAGTCTATCATGGAAATGCATTACATGTTGACCATGTATGAGTAGTTCATGGGAATACATGGTTCCACCAGTCCAACTACTTCTGCATTAGGTCCGGAGCAAAGGAACATCAAGAAGAAACGGACCAGGGCAACCCTTGGGCCAATTCTGAGATGTATCAAGCTGCGAATTCATAGGATGGGATACGTTTCGACCAGATACAGAAAGACTGGAAGATACTCAAAGGTCAAAAGTTTGGCAACTCATGAATATCTAAAAACTCCATAAAATTTCAACTTCTGATCCTTAATTCCTTAATACAGGGTGTGTTTCTCACATTTGCGCTATATGCATAAGCTAAGTGGAATACAGGAAGCTGAAGCATAGGAGCTAATTCTGATCAGTGTTCTAAAAGGCGCGACATGGCGTACCATGGCGTGAGGCGCTACTCTATCGTCTCGAAAACCCTAATGGCGGCGTTGTTAGGCGTGGCACATGCCATGGCGCATTATGGCGCGAGTTTTTTTGTCTGAGACCTGTTTTTTCTTCTTTGTTTTGTATTTCTTGATTGGGCATTAAACTTTCGAGGTTTTGTTAACTTTTTGCTATTAGTTTTTGATAAAACACTTCTAAAAAGCTGATATGTTTGATATAAATTTATATATATATATATATATATATATATATATATATATATATATATATATATATATATATATATATATATACACACACACACACACACTATAATTATACATTAATATAAATTTGTCGCCTTGTGTCACGCCTTGTAAAAAGCCATGACTCCCCAAGAAAACTACTAATGCCAAGCTGATATGTTTGATATAAATTTATATTTATATATATACTATAATTATACGTTAATATAAATTTGTCGCCTTGTATCACGCCTTGTAAAAAGCCATGACTCCCCAAGTCTCGTAAAACTTGATGCTTAAGATTGTCGCCAAGTCACGCCTCACGCCATTTAGAACCTTGATTCTAATCATGAGAGACAGGAACATTGTTGTTGTTACAAGGATCGTGATTACAAGCTCATGCGATTTAGTGGTGTCTAGTTAGATATTTGATGTTGTTACTACCTAGAAATGGCATACAACATTGTTTTCATATTTTCGCATTGTTTAAGGATGTTTATTTTAGTATTAATGAAAACAGCGGTATTTTTCTTTTATAAAAGGCATGGCTGTTTTATTCAAAATATTATCCTTACAATGGCTTGTATATGAATGTGTTGGTTGCATAAGTGGTAGTAATTTAAATGTTGATACATTCAAAATGTGTTGGATATATAATTGTGTTTGTATGGTTGTATAAAATGGATTTAATCAAGAATTGCATCACCAGATATCCAAGTGAACAAGATCTTAGAATTATTTAACTTAGAGTCATATGATGTAAGCAACTCTTATTAAATTGAAAAATTGACAAAGTCATAATTCACATAGAGATGTGAAAGAAATGAAGATTGTTGGGCCATATCCACACAAGTGTTTGTGGACTGTCTGAATCTGCCGCTATACACAAAAGTAGTACTTTGTCACATTAGTTAAACGGTTTGACAAATATAACTTTGTTTATTGGAATAAACATTAGTTAGAAACTTTGAATTGTTCAAAGGTTTCATAGATGAAGTAGAAAATCAACTAAGTTAAAGTATCCGAGTAATTAGTTTTACGAACATCTTAGGAACTGTGAAACCGTTTCACAGTTGTCTCCTCCAAGAACACTAAAGTGTTATAGTGTGTCTTCAAGGAGAAATTAGACATTTCTTAAAATGGTTCGATCCATGATGTGTTGCGATATACTTCCAGTCGGTTTCGAACGATAGACCTTAGAAACCACAAACACCTTAAACCACATTCCAACTAAGTAGGTTGCACAGACACCATCTGAAATGTGAAGTGGGGTCATCCCTCACTACAGATGTTAAAAGTCTGGGGTTGTGATGTCTTCATTCGAAGCTCATAACAAGTCTAAACCCATATCAAAGAAGTGTCATTTCATTGGAAAACCCACAAGTTGTGACAATTGTAAAAATTTGGTCAACAAAAGTCAACTGTAACCGAACAAAGAGTACATTAATTCATGTAATGAAAGTAAATCTCATAACTATTAGAATGTGTTATTGTATATTATAGTTGATGAAAAATAAAAAGACTGATCACCACAAATAAAGGTTCGCACCGTTTACTGTTTGACAGAAATATATATTAAATATAATATGCTGAATAAATAATAAGAGTTGCGGAATATAAATAAACTTGAAAGCTATAAATAATATAAATAACTGTATTTAAATGACATAAAACGATAAATAATATAAATTACAGTAATTAAATGACTTAAAGCGATAAATAATGTAAATGAATATAATTAAAATACATAAAACTATAAATAATATAAATAACTATAATTATATAAATATATATATCAAGTAGGTTCGTCAAATGAATTGACTGAACTGGTTTATAACTTGACTAATGGATCGACTGGTCTATCAAGTAGGTTCGTCAAATAAATTGACTGAACTGGCTTAGGGTTGGACTGGATCTTAATAGACTGTGTTCTAGGTGTTCTTGGTGTTCTTCGTGTTCTTCGTGTTCTTGGTGTTGATCTTGGTGTTATTGGTATTCTTGGTGTTTTTGGAGAGTGTTTGGAAGTTGGAAATAAGATGGTGGAAGTTGGAGAGGTTTTTGGTTAAATTTTGTGGTTAAAAAAAACAAAAATGGAGTTGAAATGGTTTATATATGAATTTTAATGGTTTTGGGTGGTTTTTGATAGTGTTATCAAAGTTCAGGGGCTGAAAATGTAAGTATTTCATCTCAGAAACACGCGGGTCGTCGGGTCGGTTCGTGGGTAGGGTTTCCGGGTTTACACGCGGACCTTATGTGAGAGCAAATGGTTTCGATCAGGTCGTTCGGGTTGGAGCTGTGGGTCGCGAGCTTTGTGAGGGAGGCGGGTTCGGATCTGGAGCGGCGGAGGTGGATCCGGATCAGTCGTTTGGGCTGGACCTGGGACTTGGGCCGTCGGATCTTGGGCTTGCGCAGATTGGGCCGGAGCTGGGCTCTTTCTTTTCTTTTTCTTTTTAGTTTAAATGCATTTTAAAATCCGAAATAAATTCAAATAAATTAGGAAAAATTATTTTTAATTTATAAAATTAATTAAGTATAATAAAATAAATTATTTAGAAAATATACTTCCAAAAATTCATTTTAAAAAGATTTAATTTTATTTTATTTTATATTTTTCTTTGTTTTGGACTTTAAAACTCTTTTTCTATTAAATTACATCTTTTATCAAAATCAATTATTTAGAAAATAATTAAAATAACTATTCCTCAATAATCAAGTTTAATAAATGATAAATTTAACTTCAATCTTTTTTTTTAAATTATTTTCTTATTTTGTCGTTTAATCGTTCAATTTTGAATCCACGCAACCTGAAATAGACTGATAATATTTGTTAGACTGTTGAAAAATACGATAATCGATCTCCACGAATAAGGGTTTTTAAGCCGGTTACTGTGTGACAGATATGTATTTTGTCTATAATATGCGAAATAAATAAGAGTTGCGGAATAAATATAAACTAAAACTAAGTTACTGAAAGCTGTAAATAAATAAAATAAAGCGGTAAATTTAATCTAGACAGTATTTAAATGGACAGAAAGCGGTAAATAAAGTAAATATTAGAAGTTAGAGGTTAGATGTAATAAACGCCATTATCAACGATAAAGTGTTTTTACAATAAATAAAAAGGTTAGAAGTTAGAAGTTAGAAGTTAGATGTCTCGGTTAAATACAGTCCACATATGTTTTCGTTGTCACGGTTCGATTTTTATATCTTGGATATTTGGTATAGTTGATTTATAAAAGTTTGAATAAATCAATAATAACACAGATAATTTCAAAAGAACTTATCGATAGCAGATGAATATGGTGATTTTCTTTGAAGCTTCGATTCTTGTTCTTTGCTCGGGTTTTCTTGCTGAAATGGTATTTCTTCGGTTTTGTGTTGGTTTGGACGTGGGTTTGCTTGTGTGTGTGTATTGTAGTTGTATTGGTGCTGTATGGGTTTAGTGTCGGGTGGAGGTTTTGTTTGGTGTCGGGTAGAGGTTGTTTAGAGGTTTGAAGTTTTGGTGTCGGGTGGAGGTTGTTGTTTCTTGCGGTTATATGGTTTGGTTCTTGTTGCCAAATTCAGAAATTTGACTGTCTTGAGATGTCTGGTCGTGGTGTTCTTTGAGAGTGTATGAGTATGGTTATGTGTGTTGTAAAAATGGCAAGAGGTGAGCTTCTTATTTATAGTTGCTGAGAAACAGCCTTCGCGTCACGAGGGTGCGTATGTCGTGTTGCTTTTAGTCGGCCACTGGTTAGTGCGTTGTGTTGGTAGCCTCGCGGTTGAAAAGTTGGTGGTGTCGCGTTGAGGGCTTCGCGTCGCGACCAGGAGTGCCGTCGCGTCGCGATTGCTGTAGCAATCTGGACTTCTGTGTTTAGTTTTTCTTCACGTCGCGACCATGGCTTCTGTCGCGTCGTGATTGTTGTAGCAGGGTGACATTTTTGTATTTTGCTCTTTGGTTCGTAGCATCACTTCCTTAGGTTTGGTTGTTTTCTCAAGGTTTCTTGGGTCTTGATTCATTCTTGTTTTTGATCTTGAATTCACGCAACCTGAAATAAACTGATAATATTTGTTAGATAAAAACAGTTCATCTTATTTCAGTGATGGTCACATACAAAAATATATTTTTCAACAATTTCCCCCTATGTGATCATTATTGAAATAAGAACAGATTAAAAGGTAAGGTTGAAAATTCTTGAAATTTGGATAAAACATTTATAAAACCATATCACTTGTTTTGAAAAAGTGTGACTAGATTTTACTTATGTTTTCAAAAATGTTTGTCAAGAATATATGTTTCTAAATCAAGGTTTCAGGTTCAATTATCAAAAGGTTTTTGTATATGTACTTTCATAATATTCCTTAAGATTTTATAACATTTATAAAGATGACAAGTGATCTTAATAGGTCGATTCAGATGAACTCTCATAGGTATAGCTCACACTTGACTGAGGTGTTTTGGTTGTTCTGGGTGCAGAACTGGTGTATAATCACTAAAGATGAGTGATATCTCTCAGTTTGAAGGTGTTGACTTATGCTTAATATGGATTTATACCTATATACTTTAGTCACTTGGTCTTCATATTAGATAATCAATCACATAAGACTGGTTTCGGCATTACTCTGAGGGTTTCTTCATTCATGTCATTGATGTTCACTCTCTCTCCGTCGGGAAATACATGTAGAGGGGTTTAGAAATATTCATAGTGCAGTTTGCAACTAAGAATATTCAATTATGAAGGCTACAGTATCCCGGTAAATCTTTGGTTTTAACAGCTATATTTGATAAAGCATTTGAGAATATGTTTGTTTGGAAAATTTTGAGAGATGTCTGTCTTGATGGATTGTTGTTGTAAATCTTCCTTTTCTTTGGTGAAGTGTTCACTTTTGTCTTTATCTTTTCTTGATTTGTGAAAAGATATCTGATGTGGTTGCCAATTGTAATTTGTCGACAGCATTTGTTGAAGATGACTTTGCACTTTGAGATTTGATTTCCATGTTTTCTTTTGGTTTTCTTGGATATGACTTGTTGTTTCTTCAATTTGTCCGACTTGCTATGCAAGATGATAAATGTTTTCTTGATGTGGCTTGATTGAGGATAGGGAAAGGTGATATACAAGACAGTTTGTCTAATATATAAGAAAATTATTGTATCGTCCCTGGTCATTTTGATATCTAAGCAAAAATGAGACTAGCATCACGGTATAAGAGTATAAATCCTATAAGTCTCAATGAAAACACCTTTGCTCACAGAAATAAATTTCACTTAGTAGTTGAAGACGAGGCACAAATTCTCACATGGGTTTGGTTTTCATCTGAATCTCCTGATCTTATGTCCCTTAATAGATAAAATCGTTATAATTGAAATAAATTCAAAGGGAATAGGAGAATGTTCATAACTAAAATTTTGAGATTTGAACCTTCACTTTAATTTAAGAATCAATATGACTGAGAACATTCATCGAGCATAAGTATCTGAAAATTTAGTCAAGAAGATGTTTAATCACATGGTTTTATAAGGACTTTAAAAGATAAAACTTTATTCTAATTTTTTTTTTTTTGTGATTTTTGATTATGTGGATGTTTTTGGAAAATTTTGGTTATTTGAATGTTTTTGGAAAATTTTGGTTATTTGAATGTTTTTGGAAAATTTTGGTTATTTGACTGAAAGTAAACACTCTTTTGTACAAACAAAAAGTAAGAGATTATGGATGGATGTTATCTGGATTCAACATTCCTAGACGGCCTAGGAAGTATTGAAACTTGGTTTCGTCTAGAGCCTTAGTAAAGACATCGGCAATTTGATCTTCGGTGTTGATGAAATGCAATTTGATATGACCCTTTTGAATGTTGTCTTTGATGAAGTGATATCGAATGTCGATGTGCTTTGTCATGGAATGGTGCACGGGATTGTGAGAAATGGCAATAGCGCTGGTTGAGTCACAAAATATTGGAATTTGTGAGACTTTGTAGTCATAGTCACGTAATTGAGTTTGCATCCACATGACTTGTGAACAGCAGCTTGCGGCGGCTACATATTCAGCTTCTGCGGTTGAAGTGGACACGCATGATTGTTTCTTTGAAGTCCAACTTACCAGTCTGCCTCCTAGAAATTGGCAAGAACCAGATGTGCTTTTCCTGTCTAGTCTGCATCCTCCATAGTCGGAGTCGGTGAAGGCGTTAAGCTGAAAATCAGAGTTAGTTGGATACCAAAGGCCAAGAGATGGAGTTCCTTTAAGATATTTGAAAATTCTTTTTACAGCTATAGCATGAGATTCCATAGGATTGGCTTGGTATCTGGCACAGATACATGTAGAAAACATGATGTCGGGTCTGCTGGCTGTGAGGTATAGGAGTGATCCTATCATTCCTCGATATTTCTTTTGATCAACAGGCTTGCCATTTAAGTCTGCATCTAATTTGTAACCAAGGGCCATTGGGGTTTTTGATGTATTGGATTTGTCAAGAGAAAACCGAGTTAGAAGATTTTTGACATAATTTTCTTGATTGATGAAAATTCCATCTGATGATTGTTTGACTTGAAGTCCAAGAAAAGTAGTCATTTCTCCTATCATGCTCATCTCAAATTTGCTCTTCATTAAATCTGCAAACTTGATACTCAAAGATTCGTCAGTAGAACCGAAAATAATGTCATCGACATATATTTGAACGATTAACAGATGTTTATTAAAAATTTTACGAAAGAGAGTTTGATCAATTGAACCTCTTTTGAATCCTGATTCTTCTAGAAATGTTGACAATGTTGAATAACAGGCTCGAGGTGCTTGTTTTAAGCCATAAACTGCTTTTTGTAACTTAAAACTGTGATTTGGGAACTGTGGATCTTCAAAACCTGGAGGTTGTTGAATATACACATCGCGATCAATCTCTCCATGTAAAAATGCACATTTTACATCCATTTGGAATACTTTGAAGTTCTTGTGTGCTGCATATGCTAGAAAGATACGAATGGCTTCGAGTCTTGCAACCAGAGCATAAGTTTCATCGTAGTCGATTCCTTCTTGTTGTGAATAGCCCTTGACGACAAGTCTTGCTTTGTTTCGACAAACTATGCCTTGATCATCAGTTTTGTTTCTGAAAACCCATCTTGAACCTACTACAGTAACATCGGGAGGAGTAGGAACAAGATCCCATACTTGGTTTCTTTCGAATTCAGCTAGTTCTTCTTGCATGGCTTTGACCCAGTCTGGATCTTTGAGAGCTGAATGGATGGTTTTGGGTTCAGTCATGGATAAGAATGCTCCGTATAAACATTCATTTGAGGTGGCGGCTCTTGTTTGAATACCAGAATTGGGATCTCCTATAATTTGTTCTGCAGGATGATTTCTGGTCCATTTGTTTAGGCGAGTTTTTCCAGGTATTTCGATTGGTGTTTCTATGTCCCATTGTTCTTCTTGGTCAGGTGATTCTGTTGGGAATAGATTTTGGTTGTCGTCAGATATGTCTTTTTGGATTATAGGGTGAGAATGAGGTAATGAAGGTTCCCCCATAGATGATGCACTGGGATCATTTTGGACAGGTTGATTAGGAGTGTTCAAAGAGGGATTTAGTGTTGGTAATTCCCCCTCAACTTGATCTGCATTTTCTTGGTTTGATTGTGAAGTTTCTGCATCGGAGTTTCCTGTAGGAATAGTAGAAGATGTTAGAAACTCAGAATTATAAGCGGTTTTGGGTTGTTCAAAAAGTAAATCAAGATCAATTTCTATGTCCGTAGAAGGCATTTGTTGAATTGGATTTTGAAAAATATTATCAATCATTTTAGA
The DNA here is from genome assembly GCA_023525715.1 of Cichorium intybus. Lineage (NCBI taxonomy): Eukaryota > Viridiplantae > Streptophyta > Magnoliopsida > Asterales > Asteraceae > Cichorium > Cichorium intybus. The sequence goes on from CM042014.1 coordinate 92,654,077, forward strand.
ACCAAAATGTTTATGATCCAATTTCCTGACAAAAAATTCATCGAAATGAACATCAGTACTTTCTTCAATTACTCTAGTACGTTTGTTCAGTACTCGATAAGCATCTGAGGTAAAAGAGTAACCAAGGAAAATTCCTTCGTCTGATCTTGATTCAAATTTTGAAAGGTGATCTTTGTTATTCTTTATGAAGCATCGACAACCAAAAATATGAAAGAATTTGATGTTTGGTTTTCGGTTGTTAATGACTTCATATGGTGTTTTATGAAGATGTTTATGGATTAAAGAACGATTTTGAGTGTAGCAAGCTGTGGCTATTGCTTCTGCCCAGAAGTATTGTCGCAGATCAGCAAAGATGAGCATTGATCTTGCAGCTTCGCACAGAGTTCGGTTCCTTCTTTCAACAACACCGTTTTGTTGAGGAGTGTAAGGGGCTGAGAAGTTGTGTTCGATGTCTTTGTTTTTGAGAAATGAGTCTAGAGTTATGTTTTTGAACTCTAAACCATTATCGCTTCTGATTCTTCGAACTGGTCGTTTGAGCTTTAATTCAATCTGTTTGATGAAGTTGATCATTTCTTCAGGTGCTTCTGACTTTAGCCTTAAAAAGAAAACACAAGTAAAGCGTGAATATCCATCAATAATAACAAGGATGTATTTCTTCCCTTTTATGCTTTGGGTTTTTGCAGGGCCACAAAGATCAATGTGCAGTAATTCTAGTGGTTCGGATACACTAGATTCAGAAATGCTTTTATGAGAGGATTTGGACAGTTTTCCTACTTCACAAGCTGCACAAAGAGTTTCATTATCAAGTTTCAGAAGTGGCAGTCCGCGAACAAGATCATTTGCAATCAACTTGTTGATGTAGCCGAAATTGAGATGGGACAGACGACGATGCCACAACCAACTAATATCAGCTGAAGCTTTGGATAAGAGACAGATGTCTGGTTTTCCATAGATAAGGTCCATATCTAGTGGATACATGTTGCCTAGACGATCAGAATTAACTAGAATGGCTTTGGTCTTGGCATCCATGATTGTGCTTCGTTGTTTGGTGAAAAGAACTTCATGATTGTTGTCACAGAGTTGTGATACACTGATTAGGTTGTGTTTCAGGCCGTCAACGTAGGCTACTTTCTTGATGGTGAAGTGACCATTTGTTATGTTTCCATAACCTTTGATTCTTACAGTCATGTTATTTCCAAAAGTAACATCTTGTTTGGATTCTGTGGGTTTGAAGTCTCGTAGAAAGCTCTGGTTTCCTGTCATATGCTTGGAGCAGCCACTATCGATATACCATGTACCATCCTTGGGCTCTCCAGCACAAAGTGCCTGCAATTAGACAGAAAGTTTAGGTACCCAAACCATGCTGGGTCCTGATTTGTTAATGGTTTTTGATAATTTGGAATCATTGTAATATTTGTTGATTGGACGGAATGGTTGAGGTTTAAGTTGATTTATTAGATTTTCCCAAAGTGAGATTTGTTTTTGAAAACCTGTCATTTGAAACGATTTCTGATTTTGTGAAAAGTATCCTATATGTGAAGTTCTGTTTGATAACCTTTCTTTGTATCTGGGATTTTGATGATTTTGAAAAACATTATGATGATGGAATGGAATTTGGTGAAATGATGGTTTCTGAAAGTTCCTTGAGAGATTGAAGTTTATCTCTTGAAAGCGATTTTGAATCGGTTTTTGAAATGGTTTTTGTTTTGGATTAAAGGTTTGTTTTTGTGGCACAGAGACTGGTTTCAAAGGTTTCTCTTGGGTTTCTTTGAAAACCTTGGGCTTGTTTTGTTCTTTTGGTTTAAAGACAGCTTGAATGGGTTGTTTATTTGTCTGTTGTTTCTTTGAATACTTTTGTCCCAGATTGTTCTTTCCAATAAAGGTTGAGTTTAAAGAAGGAAAGACAGTTGGAACAGAAGTACTACCATTTTGATGATCAGAATTTTCTCCATTTAAGAAATTTTCAAGTTTGATTGTGCCATCATTCTTTGTTAGTTTAGTAGATCTCAATTGATGAGTTACTGAATTAGCAGAGTCTGATTCAGATTTTACAACTCTTTTGTATGACTTGTTGAAAAAAGTATCATCTGGGCTGCAGTTGATAACTGTTTCATCATCTAAATCGTCCTCATTGGCAGATAAGAAAAAATCTGGTAGAGGCGATTTAGAGTTTTCACAAATTGTCCCATTTTTCTTTTCAGTCTTTTCATTTTCAAAGGATTCTCTTCCAATTCCTGGTTTATAATTCGTATCAATTTTGCCAGTTCCTAAGTTTTTTGCTTTAGTGAAAACATCATCACTCAATTTTCTGGCAATATTGATAGAATCCAGTTTTCCTTGAAATCTTTGATTTTTGGATTCAAGAAATTTGATTTGTTTTGAAGAATCATCTAGTTTTAGAATTAAACTAGTGTTTGTGTCAGTTAAATCTTGAATTTTTTGTTTTAACTGAAGGACTTCCTTTTCTAAGGTATCTTTTATTTCAGATGAAATAACAGATTGATTTTTTATTTCTAAGTCCCTTTTTTGTTTTAGAGCTTCATTTAATTGTTCTAGGATGTGATTATTTTCTTCAGATTTTCGTTCAATGTCTCTTTCAAGTTTGTCTCTAGTCCTTGTAGATTCTCCAAATCTGAGTTGCAAGGTTTGTAATTCAGATTTGTAGATATCAGATTTGACTATTGTGTCATGATACAGTCTGAGATCAGCTTTTAGACTATTCTCAATCTTAGTCATGTGGGACTCAAATGGTGTTCTTGAAAGACCGAGATCTGAGATCATAGACCATACCTGATCGATGACATATGGAGCTCTTGTGGTTGGTTCATTGTCAGCCATGAAGCAGAAGTTTGACTGAGCTGGTTTAGTATCTGTTTCATCATCAGAAGTTGGCCAGTGTTCCACGCTAGGTTCGTAAAATGCCATCAAAGCTTTTTTGCTTTGCTTTCTTTTCTTGTTTCTTCAGCTCTTCGGCTTTTTGAGCATAGTAAGCTGAGTCTTTGACCTTGACTTTGGCTCGACAATCTCGGGCATAATGATTTAGTCCTTTGCATTTGTGACAAATGATTACGTCATCATCATCATCGTTATTGTCAGCCTTTTGGCTCTTAACGGGTGGTCTTTCAGATGTTTGAGTTTGTTTCTGTTGAGATGGTTTTGAATGATTTTGCTGAAATCCAGAATTTTGGTTATTTTGAAAACCATTGTTTTGATTATAAGAGTTGTGATTATTTTGAAATCCACGATTCTGAAAGTTTTGTCCAAAAGTGGATCTTTGTTGAAAATTTGGTCTATGATGTGGCAAAAATCTTTCGAGATTAGTGTTTGCTACCAAAGCACACAATTGTTGGTAGTCAGCTTCATTATTTGGATCAGACAAGTCACAAGAATTACTTAAAAAAGCTTGGTTTTGATTTAAATCAATTTGACTTTGATCAGGAAAATTTGTTTGGTTTTGAGAGGATGTTGACAAAAGAGCAAGTGGTCCTCCAAAAGAAGTAGACGTTGGTGGGTCAATCGAGGATTCATACGATTGTAATTCTCCGTACAGATTGTACAAAGATTCAGTATGAATTGCTGGATTTCCCTGAATGATGAGTTTGACCATTTTCCAGCTTTCATAAAGGTTGTTTAAAAATTTGAGGTTTATCTCATGCTGTGACTTTTTGATGCCCAAATTATTCATTTTGATGGTAATGAGATTGAACCTGTCATGAGCATCATGGATGGTCTCATGTGAAAACATTTTGAAGTTGTCAAATTCGTTTAAAACAGATGTTTTCTTGTTTCCAATGATTCTCTCATTTCCTTCAAAACGATTTTTCAAAGTTTGCCAAATTTGGTTTGCAGTTAAAAGGATTATATCATTCATTTGGCTTAGAATACTGTGGGGTATTCCAGACACAAGTTCCTTTTTGGCTTGAAGTTCAAGTTTCTTCCTTTCATTCAGTATATCCAAGTTACTCGTAAGAGAGGTCATGTTATCTGGTAGAGATCCGTCTACACATTTCCACACATCTTCACTTATAGAGTTGAGATGAAAATTCATACGACCTACCCATGATTTATATTCTTCGGGAATAAGAATGGGTGCTCGAGTACCTGAACCTATACTGTTAGCAATAGATACAGAATTTATGTTTGAGTAGTTTGCGGAAGACATTATTGTTTTTTTTTTGTTAACGAAAATGTGATGTTAAAATGAAATTTTTAAAGAAAACTTATTGGTGGTTTATAAAAACGCTACACAAAAGTTTTCGACAAAAATTTTCAAAATAAATCACACAAGTAATTTTTAAATGTTTTTTTTTTAATTTTTGAACAACTGATATTAAGATGAAATTTTTAAAGAAAACTTATTGGTGGTTTATAAAAACGCTACACAAAAGTTCTCGACAAAAATTTCAAAGTAAATCACACAAGCTCTGATACCAATTGTTGAAAAATACGATAATCGATCTCCACGAATAAGGGTTTTTAAGCCGGTTACTATGTGACAGATATGTATTTTGTCTATAATATGCGGAATAAATAAGAGTTGCGGAATAAATATAAATTAAAACTAAGTTACTGAAAGCTGTAAATAAATAAAATAAAGCGGTAAATTTAATCTAGACAGTATTTAAATGGACAGAAAGCGGTAAATAAAGTAAATGTTAGAAGTTAGAGGTTAGATGTAATAAACGCCATTATCAACGATAAAGTGTTTTTACAATAAATAAAAAGATTAGAAGTTAGAAGTTAGAAGTTAGATATCTCGGTTAAATACAGTCCACATATGTTTTCGTTGTCACGGTTCGATTTTTATGTCTTGGATATTTGGTACAGTTGATTTATAAAAGTTTGAATAAATCAATAATAACACAGATAATTTCAAAAGAACTTATCGATAGCAGATGAATATGGTGATTTTCTTTGAAGCTTCGATTCTTGTTCTTTGCTCGGGTTTTCTTGCTGAAATGGTATTTCTTCGGTTTTGTGTTGGTTTGGACGTGGGTTTGCTTGTGTGTGTATTGTAGTTGTATTGGTGCTGTATGGGTTTAGTGTCGGGTGGAGGTTTTGTTTGGTGTCGGGTAGAGGTTGTTTAGAGGTTTGAAGTTTTGGTGTCGGGTGGAGGTTGTTATTTCTTGCGGTTATATGGTTTGATTCTTGTTGCCAAATTCAGAAATTTGACAGTCTTGAGATGTCTGGTCGTGGTGTTCTTTGAGAGTGTATGAGTATGGTTATGTGTGTTGTAAAAATTGCAAGAGGTGAGCTTCTTATTTATAGTTGCTGAGAAACAGCCTTCGCGTCGCGACCAGGCCTTCCGTCGCGTCGCGAGGGTGCGTATGTCGTGTTGCTTTTAGTCGGCTACTGGTTAGTGCGTTGTGTTGGTAGCCTCGCGGTTGAAAAGTTGGTGGTGTCGCGTTGAGGGCTTCGCGTCGCGACCAGGAGTGCCGTCGCGTCGCGATTGCTGTAGCAATCTGGACTTCTGTGTTTTGTTTTTCTTCACGTCGCGACCATGGCTTCTGTCGCGTCGTGATTGTTGTAGCAGGGTGACATTTTTGTATTTTGCTCTTTGGTTCGTAGCATCACTTCCTTAGGTTTGGTTGTTTTCTCAAGGTTTCTTGGGTCTTGACTCATTCTTGTTTTTGATCTTGAATTCACGCAACCTGAAATAAACTGATAATATTTGTTAGATAAAAACAGTTCATCTTATTTCAGTGATGGTCACATACAAAAATATATTTTTCAACATAGACAAAATAAAAACAGTTCGTCTTATTTTAATGATGGTCACATACAAAAACATTTTTCAACAATTTCCCCCTATGTGATCATTGATGAAATAATGACAGATATAATCACATTAACAATTTTAACATTGAAGATTTGGGATAAAAGTTTTGTCAATGATAAGATATATATATAAAGCCATTGTAATCATTTTGAAAGTTTGCGACTTGGTTTTACATATCTTATGTTTTGAAAAAGATTTTGAAGAATGTTTGTTTCCGAATCAAAGTCTCGGGTTCGGTTATCAAAGGGTAGCCATATATGTATCTAAATAAATTTCTTAAGATTTTATAGCATTATCAATGACGACAAGTGGTCTAACAGGTCGATTCAGATGAACGCTCATAGATATAGCTCACATTTCACTTGGGTGTTTGGTTGTTCTGGCAGCAGAACAAGTTAATGATCACTAAAAATGAGTGATATCTCTCTCTGACGACTCACACTCATATTGGAGGTGTTCATCTATGCTTTTCCTGTAAAGTCACTTAGTCTCATTATTAGATAATCAATCACATAAGACTGGTTTCGGCATTACTCAACGGGTTTCTTCATTCATGCCATTAATGTTCACTCTCTCTCCGTCGGGAAATACATGTAGAGGGGTTTAGCAATTTTCATAGTGCAGTTTGCAACTAAGAAATCTTTAGTGATGAAGGCTACAGTATCCCGGGAAATCCATTATTGTTGCAGCTTCTTCTTTGTTGGTATCCTGTTTGTTGATCAATATCGATTTATTGTAAAAATATATTTTGTTTTATCATTGAGAAGTTGCTACAATTGAGAATAATTTTTTTGTTTTTGTTTTGTTTTGTTTTGTTTTGTTTTTTTTTTTTTTTGAAATAACCATTTGGTTGAAAGTTTTGTTTTGTTGGGTATTTCTTCGGTGAGTGATTTGACTTTCTTGTTAATTCGTCTTTGAGGATTGGATGTTGATAGATCTTTGTTTCTTCTTTGGTTTTCTTGTAAGAATATGTCGTTGTTTGGAGTCTTTCCATTTTGATGCTGTCTTCATTTTTGGTTGGCTTTTATCTAGGTAGGATAGGTGGCATAAAAGACAATTTGTCTAGTATGTAAGAAATGAAAGTATCGTCCCTGGTCATTTTGATATCTAAGCAAAAATGAGACCGTGACAAGGTATAATCGGGTATACCTTATTAGCAATAGTGACACACCTAAGCTCACAAGAATTGAATTCCACAATGATTTAGATCGACGAGGCACAAATTCTCACATGGGTTTTTGTTTTTATCTGAACCTCCTAACCTTATGTCCATTGATTGTTTAAAATCGTCAATAATGAAATAAAATCGAAGGAAATAAAGCTATATACATTATGAAAAGTAGGAGATTTTAACCTTCACTCCAATTGATAATCAATATGACTTAAAATCTTCATCGAGCATAAGCATCTGAAAATTAAGTCAAAAGACGATTAATCACAAGGTTCTATAAAAGCTTATTATGTCAAGTCTTTTATTGTATTTTTGAAAATTTGTTTTTCTGAATGTTTTTGGAAATTTTGGTTATTTGAATGTTTTGGTATTTTTTTTATTGTATGGTGAGAATACGGTAATGAAAGTTCCCCCATAGATGATGCACTGAGATCATTTTGGACAGGTGGATTGGGAGTGTTCAAAGAGGGATTTAGTGTTGGTGGTTCCCCTCGATTTGATCTGCATTTTCTTGGTTTGATTTTGAAGTTTCTGCATCGGAGGTACCGTTGGTTTAAAGTCTCGTAGAAAGCTCTGGTTTCCTGTAATATGCTTTGAACAACCACTATCGATATACCATGTGTCATCATTGGGTTCTCCAGCATTAAGTACCTGCAATCAAACAGAAAGTTTAGGTACCCAAATCTGAATGGGTCCTGGTTTGTTAGTGATTTTTGATAATTTGGAATCATTATGGTATTTGTTGTATGGACGAAATGGTTGAGGTTTGATTTGATTTATCAAGTTTACCCAAAACATGATTTGTTTTTGATAACCTGTGGGTTGATAAAATCTGTGATTTGGTTGGTTTTGAAAAACATTATGGTGATGAAGTGGAATTTGGTGAAATGATGGTTTCTGAAAGTTTCTTGAGAGATTGAAGTGTATCTCCTGAAAGCGGTTTTGAATCGGTTTTTGAAAAGGTTTTGGTTTTGGATTAAAAGTATGTTTTTGTGGCACAGAGACTGGTTTCAAAGGTTTCTCTTGGGTTTCTTTGAAAACTTTGGGCTTGCTTTGTTCTTTTGGTTTAAAGACAGCTTGAATGGGTTGTTTATTTGTCTGTTGTTTCTTTGAATACTTTTGTCCCAGACTGTTCTTTCCAATAAAGGTTGAGTTTAAAGAGGGAAAGACAGTTGGAGTAGAAGTACTACCATTCTGATGAACATAATTTTCTCCATTTAAGAAATTTTCAAGTTTGATTGTGCCATCATTCTTTGTTAGTTTAGTAGATCTCAATTGATGAGTTACTGAACTAGCAGAGTCTGATTCAGATTTTACAACTCTTTTGAATGACTTGTTGAAAAAAGTATCATCTGGTCTGCAGTTGATAACTGTTTCATCATCTAAATCTTCCTCATTGGCATATATGAAAAAATTTGGTAGAGGCGATGTAGAATTTTCACAAATTGTCCCATTTTTCTTTTCAGTCTCTTCATTTTCAAATGATTCTCTTCCAATTCCTAGTCTATAATTCATATCAATTTTGTCAGTTCTTAAGTTGTTTGCTTTAGTGAAAATATCATCACTCAATTTTCTAGCAATATTGATTGAATCCAGTTTTCCTTGAAATATTTGATTCTCGGATTCAAAAAGTTTGATTTGTTTTGAAGAATCATCTAGTTTTAGAATCAAACTAGTGTTTGTGTCAGTTAAATCTTGAATTTTTAGTTTTAACTGAAGGACTTTTATTTCTAAGGTATCTTTTATTTTAGATGGAAAAACAGATTGATTTTTTATTTCTAAGACCCCTTTTTGTTTTAGAGCTTCATTTAATTGTTCTAAGACGTGATTATAATCTTCTGATTTTCTTTCAACGTCTCTTTCCAATTTACATTTTATTCTTTTTGATTCTCCAAATTTGAGTTGCAAAGTTTGTAACTTAGATTTGCAAATATCAGAATTGACCATTGTGTCATGGTATGTTTTGAGATCAGCTTCCAGGCTTTTCTCAATTTTGGTTATGTGGGACTCAAAAATTGTTTTTGAAAAACCAAGTTCAGTGACCATAGACCATACCTGTTCAATGACGTTGGGAGCTCTTGAGTTGTTTACGGAAGACATTTTGTTTTAATTTTTTTTAAAGATTTTTAATAATTTTTTTGAAAGGATTTTGAACAAGTGATATTAAAATGAAATATTCAAAGAAAAGCTTATGGAAGGTTTATATAAACGCTAACTAAAAGTTTTCGACGAAAACTTCAAAATAAATCACACAAGCTCTGATACCAATTGATGAAAAATAAAAAGACTGATCACCACAAATAAAGGTTCGCACCGTTTACTGTGTGACAGAAATATATATTAAATATAATATGCTGAATAAATAATAAGAGTTGTGGAATATAAATAAACTTGAAAGCTATAAATAATATAAATAACTGTATTTAAATGACATAAAACGATAAATAATATAAATTACAGTAATTAAATGACTTAAAGCGATAAATAATGTAAATGACTATAATTAAAATACATAAAACGATAAATAATATAAATAACTATAATTATATAAATATATATATCAAGTACGTTCGTCAAATGAATTGACTGAACTGGTTTGTAACTTGACTGATGGAACGACTGGTCTATCAAGTAGGTTCGTCAAATAAATTGACTAAACTGGCTTAGGGTTGGACTGGATCTTAATAGACTGTGTTCTAGGTGTTCTTGGTGTTCTTGGTGTTGATCTTGGTGTTCTTGGTGTTTTTAGAGAGTGTTTGGAAGTTGGAAATAAGATGGTGGAAGTTGGAGAGGTTTTTGGTTAAATTTTGTGGTTAAAAAAAAATAAAAATGGAGTTGAAATGGTTTATATATGAATTTTAATGGTTTTGGGTGGTTTTTGATAGTGTTGTCAAAGTTCAGGGGCTGAAAATGTAAGTATTTCATCTCAGAAACACGCAGGTCGTCAGGTCGGTTCGTGGGTCGCGTTTCCGGGTTTACACGCGGACCTTATGTGAGAGCAAATGGTTTGGATCGGGTCGGTCGGGTTGGAGCTGTGGGTCGCGAGCTTTGTGAGGGAGGCGGGTTCGGATCTGGAGCGGCGGAGGTGGATCCGGATCAGTCGTTTGGGCTGGACCTGGGACTTGGGCCGTCGGATCTTGGGCTTGCGCAGATTGGGCCGGAGCTGGGCTCTTTCTTTTCTTTTTCTTTTTAGTTTAAATGCATTTTAAAATCCGAAATAAATTCAAATAAATTAGGAAAAATTATTTTTAATTTATAAAATTAATTAAGTCTAATAAAATAAATTATTTAGAAAATATATTTCCAAAAATTCATTTTAAAAAGATTTAATTTTATTTTATTTTATATTTTCCTTTGTTTTGGACTTTAAAGCTCTTTTTCTATTAAATTGCATCTTTTATCAAAATCAATTATTTAGAAAATAATTAAAATAACTATTCCTCAAAAATCAGGTTTAATAAATGATAAATTTAACTCCAATCTTTTTTTTAAAATTATTTTCTTATTTTGTCGTTTAATCGTTCAATTTTGAATCCACGCAACCTGAAATAGACTGATAATATTTGTTAGACAAAATAAAAACAGTTCGTCTTATTTCAATGATGGTCACATACAAAAACATTTTTCAACAATAATACTACGCACACTATTCCAAAACAATTACCTAGTAAGCATTATGAATACAATTAATAAGGCTACACTGGAATGATAATTTCCTCGTAATCTCTCGAGAAATCTCAACTTTCGGATTATAAACCTCAACACTTAGATAACTTCTGATTTCACAACTCATTTCGAAACCACACTCAGAAAGTACCCAAGCTTCGAATGGAGTTCCGAAGTAAGTTCAAAACTTAACTTCCGAATCAGAACCTCAACCACCTTCCGAACCATTTTCAGAAACTCATTCGTGTACTGAACAACTTTTTCGGACACATGTCCATCATTCAGAAACACTCTCAGAACTTCGCCACTTTCTGAACCACTTTCGGAACCCCATGATTTCAGAATGACCATACTCGGAACAGTCACCAGTTCGGAACCATACCCAGAAGATGCTCGAGTCCTGATTAGAGTTTGGAGACTGACTCTCCGAATGTAACTTCCAATCTAGGACTGTGAGTTGCTGAACATACTTTAGAACTCATCATTCTTCAGATTCACCGACTACACATGCAACATCTACCTTATAAGAGAATACCATCATTCTATTCCTTGCTCTCATCGACTCCTAATACCAAGTTCCAACGCACATGTCACTCAAATCACAAAGTCAAAAGCTATAAAGTATGGCTATGACTAAGTGATGTGACTTAAAGTTAACTAACCACTCTTTAACCGGCATCTCCCATTTCATTAGACATAAACTGCCAACTTTTACTCCAAAATCCTCTCAAATCCAAATCTCTCTCGACCCACTGCCTTCTTCAGCACCACCGCCACCCTCCGCCACTTTTCCAAGTGTAAATCGTCTCATACTTGGTAAGTTAGTTTCCTTTGATGATTCTAAGTGTTAATACACAGCTTGTATTTCATTTACACACATTAACATCTCGTAGAACCATTGGGTTTTAGCTTGGTCCGAAGGTCCTAGAGTTCCGAAAATCCCAGCCTTAGTCCCCTGCCGTCGATCTGCCGAATCCATATTCACTTCTCGACAGAAACACGCTTCAAGGGTGAGTTTCATACCCCTTCTTTTCACTTTTCAGCAACTTTTAGGGGGAGAATACAAGGTCTTACGCTATAAATGTTGTTTTACACGAATTTAAATGTGTTATTATGCCTTGGCCAATGTTTTACAAAAGTTTACAATTATCATTTAGTGTAAAAACGTTCCTGACTCGGCTTATGTTCGGGTCTGGACATTTCGAACATTATTATACATATATAGATGGATAAAAGATGCCAACAGTAGCATACCATGCAAGAACTATTAGTTCCAAAACAAACTAATACAATGCATACATAAAAATATGTTCGTTACAAAGAAAAATTCCAAAAGATTAACTATTATAGGAATAGTTTATGACTACTCGGGTTTTCTACAAAGTTTGAACGATACCAGGTTTATTATATAGAAAGATATAATTAATATACATTACAACGTTATTTTAAGAAAAATAAAATAACGACGGAAAGACAAAGGATTTTCTTAGCAACCTAACGTAAACAAGTTGATAACATTTACATTTTTGTGAGACGGGTCTTCACAGTACTTACACTATAAGTCCTGACATTTATAACCAGAGTCTCGGTAAGAGAGTGTGAATTTTGTGTATAGATCTATACGAGATTGATAACCTCATACCTGAGCTGTTAGTTGCAGCTAGACTGGCAGGTCTGAGGTGACAAATGTCATAACAGTCTGAAGCCTTGAAGAACATCGAAGTAGGCCTACATGGTTACAGTATGGTTATAGGACGTCTCACAAGGGAAAAACAATCAACTTTATACATTTGTTTACATGAAATAATATACCTCTCAACAACGTACACTACAAACTACTTTATACATTTAGCCTTGGACATTTAAAGACTTGAACATTTCATTTAGAAAATATTGGATTTTCTAGGGTTTTCAATACTACATTTTTCAAGGAAATGAATTTTCTCTTACAAAATGCTTATGAACTCACCAACTTAATTGTTGACACGTTTTCAAACTACTTGTATTCTCAGGTAATTGATAAGTAAGTTCTCAAGCGATGACGAAGGGACGCTACGACGTCTTAACCACGTATTTTTGAAATCATATGTAATTGTAATGGAAACAACAACATTGAACTTTTGTAACTTTTACAATTATTTTATGATGATTGTGATTGCTTGGCTTCATTATTACTTTGGCATTGTTAGGATATTGTTCATGAAGTCATCCACCCTCGAACGTTTCTACCAATACGGTTTGGGGGTGTGACACAAGTCCTTTGGAGACTTATTTTACAAGTCATTTGAGAACAAAGTGTTTGTATCTCGAAGAAGAGTCTTTCTTGGGAAAGAACTCATGTCCAAAGAAGCCAGTGAGAGTAAAGATTGATATTGAAGAGCTTCAAGGTTCAACCAATGAGGAACCTTTAGTTAACACTAAGACTTAACTAGAGGATAAGACTCCTATTAACAAACTTGACATATATCTACCTATTTGGAAATCCTGTAGAGATAGTCATTCTCATGAGTATTATGATTTCATATTACAGAAAGTGACACACTAACTAGTGGTAAAACACTAGTTGATCAGGATGAGTTATCCAACTACATGGAAGCATTGGTGAGCCAAGTTGGTACAAAATAATAAAGGATATAAAAAGGTGAGACTTAGTTTATGTTTTAATTTGATTGATCTTACACCTGGCTCAAAGCCAGTGGGAGTAATCAGATCTTCAAAAGAAAGCAACATGGATCGGAATGTACACACATTCGAAGCAAGATTGGTTGAGTAGGGTTGTACTCAGATTCAATAAATTGATTCCATGAAAACACTCTTGCCAGTAGCTGAGAATGAGTCTAATCCAATATTTTTTTCCACATCTGCATTTTATGAGACATGGCAAAAATAGATGTTTTCAGACCGCTTTCCTGAAATGGAAAACAAAAGGGGTTGTGCGTATGGCACAACCGGAAGGGTTTTTGAACATGCCAAATATCCAATTGGAGTGTACGAAAGCTTGAAAGATTCACCTGTAGAATCAAACAAGCACCTCGCAGCTGGAATCTTTGCGGTCATGAAAATGCCAAGAGTTTAGATTTTCAAGAAGCATAGATAAGTCCATAGTTCGTGTCAAAACTAGTGGGAGTATTATTGTAATATGCCCGATAAAATATGTTTGTAACATATAGCTTATAGGAAACAATTTCTCATTGTTACAAAGTGTAATGACTTGGCTTTAAGAAATGTTTCGCTATAAAGGAACTGAGGAGATACAATATACTTACATGGTATAAGTATCTATAGAGATAGATAAAAGTGTCTGAAGGGACTTACTCAAAGTACATCTAGAGTATGATCTTGAAGAAATTCGCGATGCATGACTCTAGGAAAAGGGTTTCTAACCGTGACATAAGAATTGATTAAAAATCAATGTTCTAGTACTAGAGAAGTACTGGAAAATATGAGTCGAGTCCCATGATCCTTTGCTATAAGGATCGATAATAAGAGCCATGACATGTACTTATCCTGAAAACTTGTATGCTTGGAGCATAGTAAGTCTGTTTTAGGACAGACTTGGCAAAAGTCACTAGACGTGGTTGAAAGCATTATTAAGCACATACAGAAAAACAAATAGTTGTGTTTAGGGTGAATGGAGAATGTAATAATTTGGAAAAGGCTTCCAAATTTTAAATTGTTAGCTAACTCTGCATAAGAGTTCGAGTATTTACTTCAGCTAGTGATGCTATGTAAAAGACTACATGGTTGAAGGATGTCGTTGGTAATCTTGGTGTTGTCTTCAACATCAGTGATCTCCTCGAAATCTTCAAGACACCGAGGGTGTAGTCACCTTGACTAAAGAACCCAATGACTATGAAAAGTCAAAGCACATACTCATGGAGTGCTGTTGTGTAACGCCAAGACACGTTTTATTATATAATTATAATAAAAGGGTAAATTGGTCATTTTACCTTAGAAGGGTAATTTGGTCTTTTGGACAGAAAAAGTATTTAGTTGAAATAATATTTTGAGTTTTGGACTTAAAATGTTATAAAAACTGAATTTGGGTCGTTTTACCGAAAAAGGGTATTTTGGTCATTTGACCATGTGAAAGACCAATTATGAAAAATATTGTTGGTTGTGGCAAAAATATAAGAAATGAAAGTTTTATTGTAATAAAACTTGATTTTGTGGTCAAAGTCCAAGAAATGAAACTTAAGGACCAAAAATGTAAGAAATTTAGGTATAAATAGAGAGTTTGACTCTCTTCTTTGGGCTGACCATTTTGTGCAGCAACGGGAAGGATTTTGTGTGCAAAATCTGTAGAGATCATGAGGCTTGAAGCAGAAAAATTGAAATCACAAATTGGAATTGAAGTTTCCAAGTAATTAAGGTTAGTAAACTTGATTTCTAGCCAAGTTCTTGAGGTTTTTCTTGATGGGTTTGATAGAGACTGAAATATGTAAATTTCAGTTGTAATTATGTGTTTAAATTGATGTAATACTTCCATTAAGTCATGCTAATAAGGACTTAGCTCAAGAAAATGGAAGTAGGTTGCTATTTATGATGAAATTGAAGTTTTGGGGTTGTTAGAACTAAGAACCCTAATTCTTCATTTTGATTGATTTAGTTGTTTTGAATGGTTGAAAACCTTGTTAAAGTATAAGGTTTTAGCCTAGAAACAAACCCCAATCGATTAAGGACTGGATTAAGGACTTAATGAGTCAAAACTGCGTGCTACAGTGCACAAATCGCGGCTGGACAGGAGACATCTGCAGGCGACAGGCGCGGTGCGCCCAAACCCCTGGCGGGGTGCGCCCAGG
The DNA here is from genome assembly GCA_023525715.1 of Cichorium intybus. NCBI lineage: Eukaryota > Viridiplantae > Streptophyta > Magnoliopsida > Asterales > Asteraceae > Cichorium > Cichorium intybus. The sequence goes on from CM042014.1 coordinate 92,669,495, forward strand.
CGCAGTGCGCCCATGTCTGGGCGGGGTGCGCCCCTCAGACAGGGACTTCAAAATGCTAACTTTTGCTTGGCTTGTCCGATTTAGCTCAAATTTGGACCATAGGCTCGTTATGGTCTGAAAAGTTTGGGAAAATTTTTATATTGAGTTTCCGACCCCTCGGGGGCACTGTAGATCGATTCGAATGCCTCGGTGAATAGTAAAATTCATAAAAAGTTAGTAAACGGAAAGTTTATTAACTAGATATTGTTTGTAATGATATTGTATTGAACTCTAGTGTATTAGAGTCAATTGGAATGGTTATTAACCTATTATCATTTGGTATATAAATGAGTATATAGGTATGGGACAAAATGGTTGTGGTGCACGCAAAGGCAAGAAACAACCGAAATTGAAACGCAGCTAGTATCCAGGTGAGTAATATCACTGATATCATATGTGATATATGATGATTGAATTGTTACAGATTGAAACAGCTTCGAGGGACGAAAACGACAAGTGTTAAAATGTGTGTAAAAGACAAGACCAGATAATCCGTGAGTCATTGCGATGACAAGAACGGAGCTGTGAGTCAATACATATATATATATATATATATATATATATATATATATATATATATATATATATACACTATGATATGACAAGACCAGATAAGCCGTGAGTCTGTTATAGACAAGAACGAAGCTGTGAGTCAATATATCCATCTAAACTTATATAGACAAGACCAGATAAGCCGTGAGTCTTTAATAGACAAGAACGGAGCTGTGAGTCAAACTTATATAGACAAGACCGGATAAGCCGTGAGTCTAGGAAACAGCGGGCTAACCCGTGAGCCAAGGCAACAGCGGGCTAACCCGTGAGCCATAACTATTTCTGGATTTTATATCCAATGGGTGCGGCCTTCGGGCTATGATTCCGGTGCGGCCTTCGGGCTATGTCTCCGATGCGGCCTTCGGGCTATGATATTTGGTGCGGCCTTTTTGGCTATGATTTTGTTACAGGTACATGGTGCGGCCTTTTGGCTATAATATCGGGTTATTAAACCCAGCTGGTGCGGCCTGCAGGCTATGAATTATATACTGATAATGTTTTGGTGCAGCTTATATAGCTATGACACAGGGTACGGCTTATTTAGCCATGACATATGATGCAGTCCATTGTGACTAAGAAATATGGGACAGAAATGGTTAGACATGATTATAGATGCAAATAACTAACGTGGCTTGTTAATGACAGGTCACTATGATTCAGCCTGTAGGGCTACATAATAGGATGTGAAATCCTAGAGTATATATGGTCAGCCAGTAAGGCTAGGAGTTTGGATTCGAAATCCAGACAGTTATATGATTGTATTTTGATACATGTTATTTGCAGACTTGATTATTCACTGAGCTTTTATAGCTCACGATATTTGTTACTGTCCCTGCAGGTTAACATGATACTGATAGGGGACAAGATAGAGTCCGTGACTTTGAAGTGGGACTCATAGATGCTGTCATTAGCAGCCCGGCTTAAAGGAGACATGGTATTTATATACTCTCCTTGATACGCTTGTACCCGTTTTTATTAAAATATACCCCTTTGTTATGGTTTTAGTATCGAAACCTTGGTTTTAAATGAAAAATTTTTCAGGGGTGTTTTTGTTATAAAAGCCGGGTGTTACATGTTGTATTCCAAATGGAATTAGGAAAGGACATAGACGAGATATCATCAAAAGGATTTTCGATTGGATGATCCGCTATGAAATTGACACAGAAACAAAATAAATGTCATTTTCTGTACATAGAAAAAATAAATTTTAGTCGTTAGTTTAATAAATTTTGAAACATATAACAATATAAGGTTTTATCTAATTTGGTAATTATCATGTGGAGTCTTGATAATAAGCTAGATTGCTACCATTTACATTAATTTAATACTATGTTTCACTTTAGCATGTTTAGAACCCGTTTCCCGAGTATTAATTTACTCAAACCTCCACAATTGGTCATACTCTTGGAAGCAAGTAGTGATTTAAGATTGTCATGGAGTATTAGTATATTGTCTATAGTGATTAGACATAGCATGGAGATTGCGACTAACACTCATGAGTACTTGATAGAGATTCAAGTATTGGAAAAACCCGCACTTAGAGATTACTTCATGGATTAAGTCACAAGTAATTCTAAGATGATAATGTCTTTTATTCTTCAAGCCGATATGCATGAGGATTTGCTCTATGATTCTATTATGCATTGGTCTGCTCAAACGCTATCCGTAACTGGTAGTTATAAAGGGTATATCCATGTATGATGAAATAGACAGAGATTATGTAGTTAAAGTTTATTTGTTCCTTCTATCCTAATAAGGAGAAGCGATATATGTGGGCCCCTCGATGATTTGATGTTGACATTAAAATGCTCGGCCGGGCTCTGACTAAATTGATGTGTTCAATTGAGTAGTCTGATGAGCTCATCATAAATCTTTATCGAGAAACAAGATTTGAACTTTTGGGATTGACCCTATCCATAACCCAGATTCATAAGTATATCTTGTAGAACAGAGGAATAATTGATCTCTTATCTAAGGGTCGTCTCGTGATCTTGATCAGAGTTCGGCAGTTGCATTAGATGTTACAGTCTCTGTTGATTATCTGAAAGTACCAGACCACACAAAGTTGATGACATGTCCAAGTGGGAGACAGTTGGAAATAGTGTCCAAGATCATTAATTGTGGTGATATTTCTAATAATAGGAGGGTCCTTTTGGGTTGCCCTCACGACCTAGTAAAAACAAACAGTAGTAGAATATAAAGATGAATGATTAGTTTATTAATTTATTGAGAAATAAATTAATTAGAAACTGAATCAGAAATAAATTGATAACTTAACTTGGAATTAATTTATAGAAATTAAATAGAAGGACTGGATTGTAATTAATTAAAAGTTTAATTAATAGAAACAAGTCTAGGGGCGGCTGCAAGAAAACTCCTTAAGTTTGGGACCATAGGAGCCTTCCAATCTAAATAGAGGCCTTGGGGTCAAACCCTAAGGCATCACAAACCCCTCAAAGGAGCCGCCAACTCCTTCCTTCCCTCCTCCCCTCCTCTTTGTCGATTTCCAATACCCTTCTCTAAGGGTTTTGGATCGATTTCAAGTAAGAGAAGAAGCTCTGTCATTTTGTTCTTCTGGTGTTCTTGGATATGAATCATTAGAGTGATTATGGTTTGGATCCTTATATCCAAACAAATGTATGGATTCATAATTCATCTGGTTGTTAATGCAATTGCCATAAACATATGATTCTGATTATAAACTTTATGATTCTTGTTTGAATAATCTGCTTGGTTTATGGGATTTGATTTTTTTTTTTGTCTTCCGCTGCATCAATGTTCTTGTTATTCTGTTCAAATCCAAACAATTTTAAACCTATGTTTATCAATTACTAATCGTACATCAAACTTGTTTAAGCTTATATATTATTAAAACATGCCATTCTTATTCCATTTTGACAAAATAATAAGTTGCCACATTTGATTACAAATTCCTAATCCCTTTTGTTAAATTTTCTAGCATTCAAACTTCAAGATTTTTAAGGATGTTATAGGTTTGGGATCTGAAAATGCTTTTTGAAGCAAAAGGGTTGAGTGAAACTCCTTTGGTTTGGGATCAATTTGGCATATAAAGGGTGGGATAGATTTGGAAACGATTTAAGTAAACGAGTTTGAAAATCAAGTTTCAAACCTAAAAATAAAAATGATCTTCAGATAGTAAGAAATTTGCTTTTATCTATTATTTCTTTAATTTGTTGTTCGTACAAGGTTTTGGAGGTTCCCAAGACCAATTTTCACCATGTGTACTATCCTGGATGTCCCGATAAACATTTTTCTAAAACCAAAAGTAGAAAAAAAGGTTGTTTTGAATCACTTAACGATCAAGAATTACAAAAAACACCTTACATTATGATAAAACAAACGAGTTTTGCGTATCAGTCTGTTTCTGATCAACCATGAAAATTCGTTAAATCCCGACACCGAAATCGAGTTCGACAAAATACAAAAATATCGCAACAACATAGGTTCCTTCAAACCGATTTCACCCAAACCAGTTGCAAACCAATCGTAAGTTCGTAACCGGTTTCTATAGGATTGAATATTTTTACTCGGAGACCAATTTAGATTTAATATGGTTTGGACTCAAATCGATTTTGACTGGTTCTAATTTAGCAAATTTGGGCCAAGTATGCTTTGGATTGGGCTGAACAGTGTCCCAGTCGCTACTCGCTACATCAGACTTGGACTTCAAACATGGCGATTTCTCACTGAATTCCTTTCTTATTAACTCCCCCATTAGAAGAAAACCGCGTTCAACACCTTCTAGTGTAGCACTATCAGCCACTGTAACCGTTGGAACCTTATTCGCGACGAAGCCCTAACCTGAAAATGGGAACCGACAACAAACCCAAGTCCGGCGCCGGCAATACCGACAACAAGAAGAGGAAGCAACAATATCGTCCCCACAACGTACTTTCTCACTTTATTTACTTCTTATTCTCAAACGAGATTATAGTTCATATAAACTTCATGTCTATGTTTTCATCTAAATACCTATTTTCGATGAATTGTTACTAAACTACAAGGGAAAATAGCATTTAATTTGCTAAAGTGTTTGTGTATTTGGTACAGAAATCAGTGAAGAAGGGTTCATACCCGTTGCGGCCAGGAGTTCAAGGGTTCTTCATTACTTGTGATGGTGGCAGGGAGCGCCAAGCTTCTCAAGAAGCTGTTCAAGTTATCGAATCTGTATGTTCTGTTTCCCTGTTTACCTAGGGTTTACTGAAATTGATTAATACTCCATCTCTATCATTGAAAGAGATACACAATTGGATTTCGAAGTCAAACCTGGTACCATATTCATATCGTTTTTAAATATATTTGCTAAAAGTTCGTATATGATTTTTAGTCATATTCATATCGTTTTTGTAGTTAAAAACTTGCCCCTTTGACTTCAAGAGTCAAAGTTCATATCGTTTTTGTAATTATATGTGTAATATCACACATATAATTAAAATGTTTTCTTTATTTTCTTTTTTGTATGTGCCAGTTCTATGAAGAGCTACTTGAGGGAAAGGATTCAGATGTGAAGCACACAGTGATACCAAATAAACCCATAAACAAAAAGATTAAATTTTCTTATTCGGATTCCGAATCAGACGATAACAATGATGATGAAAATGGTGACGTGGACCAAGTTTCTGAAAATCAAAATCAAGAAACATCTGTCCCTGTTCAAAAAGACAAAGTCTCTTTAGAAAATGAGACAAATGAGAAACAAGAAGATGGTAAAAATGGTGTTGAAGATCATGAAAATGAAAATTTAGAAGATGAAAAGCAACCCGAAAAGAAACAACGTGTGGAAACTAATGATTCTGAAGAAGTTGTAAAAAGCAAAATGGAGGAAAAATCGGTTGATAAGTTGATTGAAGATGAACTTGAAGAATTGAAAGACAAAAGCAAGGTGAGTCTGTAAAGAGTGTGACTGTGGACTGTGGACTGTCGACTGTGTTTTTTTTTTTTTTGCAAAGTTGCCCTTTATTTTTCCTTCCATGTACAAATATGGTTATCTTTTTTTTCTAAAATACTTTAAAGAATATTATATGAAATAAAAAAAAAAAGTTTTTTTTGGTGATAGAGGCGTTTCAACTACCTTGATTCTGGATGCAACGGTGTAGTCTTTGTTCAAATGCGTAAGAGAGATGAAGACCCAACACCTAAAGAAATTGCACAACGTATGATAACTTCGGCTGCTGAAACAAAAAGACACATGGCCAGGTTAATTTTTTTACATTATATTTTTTGTTAAATGTTTATTTATTTAATGAAGTTTGGTCTTTTTTTCCAACAATGTTGCATAAGTTGGTAAAAGAGTGAAACAATGTTGTATAAATTGTTAAAGGTGGACAAATGAAATATGCTGTGACATATATTATCTTTTTATTGGTCGAACTTTAATCTTTTTTTTTTTCAGGTTTATTTTAAGAATCTTACCTATTGAAGTGTCATGCTACGCATCAGAAGAAGAAATTTCAAGAGCAATTAAACCATTAATTGATCAATACTTTCCCAAAGAAACAAAAACACCATACAAGGTACTTACCATAATTTATAGAATTACCATACAAGAAAATAGCAATGTACTTTCACTAATACATATACTTTGTAAAATATACACAATTATACCATTGTCATTTAAATACAAAACAACTTTCATTCTATAATATGAAAAAAGTTGAAACTACAATGTTATAATTGGTGTATTTTCCAAAGTACAATGCATTAATTAGTATACTTTTTATTTTTATTTTTTATTTTTTTCAGTTTGCAGTGTTATGTGAGGCGCGTGCAAATAGTGGTTTTGAGAAAATGAAAATTATAAATGTAGTTGCAAAATCGGTTCCAGAACCTCACAAAGTTGATCTCACGAATCCTGAAAGGACAATTGTGGTTCAAATTGCCAAGGTAAACTACAAATTATTATTATTTTATATTCTGATTAAACAATTAAACTGTTTTTGGACGTTTAAGAGATGTATGTTTTTTGGTTAGCTAGTTTGGATATTAGTGGAAAATACGTAAAAAGACAACATACTTTCACCATAACCATTAAAATGAATTTCTTGATTAAACAATTAAACTAACTTTTTTGTGATTATTAATATTGTTGTCGTTATTATTACGACCTGATGCTGTGTTTAATTAATTAATAGTTATTTTTATGTGTTTATTTAAAAACTAGAAAGTTATTTGCTTCCTAAGTATGCCCATAATGATGATAATAATAATGATGATGTTAATAATGGTTTAATAATAAAGTATTTTAGTGGATGGATAGATATGTTGTGACTGGAAGAAAATGTCTTTTTTAATGGTCAAAGTTAAGTCAATGATTTAATAAGGGGCCAAATTCCATATAAACCACTTTACTTTGATTGTTTTCGGTTTAATTACCGAAATAGTTTTATTCTGGTTTAACCATTGAGAGTTTTTTTTTTTTTTGCGAAACCCTCTTACATAAAACCTTGAATATTATAAAGTTTGGAAGAACATTTTCTTATGATTAAAACATTAAAACTTGAATTTTATTTAAAAGGAACCAACTTTAACTAGAAAAATATTCTTCCAATTGTTTTTTGCAATTTATTACCAGAAAAAACTAACGTTGGGTTTTTAAAAAGAAAAACTCAGTAAAGAAAAATATTCTTTGGTTAAACCAAAAAATGAACAAAGTACAAAGTTTTCTTTTTTTTTTTTTTTTTTTTTTTTTTTTTTTTTTTTTTCAGAACATAGTGGTCAAATTTAGAACCTGATGAAAAGTAAGTTGTGTTTATCTGTAATTTTTTTTTTTTTTTTGTTTACATGCTTTTTTAATAACAAGTGAATGTGTTGTTTATCTGTATGTACAGACCGTATGCTGTATTGGCGTGGTAGAAAAGTACAAGGAATTAGCCAAATACAATTTGAGGCAGCTGACGTCATCATCCAAACAATAAGATGTGACTTAGGCTATATATGATGGATGTAGGGATAAATTTCTGTCATGTTTAATGCCTAAAGATTAGTCATTATGACTTTATTCATGTTATTTTTATTTGCTTTTGGCCGTTAGATGATGGGATCTCACAATTTGAAGATTAGTATCGGTGGACTTTTTGAGGTGTCAATTGTATTTTCTTTACAAAATAGTATTATATAAAAAAATCTAAAATAACTTTAAAGGTAAGTGTTAAAGTTTGATCAAGATAATGCACAAAACTTGTTAAACAGTAAAACACTATTCGGTATTTTGGATCTTTTAGCAACACCTTAAGACCGTTTGAGCAAATTTTAAATGTAATGAATAAAGTATGTGGACTGGTGTATACGTATCGATATCCAAGTGTCTATAATCAAGCAAACTTTGATAAATATTGACTTCAATATATCATCTCAAAATACATATTAGAGATGGAATATGAAAAGGGCAAATGCCATTCGTGGGTGATCCTACCAACTGCTCTTTACTGCCAATATGGGGTAGTAACATATCTCAAGATGAGTTAACTTTGATGATTAGCTTTTTGTTTAAGTATAAAACCAAGTAGGAATGAACGATAATCATAGGACATATGGTCGTTTAGAATGACCAAGATTGTTACTTTGATTATCTTATATTAGAAGGTTATAATATACAAGTAAATAAGAACAAATTACAATCAAAGGTGCATAAAGAAAATGTGGGTGAGTTTAGTGTTATCGGGTCATTTTAGTATAATTCAATTTACAAGATTATCAACGGAGTTCAAATCTTGTTTTTGGACAAGTTAGGAGGTGCGGAGTGCACGTTTTTGTAAAACGAGTTTGATCTCGGTTCAACCAAAATGGCAGGGGTCAAAGAGGTCGCGCCCCCTTGCGGGGTCCTATAAAAATATAAATCAGTACTTATTATTTTCCATTATATTTTCCTAAATTAATGAAGATAATGCTCCATTATTATCTACATGATCCGCCACAGAGAAATGATGATAATGTTCACTAACCATGCTTTAATGTTGTTAACTCCTCATCTGTGTATTTGGTCCACCACGTGTATTTGGTCCACCACCCATGTTTTATGGCAAGAATTTAGCTTCTTTATTGGGTAATCAAGGATACAAATTCATATATAAATATTTGTCTAGTTCCTAATTTTATGGATAGTTCCTTAATCTGAAATTGTCCTTCAAGGATTATCCTCATAATCTGAATATCGAGATACCCAAGCATATGGTCAAAATATCATATTCGGAAAATGTTACACATGATTTTTCAAGTAATCCGATAACTTACATCGATTCCAGAAACAATATCGTTCTTTTAAAATAAGAAGCTTGTCTAGAGCTTAAGTGACTGTAATGAGAAAATAAAAATTTTGTTGTTACTGGTTTCAAATCAAAGCTTTTGTCTTTACATATACAAACATGTTCCTCCTATAACTGAATATGATACTTCTATTTCTGAAATCATTAGTGAATCTGCAAAAGAGACGACCTCCAAGTTCAACAAGTTGGAGAAGTTACGGGGAAATGACTTTCGTCGTTGGCAGAAGATGATGCACTTTCTTGGGGGGAGGTTGACTTGAGTCTTTAGGGCTGAAGTTCAAGGCTGAACTTCGACTAATGGCTTTGCCTTGTCTTTGAACTTCTTGCAAGCAAGTCAATTTCCAACTTCTGTGAGTGGCCCACTAATGTTCAAGGCTGAACTTCGGTGATTGAAGGCTTCACAACTTCTGTTACTTCAATCCTTGATATTGGCATAACACTTTAAGAATAAAACAAGAATATAACATGTTGAGACAAATGTTGTTCATTCATAACATTCATGGAAGTACAAAAGTTATATTTGAACAAATACAAAACAAAGCATTCAAGTTCCAAAACATTGTCTCATATAAGCAATCAAGGTGGTCAACGATTCCTAACAGACCATCTTTGGAAGATTTTCCATGTCTTAACCACTTAAGACTATAATCCCAACATTGAGCTGCTAGTCTTGGTTTTGGGCATAATTGTAGTCTTAATGGTTTAAGTGTCGTTACCTCCACAACACATGGTGCTTTGAAGTTCTTTTGCAAGCAAGAGTTGTCTCGGCAAGTGGGGGCTTGAAGACATTTTGAAGTTTCCATTTAGTCATTTAGGAATGACTTAATAATTCTTGTGATGGCTCACAAAAATTATTCTAGAAAATAACTTGATTTATACAATTTTTTATGCATGCTTGTAATGTTTATTATATGTTATGTTTTATGTATGAAAATGGGTTCTACATGTCAAATAACATTTATCGTAAATTAACATCACTTAGAGTTTGAGAAAAATAAATATTTAAAATGTAACTTAAGACGTTTACAAACGAGTTTTTATTAAAAGCGTTTTAAAACGTTTAAAATTAAGTTTTTTCTTGAAAATGGTTTTCATAGTAAAACTTTTAATAGTCAACTTTAAAATGTTTAAAATAGTTTAAAATGTGTTTAAACTAAATCTAAACTCCATGCCTTTTATAATAAATAAGAGTTTTATTAAAAAGACTAAAAATCGTTTTATAGCGTTATTACGTCAAACTATAATACTATGTATTATTTTTTCGTCAAAACTTAATATATGATATTAGTTTAACGCTTTGTGATGATATTATGTTTTATGCATGCTAAATATGATTTAGAACATAATTGTCATCATTTGGTCTTGGTTTATCAAAATATGATCTTTTTAAACATAAGATATATAAAATGAGATTTAAAATAATGATATTTTAAACATAAGATATATAAAATAAAATGATTTTTATTCTACAAATTCATAAGGTCATTAGATTTTGATTATGAAAATGAGATTTAAAATAATGATTTTAAAACTCATCCAAACTCCAAGTCTTAACTAATAAAATGAAGTTTATTAAAAGACTATAATCGGTTTTTAAAGCACGCTACCAATAAACATTAAATATGAGATATTAGTTTATTATTGATCGTGATTTAACGGTTAATAAAATGAAGTTTTATTTACCTAAAGAACCTTATACAAGAGATACGTTTTGTGCAAAAGGGCACATGAATTGTTGGATGCATGCACTATTCATGAGACCATGTTTCTATATTTTTAAAACATATATCAAACATTTTCTTAAACTTCAAATTTATGCAATCTACTTAAAAGATCACTTGTGCATCATTTGTGAAATGCATGTAGACTTGTCTATTTGCATTGTCCTATGATGGCCAAGGTGTTTTATATTTGCTAATGAGATAAAGGTCACTTAACCACCACTGGTAAAGTATAGTTCACAAGATTTTTGAGTTGGATGATTTGATCAAGAATCTTATGTGATAAAGGTCACCTAAGCATGAGAGACTTGAGGCATAGATGGGATCAAACATGCCAAGTTAAAAAACAGTTGTTTAGGATCCCATAATCTAGGAATTACATTTGATGTAATTGATAATCGCTACCTACCGATTTTGATTAAGTGGATGGGATAAAGGTCACCTAACCATCAACTTGTTATGTAACTTGGATCCTAGACGTTAATAAATTAATGTTTTAGAAACAATAAAAGGTACTGATTTTTAAAGACTGAATACTAAAATTACTAAATGAATTCTGTTAAAATTTTGTAGATGAAAAAAATCCAAACTCATTACCATGCATTATCTTTCTCTTGCTAATATGAAAGAGATAATAACAGTCGACGGATATAATTCCAATGAATGGCTTCGTACCTTGATAATCGTTCTCGAAAGGCATCATAAATTATATATTATTAAAGGCCCTATTCCTTTACAACCCGCACTTTTTAATCGATCTGAACATGATACCTGGTGGAAGCATCATTGTGATGCTGAAGATGTATCTGACATCATACTAGGAACAGTTTCTCTTGACTTTCTGAAAGTCTTGAAAAACTTAGAATCATATCATATGTTTTGTCAAGTTAAGCGGATATACCTTCAGAACTACAGAACTTGGTTCAAACTGGTTCAAGCATTAGTACAATGCAAAACTGAAGAGAGTCACATTGTGCACTCTAAAAGGTCCGTAGTTCATGGAAAGGATACATTTAATCCCAAAAACTCAACAAAGGCCCATAAGGATGGATCTTGTTTCTATTGTCAAGAAACAAGACACTGGAAGAGGAACTGTCCCTATTATCTGAGAAATATTGGTCGGACCAGTAATTAATGTATCTATAAGATAGAACTTATACTTCTCTGATAACATTCAAGCATTTGATACTTTATGTTAATCTATATTTATAAATGTCTACAAATAGTCTAGACTAATGAGCAGTTGAGAACAAATTAGTTGCAACATCGCTTTTGAAGATCATAATTTATGATTTGGTTATAAAAGACTTGTATTGTAAAACAATGTTTGTTTTGAACAATATGTGTTTTAAATTTAGTTTGTCTAAATTTATGTCTTAGTTAATTGATTATTTACATAATCGTTTTTCATAATGATCACATTCATATTCTGAAATGATTATTCTTATTTCGAGAACTAGATCTCCTAATAGAATAACGAAGTAAATATCAATGGTTTTCTAAATTATAAGTTCTATAAGAAAACACATTTTGACTCAAATATGATTTGAATCAAAGTATCTATGACATTTTTATCTTTATTATAAATAGAATACACATATTCCAACTTCAAGAAATAGTTTTTGAAGGCGAATAAATGCGTTTTTATTTGATATATGTGAATCTTATTTATAAAATGATTACTAATTATATTTTCACTAAATAGTATAGAAAATAATTATTAAGGAACTATACACCGTGATGTATGGCTTCCTTCTTAATGAATGTCTAGATTTAGTATGAGATACCTCATCAACTTCATTAACAACTGTATTTTATATAATAAATGTGAAACCTTTAGAAGTTTTCAAATGAGAAGTTGAGAAACAAATCAGAAGTACCATCTAAAGCCTTGGTTGTTATAAAGGATGATCTAAACCTTACTGGATATGGTTTACTTTCTAATCGGTAGAAATTATCTTGCTTTATCCTTTTGGAATGATGTCCATATCACTATTAATTGTATTTCGAATACAAACTCCAACGAAGAAGTAGATGAAACATTTTTATTAATGTTTTGGAAGCCTATGAAAGACTAAAGCATCCAAAATCTACTAAATACATATTTGTAGAATATTTTAAAAGGGTTATTTAAATTATACAAACCCACCAAGAATAAGTTCTCTTATTCCTCTAAAAGTTTAGTTATTAGAAAGTAAGTTTATAATGAAAAAGAAAGTGGGAGGCAAATGGAACATGAACTAGCTCAAGAACCATAGCCTGATGTAGCAAGAGTTGGCACTAGTTTTGACTACAACACCTGTCGGGTTTTCTCAGTTGCTGATGGAAAACCAGGTGTGCATAGAAGCGAAGCCTGTATGGATAATGAGGAAGAACTGGAGCCCAGAAATATGTGTTATCATTCCTGCTCTAGGAAGTTCAGAACACCTCATTCATCATCCTCAAGCTGTACAGTTGATTTTATGTTGGAGGAGGGATCCAACATACAGATTATCAACAAGCTTAGATGTTGTGGTCCACAACGTTCAGACGAGAACTCGACACATCTTAGCTGATATTATAGAAAGCAGTCAAAGCATGAACTTCAAACGACCAAAGGTGTTTTTAGTCGAAGCGTATCCTGGAAGTCCTTAGAGAAGTTTATCAAGACAGTGCTGAAGACCAATTGTAAGACCCGTTCCGCCGAGTCGCGGCCCGGATGAATCCGCGGCGCGACTTTAGGAAGAATCTAGAATTGTGTAGGATTTGTACGCGTGGCGCGGTTCGAAAGAACCCGCGACGCGGTGCGTCTCTAATGTGAAAAACCCTAATTCGGATTTAAACGCCTATATAAAGGGTCCCAGCCCTAGGGTTCGTGTTTTTGGAAGTTCTCTGGAGTGGAGTCGACTAGTTTCAGCAGAGGCTCTTTGGTTCCGAGGCTTTGAAGTTTTGGAGGAAGAGATACAACGTGGGAAAAGGCTTGTAGTCAATCGGGTGCATTCCTCCGTTTTCCAGAAGCAAGGTAAAAGGATCTACCTTCTGATATTTCATTTCATTCCGTCATGTAGTGTTATCCCTTGGATAGTGATCTTAGATGGCTTGTAATACTTAGGGTTTTGGACCATGGACATGCATGGACTTGCATGTCCATAAGAGAGTGACCCTAGGGTAGTTTCTGATCCCAGGAAGGGTGTAGAATGGAACCCTAATCGATGGCTGTACTGGTTAAGAGCAAAAAGAGGATTTCAGACTATTACGAGTCCGCGACGCGGACAGGCTATGTCGGCGACGCGGGTTCGAGTAAAACCCCGTAAGTGTAATGATAGTCCGCGACGCGTAAGGGAGAGGTCGCGCCGCGGCGAGCGACTGTCTGACCAAAAGCTTACTTTCGACCCATGGTTGTTAGCAAATGTTGGGTCTGACCTTTAGGCAAGTCTATAGGAGTTTTGGTCAGTGATTAATATGTTATGTATGTGGGATTTAGGTGATCGGACGAGCCTAGTTTGGAATATTAGCAAATTATCCGGACGGTTGTGATTCAGGTGAGTATCCTCACCTTACTATATGATGTTGCATGTTAGGCATCTTGTGTGTTGTTTACAGTTATATGATTTGCTCTATATCTGTGGTTATTTGTTGTTGGGCTCAGTACTGATGCGTGTCCCCTCGTAGCTGTTGTATGGCGAGTTGGACTATTGCCTTGTCCCATAGCTGTTGTATGATGGGCTGGGCCATAACCGGGAACCCATAGCTGTTGTATGATGGGTAGAACCTTCCCGTGTCCATAGCTGTTGTATGATGGACGCACGTACCTGCTGTATGGCGGGTAGGGTCGGGTCGTTCTCGAGGACGGGTTGTTTAACGTGTGGGCATGTATGGTAATTTGTGGAACTCACTAAGCTTTATGCTTACCCGTTGATTTTAAAACATTTTCAGGTACTTCAGTTGATAAAGGGGTGAGCTCGGCGTGACGGCGGCGCATCGCACATTTATGATTTGCAGTTATATTATTAAATAAGATTTATACAATTATGGGACGTATACACTCTGATAATAGTTTTGATGAACACCGCTTAAGCATGTTAATAAGTTTATCTATGTTTTTACCTACATTTTTAAAGAAAATTTTTGATTGAAAATTGGGGCGTTACAAATTGGTATCAGAGCCTTGGTTTGAGGGATTTGGATGAACTGTATTGGGAATCCAAACTCAAACTTAGGACTGAGAGCTTTTCGTTAAAGAAATAATGTTTTCTCTATAAAAGTTTTAAGTAGTTAGGTTGAATAACATGTGGAAGATTCCCTTGCATGTTCTTGTTTGATTGTTGCTTGGGGGTTTGAAACATGGTATGCACACCTGACTTATGATTTTTAACGGATAATGAGTTTTGAAAAGAATGAGATGTGATGCGAACCGTCAACCGAGCTCAAGTAAGTTTTTGTGATTCCCAATTACCCATGCCAAGTTTGTGTTATGTGATGATATATGTATTCCAGAAAATAGGCGTGGAATTTAGTTAGGAAATGCATGCTAGAAATGCTTGGATTAGGATGCCTTCTGCCTGTTGTTTGTTATTTGTGCTGCTTTAGAATCTATGCTAACACTATTAGGTTGCTTAGTGAATGCTATTGGGTTATATACAATTAGGATAAGATAGCCTAAGAATTCTTGGTCTAGCCTTACTGGCTGTTCCTTGTTTGGTTGTGACTTTGGGGTAGGATCATTTATTTTAATGTCTATCTTATTCTCGATTGTATACGACTGTGTGTCCGTGAGGCGACTCGATGGTGTTAGCAGAAGTTCTTTTAGGCACGGGTGGGGTGTGAGATCCTAGGTAGCCTAGGATAAGTGTTAGGCACTTGGGTGCGAGACAGTATGAATACTAATGTCAAATAGATGAGTGAGTGGTGAATTAGAGTATTGGGGGACAAATTCTAGAACAAGTACGTATAGGTGTGGAAGGTAGTACAGGGCCCGTACTACCGAAAGCACAGGATTCATACATGAGTCAGGAAGAGTTACCCAAAATTCTAAGGAACCGGGTAGGGTAGAGAATCAGGTATGATTCACATTATGGATTAGTGGCGAAAAGGAAGCACACGTCTTCATCTTGGCGATGTTCGGTAATGAAGAGTGGATTGGGAGTAGTTTCGGGTGTAACCGATTGAGGTAGATCGTGATGGATCATAGGTGCAGAAATTTATCGCAGTTGAGGTATCAACGAGGGTTATGATTGATAGCAATGGGTTAGCCGATGCATCTGGGTTTTGCATGTCGATGTTTCGAAGGTCTATGGATATGAATCCCGATAGACATTATTCCTGTTTAATGGACTAACGACATACTAACGACATGGTATGAGGATTGGATTTGTTACAAAGGTTCGAGGCGCTGATCGATCGCGATCAGCACTAGTTATTGGCTCAGATTCCAAGTGGGGGAGAGTTGGTGTTCTAAGAGAATAAATGAATCTTAATGCGTGTATAGCTCAGCTACTGGAATATAGGAGTACTTGCATTACAAATTATCAAGCGTTAGCTTGGGTTATGATGATAGAGAGAAAAGGGATTGGCAGCTTTTTGGAAACTATGGCCTGGGAATCTGCAGATAGGTTCCAGAGGATTACTAGGTACTCCTTTAGGGAATGGACTAGAATCCAGATTGATTTAAGTTCCGACATTATGTCGACTTGTGTCACTCGAAGAGTAGGAAGGGCCCGTCCAGCTGCTGAAGCTGATGGACCTTGACTCCTGCTACCCAGCTGAAGTTAGAATAATTGGAGACTACGTACAGGGTATGACGAAAAATGCGAGTAGTGTGTGACTTAAAGGATAAAGACCCACAGAAGATGGCTCCTTGGACAGATAGCCACAAGTAGAGGGTTGAAGTGGAAAGGGAAGAAGGGTTCCCAATGTGACATAACCGACCATTGAGGATGGAAGTCTCATGGTAATGAGGGAGACGGCGTGGGAATGGATACCCGCGATCTAACAAGGCAGGGAGCTCGCCGGCAGGGGCTAAGGCCTTGGAAAGGGAAAGTTGTAGCTTGGAGAAGGAAGATGGGAGTGTCATTGCGTGCTGGAGCTAGCAAGTGGTTATTGGTGCATCGAGTAGCTTTTCACCTTAGGGTAAAAGTGTTTGGAATAGCTTTGAGTAAAGGGAATTCTGCAAATTCAAGGAAGCGGTTGGAGGTTGTATGCATTGCGAAGAGGCAAGGATCTTGGCCATGCTTGGGATGCATGGTCACTTCCATGGGAGTTTTGATTATTTCCATTAAGGCGCGGAGAACGTTGGACGATTGTATTTCGTTTCAACTCAGGACCTGGATGGCAGTAGGAGCGAGAGAGTCAAGTTTGGTATAAAAAGGGCAGAGCATGGAAGTTGGGACGCCGGACTAAGGAGACAACGCGACCTGTTGGTTCGACTGCAAGATTGCGCAAGCTATGGTGACTTTGGACACCAGGGGTTCTGCTTGCATGGACTGATACTCAGAAGGATTGACGCAGAGAAATTATTCAGAGACCGGGAATCTACTTCAGGCTTCAGCAAGAGTTATGCATGTAGGACAAACATTTTCGAAATAAGGAATGTGTCATATGTGACAGCTCATCTCAGGAGCGCTAGTCAATAGTTTCAAGGAATGAAAGTATCACTAGCCGAGAATCCTTCCCAGGCAGGAAAGGCTGGGCGAAGTTAGGAAGGGGTCGGAGCGAGGTTTTAAGAAATGTCTTGGTGAGATTGTGTATCAATCGGGAAGGATCAACGCGGAAGCAACATATTAAGCAACGATGGGATCAAGACATGGCAGAAGTTATGTTATTCGGAGAATATAAGAGATGCTAGGAACAAGGATAAGCGTTGGTCAGGAGCATTAGGTCTTATTGGTTAGTGATCGATTGAGATTTTTACGTCGTGGAGGATTAGTATCTCACGTGAGTACCAAGGTACTGTGCCTTGTCCAAGGTTGAGCTGCATTGTGCCTCGGTGAGAGGTAGGGTGTTGTCGAATGGAGAATACTGTGTTGCGGTGGCACAATGCAGTGTTTTGGTGAGTACTTTGTGCTGATCGGGAGTGCCGGGTGCTTTATTGTAGCAATACTGTGTCGTGTTCCCTCGAGTACGAGATACGGTCTTAGCAGGCTGATTGGTCAGATTGGGTTGTGGGGCAGATGATTTCTGTGCAGGATGAGATAATGGTTATCTGGGTGCCGAGGATTGGTACCCTTAGGATTGTTCAGTGGGATGAGAGATGATTATGGATCCTTCCATGATCGCATTTGCCGGAGTAGTTGAGGTGAAGACTACCTTGGTTTTGCTGATGGCTGTTTTAGCTGGTGAGAATGAAAACCAAGGGCGAATCAGGGTGACATGAAGACTGGACGGATCATATTCAAGATAAAGAATTAGATGTGAAACCGTGGAAGGGAACGCCTTTATGTGTGATAGTTCGGGTAAATGAAGGTTGTAGGGTGGGGTTAGCAGAGGGTGGCTAACCCATTAGGGTCGCTTTGGATATCAGATATGGACGGGGATTTTTGTGCGGTAATGAACGAAGAGTCTGTGTCAAGTTTTTTTCGTTTGCCCGAGGGGCAACTTGGATGTGCATGATACTAGAGAGGATTATTGGTGATCTGGCCGATAAGGAAGTGGGGAATGGTTAAGAGGAGAGAGGTTTGATCGGTGGGAAGGTCAAGACCAATCATCAAAAGATAGGTAGCTGGTTTGGTCTCCAAAGGTTCCTGAGGTAGAATTCGGAGGAATGCCTATATGGGTTCATCATGGAAGTACCAAGGAACCCCCTCAGTGTGTTGATAAAATCAAGGATGTCGTAGACTGATGGAGTTGGACTGCTCGCTTTAAGTCTATTATAGTATGCTGGTCTACGAAGGGTGGATGATGTTAAGGCTCGGGAGAAGGTATCCCGATATGGTGCTCTGGATGGTGATAACAGGTAAGGAGGTGCAGCTCACTTAGGAGTTTAGGAGAAGGTTCGTAAAGTTGCGACATCCAACTTTGTTTCAGTATTGTGCATCATCCTTAAAAGGATGGCTGTATGGAGAGATCAATGTAGGAGTTCCTTCGGGATTACGTTCTTAGTTTGGTGGGAGTTGTAGTTTCCTATGTAGCATTGGTAGAGTCGTTTATGATAATGGTTAGCACACGAGAAATTGTCTCTTGTGCAAGAAGTCGAATTGCACAAGAGAGTGTCAGGATTTCTATGTGTTCAAGAAGAGATTGTAGACTGATTTGAGCCGGAAGAAGAATCATGATAATATGCAGTGATAAGACCTGAGTTTATCGGTCGGAGTTTTGTCGTTAAGGTACTGATGTACTGGAAAGTTGGACCCCGGGTATACCGGATCGTTGTTAGCGTAATAGATAGAATCTATGGTTCAGTCAGGCTCGTGGTAACTTCTAGATTTCTTAGTTAAGGCTGTGCAAGGCGACGTGTTTGGTAGCGTGCAATTGGGAGAGAAATTGCGATACGACTGTCCGATTTCGAGTTCTAGGTTGGAGGTTTTGTTCTTCTTAAGGTGTCGCCTTGGAAGAGAGTTATTCGTTTCAGGAGTCGAGGAAAGCTTGGCCCTAGGTACTTTGGACCAAATCGAATCATCGCGCGAGTAGGTAAGGTAGCCTACCGGGTGAAGCTGCCCGAGCAGCTTGGCTAGATTCACGACACGTTCCACGCTTCCCGATTCAGGAAGTGTGTTGCCAATGAAATTTCAATTGTACCCTTGGAGGGTATCCAAATTGGCGAACGCTTGAATTATTTGGAGCGACCGGTTGCTATCAAAGAAAGGAACTAAATACTTTACGAAATAAGACGATAAGGGTAGTTAAGGTGCAGTAGCAGCATCGTAAGGGGTCTGAATGGACTTGGGAACCCGAGGAAGAAAATGTGGAGGTATTGCCCCAAGTTGTTTTCAGGCACAGATTTCGGGGACGAAATCCATTCAAGTGGGGGAGAATTGTAAGACCCGTTCCGCCGAGTCGCGGCCCGGATGAATCTGCGGCGCGACTTTAGGAAGAATCTAGAATCGCGTAGGATTTGTACGCGCGACGCGGTTCGAAAGAACCCGCGACGCGGTGCGTCTCTAATGTGAAAAACCCTAATTCGGATTTAAACGCCTATATAAAGGGTCCCAGCCCTAGGGTTCGTGTTTTTGGAAGTTCTCTGGAGTGGAGTCGACTAGTTTCAGCAGAGGCTCTTTGGTTCCGAGGCTTTGAAGTTTTGGAGGAAGAGATACAACGTGGGAAAAGGCTTGTAGTCAATCGGGTGCATTCCTCCGTTTTCCAGAAGCAAGGTAAAAGGATCTACCTTCTGATATTTCATTTCATTCCGTCATGTAGTGTTATCCCTTGGATAGTGATCTTAGATGGCTTGTAATACTTAGGGTTTTGGACCATGGACATGCATGGACTTGCATGTCCATAAGAGAGTGACCCTAGGGTAGTTTCTGATCCCAGGAAGGGTGTAGAATGGAACCCTAATCGATGGCTGTACTGGTTAAGAGCAAAAAGAGGGTTTCGGACTATTACGAGTCCGCGACGCGGACAGGCTATGTCGGCGACGCGGGTTCGAGTAAAACCCCGTAAGTGTAATGATAGTCCGCGACGCGTAAGGGAGAGGTCGCGTCGCGGCGAGCGACTGTCTGACCAAAAGCTTACTTTCGACCCATGGTTGTTAGCAAATGTTGGGTCTGACCTTTAGGCAAGTCTATAGGAGTTTTGGTCAGTGATTAATATGTTGTGTATGTGGGATTTAGGTGATCGGACGAGCCTAGTTTGGAATATTAGCAAATTATCCGGACGGTTGTGATTCAGGTGAGTATCCTCACCTTACTATATGATGTTGCATGTTAGGCATCTTGTGTGTTGTTTACATTTATATGATTTGCTCTATATCTGTGGTTATTTGTTGTTGGGCTCAGTACTGATGCGTGTCCCCTCGTAGCTGTTGTATGGCGAGTTGGACTATTGCCTTGTCCCATAGCTGTTGTATGATGGGCTGGGCCATAACCGGGAACCCATAGCTGTTGTATGATGGGTAGAACCTTCCCGTGTCCATAGCTGTTGTATGATGGACGCCCGTACCTGTTGTATGGCAGGTAGGGTCGGGTCGTTCTCGAGGACGGGTTGTTTAACGTGTGGGCATGTATGGTAATTTGTGGAACTCACTAAGCTTTATGCTTACCCGTTGATTTTAAAACATTTTCAGGTACTTCAGTTGATAAAGGGGTGAGCTCGGCGTGACGGCGGCGCATCGCACATTTATGATTTGCAGTTATATTATTAAATAAGATTTATACAATTATGGGACGTATACACTCTGATAATAGTTTTGATGAACACCGCTTAAGCATGTTAATAAGTTTATCTATGTTTTTACCTACATTTTTATAGAAAATTTTTGATTGAAAATTGGGGCGTTACACCAATGGTTCCCCCTTTGAAGTTTATCCACATTCAAAGCAAAGAGTTGAGGATGGAGTTACCTCAACGACCCTTCATAAGGCAGAGAATGAGAGAAAGAAGACAAGAGAACTTAGAAGATCATTTCATATTAGTCTCCAAGTGGGAGATTGTTGAGCAAGTGTGGAGCCTCCGAACCGAAGCAAACCCAAGACAACCGAAGTGGAACAGTTATCTGAAGCAACCAGAAACAGAGGCAAGACTAGCCAGTGCTATTGAGTTGTGCATCTCAGACAAGTCTCCAAACCTTCAGTCTAGTGGGAGTCCTTCGCTCTAGTCAGATCAACCATGGTAGATCAAAATAAAAAGGAGGTGATCCTTCAGAAGATCAGCAAAAGGTGGAAACCGAAGGCATGAAGATCAGCAGGATCGAAGTCGTTCCTTCGTCCATATCAGGAGTCATGTTCGAGATTGAGGCAGACAAACAGAGGCATCCAAGGCAGACAACAGAAGCCAATTGGTAATAGACTGGTTACCAGACTTAAGGTGTGTGACAAAGCAAGTACTAAGTTCGGAAAGAGGAGTTGCGTCCGAGGGAGCCAATCAACATCTACGAACCACGTTCACAGCGACAACAATAGCTTGGGCTATGGTCACAGTAGTGAATGCAGCAGGAGATGAAACAACATACCCTCCAGCCAATACAAAGTTCAGACATAAGAGTTCTTGAAGGAAGAGTTGACCCTTGTACGAAGTGAAGTTCGACAAAGTTGTAGAAGCATAGTCGGACAGTCACAGTCTCGTTCAAAGGGAAGATCTCGGCCGAAGACCAATTGGGGGTTCTCTGTCCAAGATAAAGCCTTGGTCAGACCCAACATTGGTGTTGTCATTTCCACTGTCAGAAATATCTTGGGAACACGCGAGAACAGTGCTCTACGGCAGGCGACAACATGGGAGCATGGAGTTGTCACTTCACCGCCTGTAAAGTGACTATGCGCATGACTGTGTCGCGCTTTTGCTCCTTCCCGTCCAAGACTTGCGTGTTCAGCCTTCCACATCCGGCTATTTATACAATCTCATATCTATGCTT
This sequence comes from Cichorium intybus, assembly GCA_023525715.1. NCBI lineage: Eukaryota > Viridiplantae > Streptophyta > Magnoliopsida > Asterales > Asteraceae > Cichorium > Cichorium intybus. The sequence goes on from CM042014.1 coordinate 92,691,571, forward strand.
TGTAATATGTCCAAATGTCTAAGTGTGTTAAACAAGAAAGCGTAGTCATAGATTCTCTCTTGTAATTCATTGAAGTTTATTAATGAAAGATTTCTCTCGTATCTCACAGTAGATGTAGCTTGACTTGTTGTCGAGTGAACCACTTTATATCATTGTCTTTCTCAGTTTAAATCTTCGCATTACCCATTTGTCTAGACAGTCGAAAAACGTTTGTCGAAATAATTGGCCATGTTCGTTGGTGTCTCCGCTATGCCCAACAATAACTATCACTTCGATTTAGTCCACCACAACAATCTCAACATGTTGTTATTGTAATTGCATTTGTTAATAACTATCGTTATGTCAATGTATCATTGATAGTAGAATACTCATAATCTACCATTATGTGATTGTGGGGACTAGATAACATTTGGGCAATTGAATGAGCTATCTCATATTTGAGAGGAATAGACATGTACAATTGATATTTAAATTGTAATCCTACTACTAATAATATTATAATAAATTGATTATAAATATATTATTAAAAATGTTATATTGATATTTAGGAAAAGTTAATGAAATAAAAACAATATTATTCTTATTTAAGAAACCAAATAAGGATATTGGTTTCCTAAAAATAGAGATATGTTCAACACAATATTAAAAAAGTACGTACACACAAAAAACTAAGAGCTTTTCCTCGAAGATATTTAAAATAAGCTTTTCTTAGAAATAAAAGATGACATTATCCATAAGTTGGTGATGGCATTACATGTACACATTATGATATTTAGCCCAATAAAATAATTTAAGGTAATGATTTTAAAAGGTAATAAAGTATTAGATTTGTTTAAAAAATATCATTCAAGTTTTATAAGTTCAAAAAATATCATTTAGTTATTGCTTTTATATATTATACCATCAAAGTACATATTTTGTTAAAAAATGACACAATTTGTTCATTGGTATTTTTTGAACTTATTATGTGTACAAATGCAATAGCTCAATGACATATTTTAAACAAAAGTTGTACTTCAATGGTATAATGTTTACAAAGACAATAGTTCAATGATAATTTTTGAGCTTATAAAACTTGAATGCTATTTTTTGAATAAATTTGATACTTTATTACCATTTTAAGCCATTTTTCCAATAATCTAATTATGAATACACCGATTGATCCAACCAACAAATAGGTATTACACTAATTAATAATATGATAAGTTTGTCAAATTTATATAATTTTATCTTATCATTTGTCCGGTACTAGAGAACTCAACAACTTCCCAAATTACTAAATTAACTTAATATTGACATTAAAAGGTCAAAGCTAAAATCACAAAGGAGATATCTTAAATGGGATGGCATTGCACTTTTTGACATTTCAAAGTCAAACAAAACCAACAAAGTCAACCTAAATACCAAGTCAACTTAAACAAACCCGATTTTCTCCATACCCACTTCGAAATGTCTTCATACCTTTCTCGAACACACACTTTAAATACAGGTCCACAATCCCACTAACTACACCATAGAAATCAAAATGAAAACTTTCTCACTCATCCTCACCCTCGCCGGAGTACTTTTCGCCGGTATTCTCAACACCAACGCCCAGAACTGTGGCTGTAGTCAGGGACTGTGTTGTAGCCGGTTTGGTTTTTGCGGCAGTGACGAGGCATACTGTGGTGCCGGATGCCAGGAAGGGCCGTGCTTTGGGCCTCCTCCGACGAATGATGTGTCGGTTGCTAACATAGTGACAGATGCCTTCTTCAATGGAATCGTGGACCAATCAGATGCCAGTTGTGAAGGACGAGCGTTCTATACACGCGCAGCTTTCCTTGAAGCTGTTGGAAGCTATCCCCAATTTGGTAGAGTGGGTTCCGAAGAAGATTCCAGACGGGAGATAGCAGCTTTCTTCGCTCATGTCACCCATGAAACCGGACGTAAGGCCATTCTTTCATCCACGTAATCAAATATTTATATTTATATAATTTATATAATTTAATAAAATAATCGTACCAGTTGACACACGTAGTTTTATCGGTTATAAGTTAGGTTGAATTCTTCGGCAATGACAAAAAGCAATCTAAGTTTATGCAGCAAATTAGAGTTTTAAACGGAGTGTATGTATAAGCTCGTTTCATTTCTTTTTGAGCATAAAATCTTCCATATTGTTTATATACCAAACAATGTCTAACATTTTTACTAACAATTTACCAAGAACCGAATATTTATTTATAAAACGATATTTCCTATTTTACCGATTTATGTAAAATATTGTTTTTTACTCGAATTATACAAAGATTTAATTCTTACTATATTAATATCTTATGTAATATAAATTGTATATGATTAAAAAACTCTCTATTTGAAAAAATAATTTTCTTAACAACTATATATATGGTAGTTTTGACTCGTTAGATAATTTGAATTACTCATTTTAATTTAGTTAATCAAATAGAAAACTTTTAAATTGGAACTTTTTGATTTTGATTATACTTTGTTTAAAAGTAATGTTTAAGCAGTAACTTTTTATCTGAAAAAACAATTTAGAAGAGATGACAGCTTGACTTTATTTATTTACTTATTAGTTGATATTAACTACATTACATTATAAGTGACCAGACAAGTAAAATACAGAAAATTAAATAAACTGAAGATAAGTTTATGCAAGAACGTTGCTCTTGATTATAAGCAGTCAAATAATCCCAACCTTTTATTTCATGAATTAGATTACGTATATTATAATATAAAGTAATTGTTAAGTATTCGCTTTTTGAAAATTTAAACTTCAAATAATGAACAACCGACCAACTTCTTATTTTATTGCATGACCAGATTTTTGCTACATCGAAGAAATAAATGGTCCTTCAAGGGATTATTGTGACGAAGGTAATACTCAATACCCATGTAACCCTAGCAAGGGTTACTACGGGAGAGGTCCGATTCAACTCTCATGGAACTACAACTACGGTCCAGCAGGGAGGAGCATTGGTTTCGATGGACTAAACAATCCTGAAATCGTGGCCACAGATCCAGTAATTTCCTTTCGAACCGCATTGTGGTTTTGGATGAACAATGTTCAGTCTGTCCTGCTTTCTGGACAAGGATTTGGAGCCACTATTCGAGCCATCAATGGAATGGAATGTGATGGTGGCAACTCGGCCACTGTAACTTCTCGTGTCCGGTACTATACTCAATATTGTGACCAACTTGGTGTTGCACCAGGAGATAATCTTCGGTGTTAGATTATTTGAGATTGTGTTTTTCTTTGTATATTATATTGAACACGAAGTGCATGTATTGAGTTGGATATTTGATATGGGTATCTGTATCCGTTCTTGTATCCCTTAATTTTATAGAATGTGGCATTTGTATCTATAGTCGCTAGATGTTATGTTGATCAAGATGTATATGCATGTATACATCCATTTTCGAAAGAATAATTTGTAACTTAGTATATTATATAACTTATACAATTTACGAAATATTTACATCATTTGTTTATATGAAATCCATACCACTTTAAACGCGTAATCAATATTAATTCAGCCAAAAAATCTCTCCCTTTCAACCCTGAGAAGCTGGTTTGAATCTTGTTAAAGGCAAGGAGGGTTATTTGTCATTATTTTAAAATTGGGTGCCCACTTATAGTCGCTATACTTTATAATTTTTACAATTTTAACTTGATGTTCTTTCTTCAGTTTTATTCAAACATTTTTTTTTTTTTGTATTTACGAATTTAGTCATGCATGCATACTAACTATCTCTAATAAACTTTGTAGTAGGTTTTTTTCATTTTATAATTTTAGCTCAACTTTTTAAGTTCTTTTAAAATTTTGGTCGAAACATCTTTTTATTATTAGCCCCCTCCCCCTCGCCCTTTCAGGTGAATGATGGAGAGCCCCTGCCTTTTCTAGCCTCTCAGGAGATTTTCGAAGCTTGATTTGAGAAGTGGTTACCATCAGATTCGGGTGTTTGAAGATGATATACACAAGACTGCATTTCGAACTCACCGGCTTAGATAGGCCCTTAATTCTTATTATATTAGTAAGATAGGTTGCTTGAGGCAAAAGGCGGCTTTATTAAAGTCCTCTGGGTCGTCCACTAAGTGAGTGAAAGAGACTAGAGAGAAAGAAAGGCGATATAGAAAGGGCAGAACAGACTATCTACCTTCAGCTGGCCACGTCATCTTAGCTTTGAGGAAAATCCAGTAACGAAATCACTTTTACCAAACTATTTATTTACAATCTTTTATATTTTTGTTTTTATACATCATTTTTTAAATTTTTTCATTTTTACATCCATTTTCTATACAAGCTTTTTTTTATTATTACATATTAGTTTTTGTTACTAAAAAATTTCTAGATTTTTATACATATTCGTTTTCATACATGAAGTGTTCTAAAATATACATATATCTATTTTTTATATTTTCGTCTTATTAAATTGAAAGTTTACTGTTATGTATAATTAAGCAAATATTGTTATATGTTATGTCTTACATACTACACATACATAAATTATCGCAACAACATGTAGGGAGTGTCCCCTAGTTATATACATGATCATGTTCAATGGCGCATCTAGAAATTTTTTGTTAGGGTCCATGCAGATCATGATGGCATGAAAATCATACAACTTTACATCAATAGAGGAAACTATCATAAGGATAACCAATACAAGTCTTAAATCACCAACCTCCAAACTACTAGCACAAGACACTTACCATTTGAGTTATCAAATTATATATTTATATGTTCACTGTGAGTCCAAAAACCGCCAGCCAAAATTAAGCCCTCGGATCAAAGCCCGGAATCAGTCTCTCCCATTTAAACATTTAAATTAGCTATTTTGCGGTTGAAGTTCCCTTCCTCAATATGTTGTTTCTTAAACCCTTTCCCTACATTCACCTTGCCCACATTCCACTCCTCACACAATGCCCCCCACCATCCATGGTATCCTCATATTTCTCTTTTGCATACACATATACATGTTTGTGTGTGGAGGTTTCTTTGATCAAGGAGTATAATAAAGACATAATAACATGGGAGACAGTTGTAACGCCCGGTTTTTCAGCCTGGAATTTACAAGATAATATCACTAGGGATCGTCCCATGATCCAAGCCAAGCGTAACCTAGCCTGCAAAACCACATAAAACAACAGGGTAAGCTATAAAGCTTAGTGAGTAATCTAATCACAGTATGACCTATATGGTCACACACGTTACAGGATCACCGTCCCTGTCAGCTTCACAGTCCTATCCGACTCGTAATTCACACTGTGAAACTACCGTATTACCCGACGTCACTCGCTATACAGTATCATCCACTGATACTCACTATTAGACTGTCCCACACAGTTTTATCTTACATCGTCACGACTCACCTCTTTAGCTACTGTCACCTCTTTTATTTATTATTTGGTATTAATTTTCACGAATTCTTATACCGTCACACGGTACACCCACTCATTTAACGGCTTTCTCATACAGGTATGGTCATAGTACATCTATGATTACCCCGTGTTTTATTAGTATATGGTAAATCATGCCATCCCCCGACATGTATTATATATAATTACTTATTCACTCTGCTCAGTATCATCTTGTGATACTTTCGGGCGTATAACTCGAACTCATCCTCACGATAACATGACTGTTTCCCACCCAAGTATTATTATAATACTTTAATTATACTGCTTTGTATTTTCCTTCAATAATTCCAACATGATGCTCCATGATTTATCAAGTAAAGAACGGCCAGGTAGAAGATTAGTTGGGGTGGCAGGATCCTTTCAGCATTTTAGCCTTTCGGAAAATCCAGCAACCAGATCCCAAGTAATCGGCCTAGACACCGTCCTCGTAAGTAAATCAATCAGCATTACCTTTGGAATTATGAACTATTGGAAATAAATTTATTACACCCCTCGTATTTTATAGTTTAACACATATAGACTATTAAGGAGATACGGTAGCGATTACTCACCTAAGATTGGCGTTTTCGCAAAGCCTTGGCACGTTTCCCGTTCCGCTCTTCCAACACTTCCCGAGCACCTCGTTACCAGCTACCGCTACCTCCTAACTCCTCCCGATCTATTTTCTTCACCAGAACACTCCTCGATATCGTAAGGTTGTTTGGTGTTTGTTTTGGGTTGAAATGAAGAAGTTGAGCCTCTATTTATAGGGCTCAAAAACACTATTCACGACGTCAGCACGACGTCATCACGACATCAGCGACACTATTCACGACGTCATCACGACATCATCGTCGATGTCATCACGAGGTAAGCGCTTACTTCATCTCTCGGTTACTATTCACACCGGAGTTACTATTCACGTCGGAGCACTATTCACGCCGGAGTTACTATTCACGCCGGAGTTACTATTCACAATTTTTTTTTTTTTTTGAAAAACGGTCGTTACAAGTTCTCCCCCCCTTTATAAGATTCCGTCCCCGGAATCTCTAACGTTGACATACACTTATTCTTCCACTCAATCATTCTCTATTTCAACACAATACGGTTGTATTAGTAAATCGAAAGGGTATTACCACCATACTGGCATATTAACCACCTCTAATCAACTAGGCCAACCTATTGAGACTACAAAGTACTCGTTATGTAATCTCATACACTCACAATACTGACATCATGGATGCAAGGTACTTGTTATGCATCGTATAATCACATGTTCACCACATCATATCACAACCCCTGCTCTTAACAACCTCAACAGCTCAGCTATTCACCAAACACCCAACTGTATGTGTGTTAGAACTGCCAGCCAATAAAGCCATCACAACATTTGTATGTGGTCCCACCACAATTACTGCTCATAAGATCCACAACACATATGTGGTCCTACCAAATGTGGCCCCACTAAATAAGTGGTCACAACCACAAGTACTATTAACCCCCAGAATAAATGGTCACAACTACAAGTTACCAGTGGCCCCACGGAATAAGTGGTCCCAACCACAAGTATAAGTGGCCCCACAGAATAAACAGCTTTTCGCTCTAAAGGCTTAACAGCTAACACACACAACTGCACAGCTCTGCAACCAACCTCATGACAACAATAATCCTCATATCAGCTCATCCTCCACATACTACTACAAAGTCTCCACCCACAATATGATACCATATCCATAGTTATCACCACTTAATACTCGCGTATTCGTCCCCTTCTGAACCCTCTACGATATCGAGTCCCAAAGACTCAACGTACACCCTAGAACTGCCGACCGATTAGGTCATCTCATCACTCACTAAATTTGTATTTACTTCTCTGAGTAACTACTCACACTTCTCTTTTTAAACAGATGTTTTTTATTTAAAATCATTTACTCTTATGATTTCCATTAGTCATAACAATGACTTCTTTAGTCGTAAAATGACTCTTTTTAAATGATTATTCCTTTCACACTTTAGTCATAAAATAACTTTTTCAACAAAATAACTCTTTTTTTTTTAAATATCTTTCTACTTGTAAAATTCTGGTCATAAAATAACCTTTACATCAGTAGAAAAGTCAACTATGTTTTGGAAAAATACGTCATTACATTCTTTGGTTATAACCTCACCTTTATTTATTTAATGATGATTGGATGGTCCCTGGTACTTAGACATTTACTAAGTAAAATAGTACCCTTAATTCTTCTAGAATGGAAGGAATAAATCAATCCATCCTAGTCTTATGTTTACTCAGGACATCTACCAGCCTTACTTCTTTTATGTCTCCGGTGAATTTTCCACATAATCTACTTTACCCAGTATCTCAAGTTATACTTTCCTGCTTAATATTCTGAGCCGCGTATACTCAGTACGTTGAGTCATACGTATCTGCTCAAACTCCATCGTTCAGCACTCGGTGCCGCGCATATCCTGTACGTCGGATCATGCGTATCTGCTCAGTGCATGTTGCGAACATCTCTATGTTGCTCAGTACGTCGAGCCACCCTTTATCTCTCAATTCCTCATATTATCCACATGCTAAACTTAGACATGTCTAGTACTACCACATACCTCAACACTTGTCTCATTTAGAGATTGTATAACTTCTCACGAACTCATTTCTTATCGTCCTTACCATCTCACATCCAATCATCACATATATTTATCACTTTTTCTTTCCTATGGCTGTCGCCATATATTTTCATAAATCCACCCACCAACTCGTACTTTTAGAATTTTTATTTCAACTTATACTTTTTCAAAACATTTTCCAAATTATTTTGGACTTAGCTTCAGATCAGTTTGTCAAAATCCTTCGTATTTCTCAGCTATACCCTACTTTTCAAATTTCCAAAATTTTTCTTTCAAATCAACTTTCAAAACTTTCTTGTTTGACAAAATATGCATCTGGATTTACTTTTAACACCTTTCCCGTATTTGGGAAATACCACACAAACTCAACCATTTTCTCTAGTTCTTTTTATCTCCAAAAGAGTTTACTAACATTTTTATTATCATGTTAGAATAACTGCTTTATCAACGTTCGACTTTTATCACAATATGTTTGTGATTTTTTTTTTATATATTTTAGCACACAATTCTCGTATGTCTACTAATTTGAGTCTAGGGATCTTATCCTAGTTCACTCAAATCTTGGCTCTGATACCAACTTGTAACGCCCGGTTTTTCAGCCTGGAATTTACAAGATAATATCACTAGGGATCGTCCCATGATCCAAGCCAAGCGTTACCTAGCCTGCAAAACCACATAAAACAACAGGGTAGGCTATAAAGCTTAGTGAGTAATCTAATCACAGTATGACCTATATGGTCACACACGTTACAGGATCACCGTCCCTGTCAGCTTCACAGTCCTATCCGACTCGTAATTCACACTGTGAAACTACCGTATTACCCGACGTCACTCGCTATACAGTATCATCCACTGATACTCACTATTAGACTGTCCCACACAGTTTTATCTTACATCGTCACGACTCACCTCTTTAGCTACTGTCACCTCTTTTATTTATTATTTGGTATTAATTTTCACGAATTCTTATACCGTCACACGGTACACCCACTCACTTAACGGCTTTCTCATACAGGTATGGTCATAGTACATCTATGATTACCCCATGTTTTATTAGTATATGGTAAATCATGCCATCCCCCGACATGTATTATATATAATTACTTATTCACTCTGCTCAGTATCATCTTGTGATACTTTCGGGCGTATAACTCGAACTCATCCTCACGATAACATGACTGTTTCCCACCCAAGTATTATTATAATACTTTAATTATACTGCTTTGTATTTTCCTTCAATAATTCCAACATGATGCTCCATGATTTATCAAGTAAAGAACGGCCAGGTAGAAGATTAGTTGGGGTGGCAGGATCCTTTCAGCATTTTAGCCTTTCGGAAAATCCAGCAACCAGATCCCAAGTAATCGGCCTAGACACCGTCCTCGTAAGTAAATCAATCAGCATTACCTTTGGAATTATGAACTATTGGAAATAAATTTATTACACCCCTCGTATTTTATAGTTTAACACATATAGACTATTAAGGAGATACGGTAGCGATTACTCACCTAAGATTGGCGTTTTCGCAAAGCCTTGGCACGTTTCCCGTTCCGCTCTTCCAACACTTCCCGAGCACCTCGTTACCAGCTACCGCTACCTCCTAACTCCTCCCGACCTATTTTCCTCACCAGAACACTCCTCGATATCGTAAGGTTGTTTGGTGTTTGTTGTGGGTTGAAATGAAGAAGTTGAGCCTCTATTTATAGGGCTCAAAAACACTATTCACGACGTCAGCACGACGTCATCACGACATCAGCGACACTATTCACGACGTCATCATGACGTCATCACGACATCATCGTCGATGTCATCACGAGGTAAGCGCTTACTTCATCTCTCGGTTACTATTCACGCCGGAGTTACTATTCATGCCGGAGTTACTATTCACAATTTTTTTTTTTTTTTTTTTTGAAAAACGGTCGTTACAACAGTGATGAGAAATAACTAGGTAAATGTTGGGAATTAATTTTAGTTTGGTTTAATCTTTTATTTATTAGGACTAAAATTGTAAAATATATTGTTTTAGGGGCTTAATTGGAAATTCGGTGTGAGCCGAACAACCCTAGGTTGTTCGGTTTGGTCCTTGTGGTCGAAAAGCCCTTTCGGGCTTGATGGTTCAGTCCATGGGCTTAAGTCATTAGGGAGTTAGGCGTAGAGTATTTAAGGAAAAAATTGCCTCATTTGTATAGTTGATTGCCTTGGAAAGTGTGCTAAGCTAGAGAGAGAATTATTGAGTGTTCTTGGCAATCACAAACTTATGTACTAGTATTTGTTAATCAAAGAGTGCATTGAAGTTAAATCTCCTTGTGTTCTTATTGTTTGATTGATATCATTGTTATTTAGAGAGATTATTAGACCTACAGTAAATAAGAGAAGGAGAAGAGTCTTACACCTTTTGATCTCAATGATCACACTATCATCAAATGAGTACTTGAGAGTGGTGCACACCAAAAAGGAAGTCATTTACAATAAAATTACAAGGCAAGCATATCATTCATACTTTGTTTTCGTTTAGGGTTGTAACATAATTCACCAAAAATTTAACGTTGTCACTGTTCCACATCATAATCTAACCCTAGAAGCAACATCGCCTAGACTTTTTGCTGACAAACATGATGATTTCTAGGATTTCCCTCTATGCATCCCAATCGATATCACATCTGCTGCTTATAAAATTGGACCAAGTTTCCACATACACATAAACCATAATTTAAGTTCACAAAAAAGATTTGGAACCCATAAAAACGATACAACTACAAACAATTACATATTCTTTGAAAAACAATATCGACGTATGGAGCAGTGAAGTAAAAAAGTTCAAAAAATACATTTATCTCAAATCAAGTTCAACCACATCTTATTTTATTCATCTTGCTAATAATAAAAATGTATACATACATGTAGGAGGTGTCATGACTGCATGCTTTAAATATAATTCAATACGAGGATCTCCAAGAGATAGTAGTGAGGATAAAGCTTCAAACAACGATGAGCATCATCATGTTGAGTTATGGAGCTTGATATGTCTTCAAGAAGCCGTTCTCATATTACAAGCGCATCTACAAAACAAGATGTCTGAAGCATGGATGTAAAGTGGAATTGAAGCTTAGGTTTAGGCGAAGCTACAAAAGCAAAGTCTGAAGACTTTGACAACAAAGACCTTAGTAGTAAAGTCAAGGTCTGAAGCACGGGTCTGGTAGCGTGACTCATCACTTAAGCTTCACCTTTTGTGTTTGGTCATAGTTCATTACATCAGTGATAATCGCAACTTGAATCTATTGTAGGTTCATCTAGTTATTTAGAGGCTATGTTATGAACAGACATGGGCCAATTTAAGTTAGTGCTATCATAGGCTTATTCCCATAGTCCAAAATAAATTATGTCAAACCAGTATTATAAATATATATCATTAATTGTAACCCTAGGTGTGAAAAAGTCATTGTTATGATTAAAAGACAGAAAATGCAACTTAGCGTACCTTTTAAGATAATTAAAAAAATTTCTCTTTAGTTATTGTATTAGAATTCATTTGTGTAGTGCTTATGCATCATTACTAGTAATAGTATGAATGGAATGTATGAAATCGGTAAATTGGGTGATTCCAAAGTAAATTTAAAATAAAAATAAAGATTTAGCAAAAATAAGCAATCAACTTGGAGTTCATATGAGAAGTTGTAAGTGTTTGAAATTTGATAAGTGCAGCAAGTTATATTACAATTTCGGAACTCTAAGTTTTCGTAAGAATAGCTCTAGATCTATTAGGTTTCAGGAGAAAGATAAAACATGAAAGTTGTAGTATGTATATTAAAGAGGAAGTAGGAAAAAGGAAGAAGTAGGAAAAACAATCAGGTCATTTAGATAAGAAATACATCAGATACACTTGTTTGCAAATGGAATATCTGATGCACCTAGCAATGATACTTTATAACCCTCAGTTTTCTTGGTTCGATAATTCTAAATCCGTGAGGATTCAGACGAAATTCAAAATAAGAAAGTTGTAATACAAATTTCAAGCTTTTTAGGGATATAAGGATCATCAAAATCCAAGTTAACATGAAAAGGTGATGCATAAAAATGCACATTTCAAGCACGGACCACACACTCATTTTTTTCAACTTTGTGCGGGTAGCGTGGGGTTTGTGCATTAAAGGCTATACACTTGCACAGGTCGCATGAAAACATGTTGAAAAGTGTTGTACCTTCTATTTTTTTGGCCATTTTAAGGCTTTAAACCTCTAAAACCCCCATTTTCCAATTTGAGACTTGAAGGTCCGAAATTTTTGAAATTCTTATTAAATTTTGGTGGAACCAAAGGGGTTAATCAAGGATATTAATAAGGCATATCATTTCAAAGATTTAATCACAATGTAACTTTTGGATTAGGTGTCTAAGCTATGACTAATAATTTGTATTTACATGATTGATAGTAGCAAAATCCATTTAGGTTGCCCTCATAGCTAGAAGATTGACAGGAAAACTAGAAGACAGACAGATTGATTTATTAATATATTATGTTGCTAATATATTAATTAGAAATAGTATTAATTAATTAGAAATTAATTTGGAATTAATTTGGTGATTAATTGAATTAATTAAAAGTGCAGTGGCTGAATTGTAATTATTCAATAGTTGAGTAGTGACAATTCTGGCAGGCTATGTGGTTGGTGAAATCAAGGATTGGATAATCCTGGATTTCGAAATATATATATATATATATATATATATATATATATATATATATATATATATATATATATATATATATATATATATATATATATATATAAGATAAATAGAGTTTGAATTAAATTATAAAAGGTTTATCTCAATTTGAATTCAAAAGGGTTTATATTTAGGGTTTATCTAGTAACCACCTGGAGCCTATAAATCGGGACCATGGCACCCCATTATTCTGCGCCACTTTCTCCTCTCCCTCTCTCTGGATTTCGAGTTCCTATCTACTGGGTGTGATTCCATTTGAGGCACGACATTTTTGGTGCTTAGCTTTCAAGAAATCAACTAAAGGTTAGTTTTCTTTTATATTCTTTCTAGTAATTTTTTATTAGCCTTAGGGTTTATATTATATGTTCAAATAGTGAAAACATAGATCCAAGTTAGGTTGCATGTGAACTTAGGGTTTAAGCTTATTGTTTTGCATAAAACCTATCATAATAACACTATCAATCTCATCATTTCTTGCTAGAGTTGATGAGCATGGTTGTGTATGCGTAATTGATGGTTTAAAAATCATTGTTACATGTTACTTCTAAGCTTTGATTATGTTTTAAAAAGTTATAATAACATGATAGATTGTATTCAGAACATGATATACACTTAAAAATAATAATATAGGGTTTAAAGTTAAGAAATATTGTTTAGAAAATATCTTATATATGGGAATTGAATGGGGATAATGAACAATTTGATCATTTCATCATGTTATTTATCCTTATTGTTAGTTTATAAGGCATGATTATGTATACACATGTTATGAGATTTATTTCAACATATGAGGCCAATTTTGAGGAATAAGTTTGCATGACTTATGAATTGGTAAAAGGAAGTATTATATATGTTTTACATGAGATAAAACTTAGAATTGGAATGGTGGGACGATATAATAAGTATTTCATTAGTTTGTAATGTTGTGACAAAAGATAAGATAGCTATATATAGAATCGTTATAAGTATGAAAGTGATTAATGAGTTTGTGATGGATAAATTCCATAGGAATTGAATGTTCAAGAGTTCTAAGCCTGGACAAGAAGATAATGGGTTCATAGTTAGACAACTTAACTATAAGTGGTAAGTAGATAATGGATTTTTATATTGGAGACATGTCACAAATGTTAAATTTCTTATCAATGTTATTTTTACACATCTTTGGAAGAGTTATAAGAAAAGTTATGATATTCTTAAGATAGAATTTTGTATATGAACGTTGAATGGTTTTATGAAACTTATGGGTCACTTTAAAGAGTTTTTTATATATTTTATATCTTGTGTTTAGGTAAATAGTTTGTTTTTCAAGTGGGGATATAATTTTTTAAGATCGGGTACTATTTAAAACGGTTATTGTCAAAGTAGTTGCCACATTTATGATCATAAACGCGTTCTTGTTGTATGATCATACATTTTCGTTGAACATGTATTGCATATAGTGTTTAATCGTCTAGACACGTTCGGAGAACCACTGGTGTAAGACCCGTATCCTGATTATAACATATACTTAAAATAAGAGTGTTAGGAATTATATGGTCATTGGTAATTATAAAGCTAAGAAATGTTAGAAATGGGGATGAACAATGGCTTGGATCTCTGAAAATCGTGTAAGAATCACTTTCAAATCAAAGTATTTTGATGGTACAATCAAATCTTTGATTGGATAAGATTCAAAGTGAATTCTAGACCAGAGAATGAGAGAAAGATTATGTTTTCGTACCCAGAAAAATGACCAAAACGGCTATAAAACCTGTCAAAAAACTGTCACCAGGCGCGTTACACGGCCCGTGTAATCTTGACACGGGTCGTGTAATGACTTACACGGCCCGTGTAATTCTGACACGGGTCGTGTAATGCCTCAAACTTGCTTCTATCAAAATGTCGCAAATTACACGGGTCGTGTAATTTTGACACGGGTCGTGTAATGCCTCAAACTTGCTTCTATCAAAATGCCGCAAATTACACGGGTCGTGTAATTTTGACACGGGTCGTGTAATGCCTCAAACTTGCTTCTTTCCAAATGCAGCAAATTACACGGGTCGTGTAATTTTGACACGGGTCGTGTCAGACTAATTTTTGGAAAATTAAATTTCTAATTGACAGTTTACTTTGTAACTTGATCAAATTCAAACAAGTGTGTACTCCACACCTTCCTTACTTGTTTAATGTTTGTCAAGATCACATTCGGTCAACAAAATTAATCCATTACACTTAAATACATATTGGTAATTTTACAAATCACCAACAAACCTCCCCCATTTAAGTGTAATCTTGATTAACTTAAACAAAACATAACTATACAAAACTGATGCATAAATGAAATATCGTGACGATTGAATTTCACATTAGTGTATTACACATTCCAAATATTCGAATATCAGGGTGTCTCTAAGGATTGAACCCTTTCTATTCATAGTGAATACATGAAGATAATAACACACACCAGTTTACATTCTCATAAGTTCTAACTTGACACTATATTTTACAAGCTTGTGTCCTATCCTTCAATAAGCATAGCAAAGCTAAGTCCCAAGCTTCTTGAAGCAGCTAAACTTCATGCTTATATAGGTAGTTCTTTTATTCTTGCACCTGCATATGCAATTTTTCAAAGAACTATTAAGAAAATAAATTTCAACCTCCTGCACTTGCAGTACTGAACACATACCTTGGGATGATATAAACAATAATGTGTTCCAATCTTCAAATATTAAGCTTTCCACATTGAATTCAGCATCTAATGTTCAATTAGATGAGAATTGGGTATCTCAATATCAAAGATTTTTAGGTGGACTTCAAACCCATCCCTACAGCCGCCTTGTGCACAAGATCTCTCGCTAACCCTTTGGTTAGATGATCGGCTAAATTTAACCGAGTCCTTACAAACTCCACAGATATCACACCATTCGTTATGAGTTCACGAATCATACTATGTCTAACATCTAAATGTCTAGACTTACCATTATACACTTGACTATAAACCTTAGCCAAAGTTGCAGCACTATCACACCTGATAGAAATGGTAGATATCGGTTTAGGCTATAATGGAATTTCATAAATTAAATTCCTGAGCCACTCTGCTTCTTTGCCAGCAGCAGCCAATGCTATGAATTCAGATTCCATGGTTGAACTTGTAATACAAGTCTGTTTCTTGGATGCCCAAGAAATAGCACCTCCTCCTAGAAGGAATACCCAACCACTTGTGGAGGAGTGATCATCCAAATTGTTAATCCAACTAGCATCTGAATAACCTTCTAACACTGAAGGGTATCCACTGTATGTCAAACCATAATCCATGGTTCCTTTCAAATACTTGAATACTCTATTTATGGCTTGCCAATGATGTGAACTAGGATTGCTAGTATACCTACTAAGCTTTCCTACAGCATAAGCAATATCAGGCCTAGTGCTAATCATGGCGTACATAAGACAACCAATAACCCTTGAGTATTCTAGTTGAGACACAGGAGATCCTTTATTAGGTAGAAGCTTAAGACTAGGATCTATAGGAGTACTAACAGGAGAACAATTCTCAAAGTTGAACTTTTTCAATATTTTCTCAACATAATGAGATTGAGTGATTGAAATACCATTGTTTCCACGCTTGATTCTTATACCAAGAATCACATCCGCCTCCCCCATGTCTTTCATGTCAAAACTAGATGATAAGAATTTCTTGGTTTTGTCAACTTCATCTTGACTAGTACCAAAAATCAACATATCATCTACATATAGACAAATTATAACTCCTTTTCCAGAAGTATCAAATTTGCTATATACACACTTGTCAGCTTGGTTTAATGCAAAACCATTAGACAATATCACATCATCAAATTTTTGATGCCATTGTTTTGGTGCTTGTTTCAAACCATATAATGATTTCTTTAACTTGCAAACCTTGTTTTCATGTCCAGGCATCACAAACCCTTCAGGTTGTTTCATGTAAATCTCCTCATCTAATTCACCATTCAAGAATGCAGTTTTCACATCCATTTGATGAATTGCAAGATTATGTATTGCTGCAAGAGCCAACAATAATCTAATAGTAGATATTCTAGCCACAGGAGCATAAGTATCAAAGAAGTCAATACCTTCTTTTTGCCTAAAGCCTTGGATAACCAATCTGGCTTTATACTTATCTATTGTGCCATCCACTTTCATTTTCCTTTTGAGGATCCATTTACATCCTAATGCCTTGCATCCAGGAGGTAAATCATCCAATACCCAAGTATTGTTATGCATGATAGAATCTATTTCATCCTGAATAGCTTCTTTCCAGAAATGAACATCTCTTGAAGCCATAGCTTCACCAAATGTCTTTGGATCCTCCTCAATAATATAACAATATTGATGTTCAGAGATGGTCTCATCTCTTGTTCCTTCAACTAAATAAAGTTGAAAATCAGATCTAAAAGACTTAGCTTTTCTTGTCCTAGTACTCCTCCTAGGTTCAGGTACAGAACTTGTACCAGCAGAGACATTTTCTCCTTGAGTTGTGTTCTTGCTAGAAGATTGTTGAATCAAGTCCCTTGGTCTAGGTATAGAAGTAAATCTCTCTTCATCAAAGATAGCATCTCTTGACTCTATAACAGTGTTCACAGACACCGAGTCATTAGATTCTATAACATAGAATCTATATGCCTTGGAATGCTCAGCATACCCAATGAAGATACAATCTATACCCTTTTCTCCCAAGTTTTTCCTTTTTGGTTCAGTGAGTCTTACAACAGCTCTACAACCCCAAACCTTGAGATAACTCAAATTTGGCACCTTTTTATGCCAAAGTTCATAAGGACTAGCCTTACTCTTTTTGTTTGGAGTTCGGTTCAAAATATATCAGGCTGTTAACATAGCCTCACCCCAAAATCCTTCACTAAGACCAGAATAGGACAACATGGAATTAACCATTTCCTTCAAGGTCCTATTCTTCCTTTCAGCTACACCATTTTGTTGTGGTGTATAAGGAGCAGTGGTTTGGTGTATTATTCCGGTAGATTCAAAATAAATCGGATCATAATATTCACCACCCCTATCCGTACGCAAAACCTTTATTAACTCATTCTTATGTAGCTCTACTTGTTGTTTATAAATTTTAAATTTATCAAGAGCTTCATCTTTAGAATGTAACAAATAGACATAACAATATCTAGATGCATCATCAATAAAAGTAACAACATACTTTTTGTTTCCTAGGGAAGGTGTTGCATGGAAATCACACAAGTCACTATGTATGAGTTCCAACACCTTGCTTTCCCTAACAACATCTTTGAAAGGTTGTCTAGTGATTTTAGTCAACATACAAGTTTTACATTTCTCAATATTCATATCAAAAGCAGGAATCATACTCATTTTAGACATGTCTTTTAATCTCTTGTAATGAATATGTCCTAGTCTAGCATGCCATAATTGTGATTTATTCAAACTATTGCTAGTACTAGTTGAAGCCATACAAATCGAATTATCATAAGAAGGATAATTAAGATTAAGCCTAATCATACCATTACATACATATCCAAATCCAACGAAAGTACCATGTCTTGACAAGATATACTTGTCACTTTCTAGTACTTGTTTATAACCACACTTACTTAGTACAATTTCATATAAGAGGTTCTTTCGAATCCCCGGTACATACAATACATTGTCTAAAGATAAACATTTTCCAGAAGTAAAGTTAAGTAAAACAGATCCTAGTCCCTTGATTGGTTCGGTAGCAACATTCCCCATCTTTACAACAGGTCCATCTTCAATTGGTTGATAGTCTTTAAACCAACGAAGATCCTTGCAAACATGACTTGTTGCACCCGAATCAACCCACCATGCAACATCATCATCCTGCACATAGAATGCTTCAGAAATCACAGAAACATAATTCTGCACATATTTAAGATTTTGAATAAAATCAGATTTCTGACCTTGTTGCTTGTCCGGATCCTTAGATCCACTTGGACCCACATCCTTGTCATTGTTCACCTTACGGAGGCAACAATCTTTCTTGAGATGACCCGGTTTGTTACAACCCCAACAAACCAACTTAGCCTTCTTGTTTGAAGACTTGTCATCTTTCCCTTTAAACTTCCTTTTACCTTTAAACTTATTGGAATTCTTAGATCCCTCTCCTTCCACCATGTTCACAGAAGAAGAACCAATTTGGTTCTTGCCTTTAGGATTGATATCGAGTTCTTGAGTCTTTAAAGACTCCTCAATCCGTAAATGGCTTCCAAGTTGAACCAAAGTCAACTCTTCCTTCTTATGTTTTAAAGTGTGTTTAAAATCTTTCCAGGATGGGGGCAATTTGTCAATGATGACAGCCACAGAAATGGCTTCATCCATCTTCAAATTGTGTTGAGCAAATTGTCCCAAAATCCTTAACATTTCATGTTATTGTTCCATCACAGGCCTGGAATCAATCATTTTGTATCCCATGAAATTGCTTACAAGAAACTTCTTACTAGAAGCATCTTCAGCCATGTACTTGGATTCCAACGAATCCCATAGTTCTTTTGCGGATTCAACATTTTGATAAACATCAAACAGAGAATCTGACATACCATTGAAAATGTGACCACGACATATGTAATCATCATTCTCCCACTTTGATCTCCTTCTTGTTGCCTTCAGGGGTTCATCTTCAACAACTTCAGGCATGGGAGTACTTAGAACATACACAACTTTGAGGGTTGTGAGAAGAAAGTGCATCTTCTTTTGCCATCTCCGGAAGTCTTGGCCTTCAAACTTGGTTAACTTGTCAAATTTGCTTGTCATATCTTTCACAGAAGTTTCATTTGCCATTGTTGCAGAAATTACTTTGATTTTTGTTAGAAATGGGGATGAACAATGGCTTGGATCTTTGAAAATGGTGTAAGAATCACTTTCAAATCAAAGTATTTTGATGGTACAATCAAATCTTTGATTGGATAAGATTCAGAGTGAATTCTAGACCAGAGAATGAGAGAAAGATTATGTTTTCGTACCCAGAAAAATGACCAAAACGGCTATAAAACCTGTCAAAAAACTGTCACCGGGCGCGTTACACGGCCCGTGTAATCTTGACACGGGTCGTGTAATGACTTACACGGCCCGTGTAATTCTGACACGGGTCGTGTAATGCCTCAAACTTGCTTCTGTCAAAATGCAGCAAATTACACGGGTCGTGTAATTTTGACACGGGTCGTGTAATGCCTCAAACTTGCTTCTTTCCAAATGCAGCAAATTACACGGGTCGTGTAATTTTGACACGGGTCGTGTCAGACTAATTTTTGGAAAATTAAATTTCTAATTGACAGTTTACTTTGTAACTTGATCAAATTCAAACAAGTGTGTACTCCACACCTTCCTTACTTGTTTAATGTTTGTCAAGATCACATTCGGTCAACAAAATTAATCCATTACACTTAAATACATATTGGTAATTTTACAAATCACCAACAAGAAAAACTTTAGTTACAATTTCATATGAAAATCAGCATTTTGTGTCGTTATTAGAAAAATCATAATTAATTCTAGAAAAATCGTTTGAACCTAAAACCAGTGCACAAAGTTTACAAATAGAGTCTAGTACAATTACCAAAAATAATAGTAAGCTTGAAAATGACATTATCTATGGTAAAAAATGCAATCTTTACTGATTAGTTCGGAATTGACAGATTAGATAGTCTGTTTTCAAAATATCATAATAAATCATAGAAAAATCGTATAAATACATACCATACATCCTTGGAAAGGTATTGAGATGAATTTACTGAATATCAAATAAAAACGTGAATTTAATGGGCTTAAGATCGGCTAAACCAGTCTTGAACAGACTGATTCTAGAAGGCCTTTAATTTCAACAAAATTATATTATTAAAATCTTTTGTCAAAAGTGTCATGCCATTTTTTATTCAAGAATTCAAGTATAAATACCCCCCAAACATCTCATAAACCACACCAACAAATCTCAATCCAATATATAGAGGTTTCTAAGCACTAGAGTGTAAGAAGTGAGTGAAAGGAAGCTCAAAAGCCTAGCGAAGAAGTTATAGGTTCCGACGACTGGTCATAAGGTAACTACAAACTTTTCTATAGCTTAATTAGGTATTGTAAAATAGTTTTTGTGTTAAGAAGTAGAATATTTAATAAGTATAACATATGTTATATTATACTCATTTCTAACAATAGTAAACAAAAAACCTTAAAATGTCGTTATTATAACAATTCGTAATTCCGAAAATAATACCGATTGATTTACTTACGAGGACGGTGACTAGGCCGATTACTTGGGATCTGGTTGTTGGATTTTCTGAAAGGCTAAAATACTGAAAGAATCCTGCCACCCCATCTAATCTTCTACCTGGCTGTTCTTTACTTGATAAATCATGGAGTATCATATTGGAATTACTGAAGGGTTTAATGATGCGACTACAATATAGTTAAGGGTTAAGAAATGATAGATTTCTTATTATGTT
This sequence comes from Cichorium intybus, assembly GCA_023525715.1. NCBI lineage: Eukaryota > Viridiplantae > Streptophyta > Magnoliopsida > Asterales > Asteraceae > Cichorium > Cichorium intybus. Next base: position 92,712,766 of record CM042014.1, read on the forward strand.
AACAGTTAAAGTTGAAGGAAATACAAAGCCGAGAAAGATAAACGATATAGTCAACTATAATCAGGTGAGTCTTCTCACTATACTATAGGTGATATTGCATGCGTAGGAAGGAAGATATGCTAGACTAAGGTGATCGTACCTGTTATGATAATTGTATGAATTATTGCTATGAAAATGATTGTTTGTGGACGGAACGGGATAGCTCGCGAGCCAATAGGCGGAACGGGAATAGCCTGCGAGTCATTAGACGGAACGGGAAAAGCCTGCGAGCCAATAGCCGGAACGGGAATAGCCTGCGAGTCATTAGACGGAACAGGAAAAGCCTCCGAGCGATAAGACAGAACGGGAACTGCCCGTGAGTCTTCAGGCGGAACAGGGATAGCCCGTGAGTCTCACAGACATATGAATGGTTATTGTGTGTTGTATGTTATGTGATGGATCGTATGGTATTTTGAGGAACTCACTAAGCTCCGTGCTTACCCTTTCCCTATATAAACTACTGTTTCAGGTACATCAGGTACAATGGATGGCAAGGCGTGACGTGTATATACTGTGCTGCTTCATTGGAGGACTGTTTTTGAATTAATATTCTGCTATATTGTGATTTCGTTAACTTCTGTTAATCCTGGGGTGTTTTCATTAAACTTATAAGTTATGGAATTTTGTCAAAATTAATTAAGTGGCTTTTCTTATATTGAAGAGTCCGTTTAATTTTTTTTTAATTTTACCCTAAAATTTTGGGATGTTACAAGTTGGTATCAGAGCACAGCTTGAGAGAATCAGTCTCACTTAGTGAGTTCTGGACTCAAGTTGAGGCTTAAGAGTTTTCTTAAAACATTTTTACGAAAGAAAGATGTTTTATGAATGGTGAACTGAAGACACAGTGTGTACCGCCAGCCGACGCCAGTATGAGAAAAGGGTTAAGTATTTAATATTGTGGATGTTAAAAAAAAACATATGGTATATGTTTGCTGAAATGCCTGGTAGAGATCACACATTGTTGTATTATTATCTGCTATTTGCTAATAGAACTGTATGCTAGTGCCGATAGGTTGCTTAGAGATTTCCACTAAGTTGTATACAATATGGACTGAATAGTCATAGAATGTGTGAGTTGACCTTATTGCATGTTCCTTGTTTGGTTGTTGCTTTAGGGAAGATTCTCTTATTTGAAAGACTGTTTAGTTCGATATTGTATACAACTAAGTTCGCGAAACAACTTGTCATCACTGGAGGAAGTTCCGTCTTAGTTAGAATAGCAGGGTGGGGGTGGGATTCCAAGTATTCCTAGAAGGGTTGACATATGCCTTGTAAGGGCATATGTGTTAAAATTATCGGTGAGAAGCGAATTGGATATTTCGAGACGGGTCTTGGAACGGACATGGATAGGTGTGGAAGGTAGTAGTAGAGCTCCTACTATCGAAAGCACAGGATCCGCGTTTGAGTCGGGAGTTCGTCACGAAGGATCCAAGGAGCTGAGTATGTGAGTGTCTAGCATAGTTGACTTAAATGCTAGTGTAATGTGGTAAACCTTTATCCATTCGATTGGTGAATATTGATTGTGAGGTTCAGTATGAACAACTAAGATGTGATCATACCAGTTTGGTTGGACCGATCATGCTTAAGTTGATTACTGAACTTAAAGACTGTTGAAAGGGAGAATGTCAAAATGCTATTGTGCTAGCTATTTTTCATGCAACTAATGGGCGCACAAGTCAGACAGGGACTAAAGGATGCAAGTGTGATTTTTCCAACTCACGGTCAAAGAGGTGCAAGCGGCGCCTGAGATGATAGCGGGTATTTTTGAGTCGACTCTGTACATGCCTAATGCTGTGTAATAGGGGCTACCTACCCTTGTATTGATCTTGCTTGAGTGATTGATCAAGTTGTGTGGGTTGAGAGTCTGGATCACTCGCTCGTGATTGAGGAAACTGACGATAGAGGTGTTGACTAGGGTCGCAAGCGGATGAGTAACATATGGTGGTTGATGTAAACGTCTCTACATTATCGAAACATGTTTATTGAGATGGTGTTTGCCCCTGATGCAAGTTGTTGGCTGAGCAGAGTGGGCTTGGTTTTCGTTCGAGAGTAAGGGCTCGTAAAAAAAAATTATAAATCGAAGAAACAGACTTGGACTTTAGTCCAAGTGGGGGAGGAATACAAAATTAAGGGAACAACATGAATATTGTATAGAATCGATGAAATCATTAAAATTATAGTAACACGTCGATATATTTAATTCATTACTATAACTTTATATTAATACATTAAGAAAAGTTTACAGAACTACTAACCTAAACTGGAGAATCAGAAAGATGTGAGAAAAGATCTTCTACACTCCACTCTTTGTCATCATTACGTTGACTTGTACCTTCTTGAGGATTTGGAAGGGGTATGCTTCCGGTTATTGAGGAGGAGCTCCAAGGTATGGGGTCTCAATAGGGTTGGAACCCGTAACCCCATGATTATGGGCTAAAAATCGAATCGTTTGGGGAGTGTGTAAGTAGGGAAGTGATGAGGAAGGGTTCCAATTCGGAACCAGTTGGGGATAGCTATAAGAAGGAGGAAACCAGGCTAGGTCACTTACAAAGCTTCCAAAATTATCCTCACTCCTAGGCTCGAGTAAACCAGGATTAATACTACTTATACCAGAGTTAGATGGCAGAGATTGCTGCTGTGTATGAGTTCTTGATGAAGTTTCCCCCTTTTCCAGAAATTTTCTTTTCCTAAATACAACCTTATGAGCAGCTTGTATTAGCTTCTTTGTGCCGTCTGTTAGACTCGATTGTGACCCTTCAATTATCGCTTCTTTTTCCTTATTTAGGTTGGGTATTAAATCTCCCGATAATTCTGTTTCCTCAATAAATTCATTACCAAATTCCTGTGGCACAAATAACTTTAGTAATTTCAACCTTATGATATAAAGGAATTAAAAAATGTAGTTCTTTACCTCAGCACGATCAATAAGGGTTTGCAAACTCGTAAGTTGTCGTTGGGGCCAATGATTGATACCTAATTCTCTACAGCGTTTTTTTAATTGTGTCGTTCCAATGTTGAGTTCCTTCGCACTTTCTAAATTGGTTCGTTAAAGTGTTCAATTATTATTTCCCTACTTAATAAATGTCTGAAACCTCTTCCACTGCCACCTGCTATGTTTTCTAAACTAGAAGATTCAAATCCAATTGTATTGTTATCATTCTGGATCATTTGAACATGATCCTGATTTTCTGACCCAAAGATGGACATTGATTCATCAAAATTAGTGGCCTCTATCGGTAATAATTGTTGGTTTTCAACTAAAATCTCAGGATTCTGAAATCCTTCTAGATTTCTTTGAATCACCTGAAGGTGATTTTGGTATTGAAAACCAACCCCAAACTCGGGATTCATATCAATATTGATGTTATCAATCGTCTGTAATTGATTGTCATTTTGAATGTCAGCCATGAATCCTTGATTCATGGGGATGATCTCACTGCTCATTGAGGGTACGTCGATGAATGGATTGTACTCACTTAGACCATCCACAAATGGGTCTACAAATAACACATGTCAAATGATAAAACAAAATAGAATACTTATAAATGGATCATTCAAAAGAATTTAACCTGGTAAAGGCATGGAGTCTGATCAAGTGCAAAGTCAGATGCATGCACCGGATCATCTGAGTTAATGTTCAACTCAGGAAAAATTTCCGGCTCACCGTGGAGTTGCTCTATTGGTAGTATATCTGGAAGACTGTACCATAATTCAAAATCAAATAAAACATTAGAAAGGTAATCGAAGTATGGATAATAGATGTCTAGAATGTTAGAGTCACCGAACTCTATTAAGAATGCTTGGTTTGAAGTACCATCTCCTTGCTGAAAACCAGGTCCAGGGTTCGACAAATCGCCCATTGAAGATCTGTTTTCCATGACTCGGCTTTAAATATGAGTTCGTTTACGAACAAACTAGTGGTAAGAGAGGATGAGACTGAAAATGAATGTGGAAATGAATGATACTACATACCTGTATATATAGTATCTTGCAGCTGGAACCGAAAGGACACACGGAACTGAAAGGACACCTCACGTTTTAATTACCGAAATTCAAACTAACTACAGTAGATGCGACTTCACTACCCCAAGTGACATTTTTTCAAAATTCGCTGCTTGAATCCGGTGAGAACGAGATAATGAAGAGACTCTTGAAATAAAACAAAATTTTATGTTTCCTAATAATGGAAATAGTTTAAAGAGTGTTCAGTACTCCAAAAAAAAAATATGGAGTGAATGAGAATAATAGGACCTTAAACATTATTACAGAGATATGTGAATGTTGAAAGGAAAGATAATGAAACCTTGTAAAGGTTCGACAATAAGACGAGGAGGATTTTTGAAGACTCGATGGGAAATACATAAAGGCGTTCGAGAATGCGGATTTCGGGACGAAATCCAAATAAGTGGGGGAGACTTGTAAGACCCGTATCCTGATTATAACATATACTTAAAATAAGAGTGTTAGGAATTATATGGTCATTGGTAATTATAAAGCTAAGAAAAACTTTAGTTACAATTTCATATGAAAATCAGCATTTTGTGTCGTTATTAGAAAAATCATAATTAATTCTAGAAAAATCGTTTGGACCTCAAACCAGTGCAAAACGTTTAAAAATAGAGTCTAGTACAATTACCAAAAATAATAGTAAGCTTGAAAAATGACATTATCTATGGTAAAAAATGCAATCTTTACTGATTAGTTCGGAATTGACAGATTAGATAGTCTGTTTTCAAAAAATCATAATAAATCATAGAAAAATCGTATAAATACATACCATACATCCTTGGAAAGGTATTGAGATGAATTTACTGAATATCAAATAAAAACGTGAATTTAATGGGCTTAAGATCGGCTAAACCAGTCTTGAACAGACTGATTCTAGAAGGCCTTTAATTTCAACAAAATTATATTATTAAAATCTTTTGTCAAAAGTGTCATGCCATTTTTTATTCAAGAATTCAAGTATAAATACCCCCCAAACATCTCATAAACCACACCAACAAATCTCAATCCAATATATAGAGGTTTCTAAGCACTAGAGTGTAAGAAGTGAGTGAAAGGAAGCTCAAAAGCCTAGCGAAGAAGTTATAGGTTCCGACGACTGGTCATAAGGTAACTACAAACTTTTCTATAGCTTAATTAGGTATTGTAAAATAGTTTTTGTGTTAAGAAGTAGAATATTTAATAAGTATAACATATGTTATATTATACTCATTTCTAACAATAGTAAACAAAAAACCTTAAAATGTCGTTATTATAACAATTCGTAATTCCGAAAATAATACCGATTGATTTACTTACGAGGACGGTGACTAGGCCGATTACTTGGGATCTGGTTGTTGGATTTTCCGAAAGGCTAAAATACTGAAAGAATCCTGCCACCCCATCTAATCTTCTACCTGGCTGTTCTTTACTTGATAAATCATGGAGTATCATATTGGAATTACTGATGGGTTTAATGATGCGACTACAATATAGTTAAGGATTAAGAAATGATAGATTTCTTATTATGTTAACAGTTAAAGTTGAAGGAAATACAAAGCCGAGAAAGATAAACGATATAGTCAACTATAATCAGGTGAGTCTTCTCACTATACTATAGGTGATATTGCATGCGTAGGAAGGAAGATATGTTAGACTAAGGTGATCGTACCTGTTATGATAATTGTATGAATTATTGCTATGAAAATGATTATTTGTGGACGGAACGGGATAGCTCGCGAGCCAATAGGCGGAACGGGAATAGCCTGCGAGTCATTAGACGGAACGGGAAAAGCCTGCGAGCGATAAGACAGAACGGGAACTGCCCGTGAGTCTTCAGGCGGAACAGGGATAGCCCGTGAGTCTTACAGACATATGAATGGTTATTGTGTGTTGTATTTTATGTGATGGATCGTATGGTATTTTGAGGAACTCACTAAGCTCCGTGCTTACCCTTTCCCTATATAAACTACTGTTTCAGGTACATCAGGTACAATGGATGGCAAGGCGTGACGTGTATATACTGTGCTGCTTCATTGGAGGACTGTTTTTGAATTAATATTCCGCTATATTGTGATTTCGTTAACTTCTGTTAATCCTGGGGTGTGTTCATTAAACTTATAAGTTATGGAATTTTGTCAAAATTAATTAAGTGGCTTTTTTTATATTGAAGAGTCCGTTTAATTTTTTTTTTAATTTTACCCTAAAATTTTGGGATGTTACAACTGGCATGGTATCTCTTGTCCCAAAGTGGTTATCTCCAACCTTAGTGGCAGAGCCATAAATGTGCAGCAATTGTAGCACCAATTTTTCTTGGTCAAATATAATACATTAACAAAAAATAAAAAGTACGATTGCATTAATATTACAAACTAGTGTAGATCTTATATTATAAAATTGACATCTCAAAATGATTTGCATATTTAAAACCATGTTGAAAATTTGCATATTTAAAACCATTTTGAAAATTTCAACTTCAAAATGATATTGATTAATAACTATGGTCCTATGGTTTCTCGGAGTGACATAATTTCCGTTCATATCCACAATATCAATATTATGTTTCTGAAAAATGAAAATACATTCGCCAAAGTTTTTGCAATCCTCGTATCTACTCAAAGCTTTTAGTCATTCTTTTTCTCTCTAACCAATGAAAGCGCTTCTACAATATCTTGATCCTTTTTTTGAAGATGTTTTGACAATGTACCCGTGCGGTTTAGAAATTCATACATCAAACGTAAATAAACAACTAATATCATAAACCTAAAATATCCATACGTACTTGTTTCATTATAGGGATTGGGGAGGGAGCTCAAAATCGGTTTGGAGAGACTAGAGAGATAGAGTTGAAAGTTGCGTTTTTTTTATTCTTTTCCTCCTCATCGCTTAACAGAGAACTCAATTCTTGTATCCTTTGGCCGATCGACGTTCAAGCAACAAAACCCATACACACTTTTCTTTTATTTCCAAATGGGCTTATTATTTTTGGGTTACTTCTAATTTAAAACTTGTGGGCTATTTCTGGGCCAAATTGAGTAGTGGCCCGTGCCACTTGGTGTTCCAAATTGAGAACTCAATTCTTGTATCTCTTGTCCCAAAGTGGTTATCTCCAACCTTAGTGGCAGAGCCATAAATGTGCAGCAATTGTAGCACCAATTTTTCTTGGTCAAATATAATACATTAACAAAAAATAAAAAGTACGATTGCATTAATATTACAAACTAGTGTAGATCTTATATTATAAAATTGACATCTCAAAATGATTTGCATATTTAAAACCATGTTGAAAATTTGCATATTTAAAACCATTTTGAAAATTTCAACTTCAAAATGATATTGATTAATAACTATGGTCCTATGGTTTCTCGGAGTGACATAATTTCCGTTCATATCCACAATATCAATATTATGTTTCTGAAAAATGAAAATACATTCGCCAAAGTTTTTGCAATCCTCGTATCTACTCAAAGCTTTTAGTCATTCTTTTTCTCTCTAACCAATGAAAGCGCTTCTACAATATCTTGATCCTTTTTTTGAAGATGTTTTGACAATGTACCCGTGCGGTTTAGAAATTCATACATCAAACGTAAATAAACAACTAATATCATAAACCTAAAATATCCATACGTACTTGTTTCATTATAGGGATTGGGGAGGGAGCTCAAAATCGGTTTGGAGAGACTAGAGAGATAGAGTTGAAAGTTGCGTTTTTTTTATTCTTTTCCTCCTCATCGCTTAACAGAGAACTCAATTCTTGTATCCTTTGGCCGATCGACGTTCAAGCAACAAAACCCATACACACTTTTCTTTTATTTCCAAATGGGCTTATTATTTTTGGGTTACTTCTAATTTAAAACTTGTGGGCTATTTCTGGGCCAAATTGAGTAGTGGCCCGTGCCACTTGGTGTTCCAAATGGGCTTATTATTTTTGGGCTACTTCTAATTTAAAACTTGTGGGCTATTTCTTGGCCAAATTGAGTAGTGGCCCGTGCCACTTGGTGCACACTACCAGCTCCGCCCATGCCAACCTCTATTGGGGAAAGGCCCATTGGAATAACCTAAGCGGTAAAGATATGTTAGGATGTGTTCTATGTGCCACTTGGTGTACACTACCAGCTCCACCCCAGCCAACCTCTATTTAGGAAAGGCTTATTGGAGTAACCTAAGTGGGAAAGACCCGTTAGGATGTGTTTTATGTAGGAAAGGCCCAATAAATTGTTCACAGTTAGTCTGGATAGGCCCGCTAACTGACAACGCCTAGTAATATCAAGTATTTTAGTCGTTTTTGAGCCCTATTGTTGGTGAATTTATATCATATATATTATGGTATTCTCACTTTTTGTGTCAGCGCTTGTTTGGAAAGAAATGATGTAAACAGGGCTAAAAGCGTACAAAATGAAAGAAGTTTGAAGATAAAGACAAAAAAGTCGAATTCGCACGCGTGCCGCGGATATGTGAAGGGCGCGACGCGCTGAGTCAGCAATGAGACGGTGGAGAATATTCAAATTCCGAGAAAATGGGGATAAACCAGCACGCGCGCCGCGGAAACCAAGTACGCGCGGCGCTGTCTTTTATTTCACAACCTTAAATAGAGGGTTCTAGGTCGAAAAATGCAGCAAAGACCTGGCATAGGAACGACTCCCAAGGCTTCTTTGACTCCGAGTTTCAGTTTTCAGCAACCATAATTGGTATTTTATGTTTTCTCTTTTCCAATTAGTGTAGTAGCTTTGGTAGATTTGGCTAGTGTTATTGGGTGTGACAACCATTGGCATTAGTTCTTAGTTTTTGAATTTTATGTTTTCTGTTTTGGAACAAGTTGGCTCTGAGTTTTTAATAGTTAATCATTCGGTTATTGTTAATTGCTCTCTTTTCGGTATTTTATGCTTTTGGATGAATTTTGGATGTTTGATTGTGTTGGATGGTTATGGTGTTTCTGAATTTAGACTTTACTTTCTGATTTTAGTAACCCATGTTAGTTTAGAAGTTGAATTGGATTGGAATTAGTTTTTGGATTTTGTTGGATTTGTGATTTCGGGATTGTTTTTTGGTAAAAGTCGGAAACTAGATCCTCTTGTTGTAGCGTGACACTACAGTTGGTAATCTGTTGCCTACCTTGACCACGTAACTCCTGTGGATCGACCCTGACTGCCGCTATACTAGTGTGTGTTAGGTTTATTTTACTATTTTTGACCGCACGACGACCTAGGCGTGTCAAATTTTGGTGTCGTTGCCGGGGAGTTGTAAGCTTGAGAGTAGGCGATCTGTAGGATTTAGTTTTTGATTTTTGATGTTTGATTTTAGTTTGATGATTTTTGGTATGTGTATGTCTTCATAATGGGCGATTACATGTACCCGGATCAGTATTATGAGTATTATGAAAATCCGGCCGACACCTATTACGAGGATGATTACTACAATGGATCATTCGATGACAATGGATGGCGGATCGAGGAGTCATCTCAACCTGAAAATTCTGTATCTTGGGCCCAATTATTGGAGCTCATGGCTGACACCTACCAAGTGTAGAAGGACCAGGCTGATGCTCTTGAAAAATTGCAAGTTTCATTAAATAAGTTAGAGGCAGTGGCGAGTTTATGTGTAATGAAGGTAGGTCCAATGACCTACCTAAATTTTCGGTTTTTATAGGAAATAATATAAGAGAAATTGTAGGACCTATCTTAATAACTTTCAGGACCTACCTTTAAGAATTTCTATTTTATAGTGTTGGACCCAAAAGTTACATCAAAGTTTTTTATACCCACGTTTTATAACTCAAAATATAACCGAATAGGCTATTAGCGGCAATAGCCCAATTCAACTTATAATTAATCAAATACTTAAGAATAAAAGAAAAAAACCGAAACGTCAAAATTGATACACTTGCAACTTGCGTTGTTGTTCGTCCATTCCACGCACCACGGCATACAAATCAGAATCGGGACTACACCTCTGAATCTCTGATGGTTAGTTTTTTTTTTTCCATTCTTGCATTCCACTATTAATAGTTTAATACTTCTTTAGTTTAATAGTTCCACCGTTAATTGTTTCGTCGTTCAATTGTTAGGTTTATTCAATTTCCAATTGTTGATTTATTTAGTAGTTTAATAGTTCTTAATTTTATAGTAATAGACGAATAATATGTGTTTTTTAGACTTGTTTAATTGTTTGATACATTTCATTCGTTGAACATGATTTTGGAGGTAAACCTTGAAGATTTAATCTATCTAGGTTTGATAATAATAAATATTGGTTAGAATTAATATAGTATAGAAGGGGATGCCACATTGTGCTTATGCTATCTATTCAAATCCAATATACCAAACCAAGATGGATGAGATCATTTTCTGAAATCTAGATTCAAAGCATGGAATAGGTATTCGGGACTAGATCTTCACAAAGCTAAAAATGAACACAGTAATGTTGTCCAAATGTGTCAAAATTTGATGAACCAAAGTCAATCCATCACGTCTGTTTTTGAGAAACAAACTACACTACATGAAAAAAAATCACGTATTCATTTAAGGTATCCGACCCGACCCGTTACAAATATTGTTGACTCTTTTATTTTTATCGGCGTCACTTAATTAGGGAACCACGTGATTTTTCATTCTAGATTCGCCACTGGTTAGAGGAAAGTAGGAAATGTTCGTCACCCTCGCCAGAACCTGAGGCGAGTGATTTTTATACCAATGATACTGTGTGTGAACTTGCATCACCAGAATATGTGATGGAAGGGCATACACCTTGGGAAAGTCAAGCGACCGCCGAGATGGTCGAAAATGTTGTTGTTGAGGAAGAGGTTGTAGGTGACAATGTTACCTCTGACTCAACAGCTTTTGATGTTTTTGATGTTTTTGAAAATGTTGATCTAGTGATGTGTGAATCCATACCATCATCAGAAAACTTGGTTAATGAGTATGTTGTGGAGGAGGCTGTAAGTGACAGTACAGACCCCAGCCCAACAACTCCTGAAATTGTTGATATTATTGGGGACAGGGGTGTAGATGACAATACTACCCCTGAACCTATAATTTTTGAAAATTTTGAAAGTTTTGAAAGTAAGGATCTAGTGATGGGTGACTTTATACCACCACTAGATCAAACTAGTCGCTCACTATTGGTCCCGACCCACCTGTTGGACGATGATCAAGAAGATGATGCTGACGAGTTGGTCTTTGAAAATAATAAACATGATTTTATCGCCACTCATGATCCATTCATGAGTGGAAAATTAGATGTAATCAATACCATCGATGAGGATATATGGAAGCATCCCGATATGTTGCCTTCCGATCCCATTCGATTGGAAAACCTTTATTAGCACAGCAAGTCAAAATTGCAAATTGAAGATAGCACGCAAGACACTAGCAAACGAGGCATAACACAACTACCGGAAGCGGCACTAGGCGCGTTTCATGTCAAACCGATGGTTTTGAAGAGATATAGAAGGAAGGATCGAGCTTGGAGGTTCAAAGCTACCTCCAAGCATTCACGGGAAGTAATCGAAAGACGACAACCGGGCAGCAGCAGAAGGACCGGCAAGCCATTCGATCTAGGGAAGCAGAAGAAGCATGGGGACAGCAAAGGGACGGTGGTGACTGGGAATCAACAAAGAAAGAAGGCATACGATCCACCGTAGCTGTAGTAGGAATAGGTCGTCTGGCTGAAGACGTTAAACTTAGCGCTTGTTAGGAGGCAACCCATCTTTTATAGGTAGGTACTGTATTTCTTAGGAGTAATTAGGAGGATAGTATCATCGTCATGTGATTTACGCGCCGCGGGATCGCAAACCAACCTAATGCGCAGGGGTTGATTTGGGAGCACGCGCGACGCATTCACGCCTTTCCCACGACACGGGAATCGATGAGTCGGTTTCTTCCTTTAAAAAGGTACGTCGCATTCACTATTCACACACACAAACCCACGCCGCGCCTCAGAGCTCCGATCATATGACGTTTTTCTCGCATTTTTCTGGTTCATTTCATTCCCACTATCGAGGTACGTCATTCTAACTAGTTTTTACTTGTTAGAACTAGCGATTAGGCTGAGAAATTGGATGATTTCTCCAAAAAAAATGAAAAACTTAGAAATCGGCAATGCTGGCTCGTAGGGTGTTTTGTTTGCCAAATGATCACCCTAGAGGGGCTAGTCGATGCTTAGGCTACCTTGTAGTGTATTTGGATCAAGTTAACAGGTGAAAATCAGTGAGATTGGGGTTGGAATTCGAAACAGTCGATCGCCGAGCCGCGCCCCGGTTCTTGGGCCGCGCCGCGGTTCGGTGGAAGAGACAAGGACTAATTTTGAAAAAAAAAAATTGTTTTGTGTGGCTGTTTCTTTTGTGCAGATGTCTTCCAGACGCGATCATCCCTTTCTCCAATTCCCCGAGGGACTGGAGAGTTCTGTCGAGTATGATTCGAGGAGGGACGCACTTATTAGTCACCAAGTTCTCGAGGCGACGATCATCGACCGGGATATTCTCAGGACGGTCGGACTTTGGGATGAGATCAAGCCCTTCCTTCATCGTACATGGTCCCACGAGGGGGCCACCTTCACGTGTTGTGGGTGGGATAGGCTCATGGCCAACCAGGACGACATTGTCTACACCGAGCTTCTCTTGGAGTTTCTCTCCACAGTCCGTTATTCACCACGCTCGACGGAGGCCCGATCCAGGCTAGTCTGATTCCGATTGGGGGGAGCCCCCAGGGAGTGCAGTCTCAGAGAGTTCGGGAGACGCACACGCATTTATACGGAGGCGGATCTCCAGAGCCGACACTTCACGCCGTTCCTTCATGCGTGTATCCAGGGGCAGCCCGCCAGGGATGCCAACACGGTGATTTGGGCCTCGTTGTCCAACGTTTTTTATGAGGCGGGGTCGGCCAGGGTGAGCCAGCTCCGCAACCCGCTTCATCGGCTCATGCACCGCATCGTCACCACCTCTATCATGCAGACGGAGGCGAGCGAGAAGGTGTCCGGTGACGATTTGACATATTTGTGGGTGCTTCTCGATCCCTCCAGGTTCCTCAACCTTCCGTACGCCTTGGCGATTTCCCTATCCACCCGGGCTACGTGTGCGTCAGCCAGCAATCCTTTGGCAGGCGGGCACTACATTACCCGCCTGGGCCGATCTTACCGGATACCCACTGCTACCACCATGGCCTCCTTGACGGCGATCCCTCTAGTCCGCACATCGGCGCGGGCACCGGAGAATATGCACTTGATTCAGCAGCCACAGCCCGAGCATTTTGAGTGAGAGATGACAGAGGCGCCAAGGGCGCCACGACCAGCCCGTGAGGCGGGACCTCCGAGGCGTTGCCAGAGAGTCGAGGCACCACCAGAGCCAGAGCCACAGCTACAGCCACAGCCACAGCCACAGCAGGAGGAGACACAGGCCACCCGCCGATTGGAGGAGCGAGTGGCGAGGATCAAGGACCAGCTGGAGTGGATCGGAGAGGTACTTTTGGAGTTAGCCACACAGCAAGGATACCGCCCCCGACCATTCCCAGCCCGAACCCACGATCACGAGGCAGGTCCTTCTAGGCCACCAGGTGGCGATTGATGTATTTTTCTGTTTCTTTTGGATATATATGTACTGTACCTATGGCACTATCTTTATCTTTTGCTTGTTTATATTTTATTTGTTTGTTCTCTTTGCATTTAATGTTTTTTGTGAGTTATGCATGTAATACCAAATGGAGGAGTTGTTTCAAGCAAGTGTGGGGTCACCGTGCCCCCTCAACTTGCCTTGACCACCGGCATGTTTCACTATTGTGCTACAACTCCTGAATTCTGAGTCGAGGACTTTTGTTTGTGTTTTTTGTACATGTGACAATCGAGCAATCTACCGTCAAAAGGGGTAACTCTTTCTCCCTAGTTCTGAAATTATTTTTTTGTACAACGGGGACGTTGTACTGTTTTAAGTGTGGGGTGTGGACGGACGAAAGAGTAGTTCTTTTGAAAATTTTTGCGGGAAATGAGTCATTTTCAAAAATTTTAGCAATTTTTCAAATGTAATACCAAATGGAGGAGTTGTTTCAAGTAAGTGTGGGGTCACCGTGCCCCCTCAACTTGCCTTGACCACCGGCGTGTTTCACTGTTGCGCTACAACTCCTGAATTCTGAGTCGAGGACTTTTGTTTGTGTTTTTTATACCTGTGACAATCGAGCAATCTACCGTCAAAAGGGGTAACTTGTAACACCCGTGTTCCGGGTAATGTTTTTCAAAAAAAAAAAAAAATGAATAGTAACCTGGCGGCGTGAATAGTGCTCGCGACGCGACGTGAATAGTGCTCGCGACGCGAGGCCGAAAAAGGCTTCTAGAGAGGTGCGCGATGAGGTAAGTGCTTACGTAATGGTCACGTCGCGACCGGGGGGTCCGTCGCGACGCGAAGAGGGTCCAGAGGCCTATAAATAGGTGATCCAAGCCTCATTTTGAGGCACAACACACACCAAACACATATACGATATAGAGGAGTGTTTTGGTAAGGAAAATACGTTGAGGGAGGATGATGGGAGGTGAGAAACGAGCGGTAGCTAACAACGAGGTGCTCGGGAACTGTCAGCGATTCGGAACGGAAAATACGACAGGGTTCCGAGAAAACGTCAATCTCAGGTGAGTAATCGCTACCGTATCTCCCTAATAGTTTATATGTGTTAAACTATAAAATACGAGGGATGTAATAAACTATTTCCTATAATTCATAATTCCAAAAGTAATGCAGATTGATTTACTTACGAGGACGGTGTCTAGGCCGATTACTTGGGATCTGGTTGTTGGATTTTCCGAAAGGCTAAAATGCTGAAAGGATCCTGCCACCCCAACTAATCTTCTACCTGGCCGTTCTTTACTTGATAAATCATGGAGCATCGTGTTGGAATTATTGAAGGAAAATACAAAGCAGTATAATTAAAGTATTATAATAATACTTGGGTGGGAAATAGTCATGTTATCATGAGGATGAGTTCGAGTTATACGCCCGAAAGTATCACAAGATGATACTGAGCAGAGTGAATAAGTAAATATATATAATACATGTCAGGGGATGGCATGATTTACCATATACTAATAAAACACGAGGTAATCATAGATGTACTATGACCATACCTGTATGAGAAAGCCGTTAAGTGAGTGGGTATACCGTGAGACGGTATAATTATTCGTGGAAACTAATACCAAATAATAAATAAAAAGATGTGACAGTAGCTAAAGAGGTGGGTCGTGACGATGTAAGATAAGACTGTGTGGGACAGTCTAATAGTGAGTATCTGTGGATGATACTGTATAGTGAGTGACGTCGGGTAATACGGTAGTTTCCCAGTGTGAATTACGAGTCGGATAGGATTGTGAAGCTGACAGGAACGGTAATCCTGCAACGTGTGTGACCATATAGGTCATACTGTGATTAGATTACTCACTAAGCTTTATAGCTTACCCCTTTATTTTATGTGGTTTTGCAGGATAGGTAACGCTTGGCTTGGATCATGAGACGATCCCTGGTGATATTACCTTGTAAACTCCAGGCTGAAAAACCGGGCGTTACATAACTCTTTCTCCCTAGTTCTGAAATTATTTTTTTATACAACGGGGACGTTGTACGGTTTTAAGTGTGGGGTGTGGACGGTCGAAAGAGTAGTTCTTTTGAAAAATTTTGCGGGAAATGAGTCATTTTCAAAGATTTTAGCAATTTTTCAAAATTTTTAATAGGTTGTAATTTTGAAACGAATAGTGTTTGAATGTTAGCATTGGTATTTTTCGAAAAATACTATGTAGTTGTGATCATGCTATGAGTTTAGTCAAATAAGTGAGTTTTAAGAGTTAGAAGATTGGAGTATTTTAGGATTGGAATTTAGGAAGAAATTGTCAATCAGTGGCCTTTGTTGTTCGAGCCGGTAGGTCCGAAAAGGGTGGCCTCGAAAAAGGTATTTATGCACCTTACCACCTAAGATCGTCTGGTTTAGGATGGTATTTCTGAAAGCTCGTTACACGGACAACATCGAAAGTCATGGACAGTTCTTTAATGACCTTTAGAATATGAATGAGTACGTACACTTCATTGTGGACAGAAAATTTGTAATCAAGGGTTCTCTAGAAAGTCGTGAATTCCAAAGAATATTCCGATTATGTTTTCACAAACTATTCCATCTAACTCTGGGGATAGATAATAAGCTTTGAAATTGAACACATTCAAAAATTGTTTGAGTCTTTATTATAATTTGTTAAAAACTCTCTTGCTTGGGGACAAGCAAGGCACAAGTATGGGGTGTTTGACAACGCCTAGTAATATCAAGTATTTTAGTCGTTGTTGAGCCCTATTCTTGGTGAATTTATATCATATATATTGCGGTATTCTCACTTTTTGTGTCAGTGCTTGTTTGGAAAGAAATGATGTAAACAGGGGCTAAAAGCGTACAAAATGAAAGAAGTTTGAAGATAAAGACAAAACAGTCGAATTCGCACGCACGCCGCGGATATGTGAAGAGCGCGACGAGCTGAGTCAGCAATGAGGCGGTGGAGAAGATTCAAATTCCGAGAAAACGGGGATAAACCAGCACGCGCGTCGCGGAAACCAAGTACGCGCGGTGCGGTCTTTTATTTCACAACTATAAATAGAGGGTTCTAGGTCGAAAAATGCAGCAAAGACCTGGCATAGGAACGACTCCTAAGGCTTCTTTGACTCCGAGTTTCAGAATTCAGCAACCATAATTGGTATTTTATGTTTTCTCTTTTCCAATTAGTTTAGTAGCTTTGGTAAATTTGGATAGTGTTATTGGGTGTGACAACCATTGGCATTAGTTCTTAGTTTTTGAATTTTATGTTTTCTGTTTTGGAACAAGTTGGATCTGAGTTTTTAATAGTTAATCATTCGGTTATTGTTAATTGCTCTCTTTTCGGTATTTTATGCTTTTGGATGAATTTTGGATGTTTGATTGTGTTGGATGGTTATGGTGTTTCTGAATTTAGACTTTACTTTCTGATTTTAGTAACCCATGTTAGTTTAGAAGTTGAATTGGATTGGAATTAGTTTTTGGATTTTGTTGGATTTGTGATTTCGGGATTGTTTTTTGGTAAAAGTTGGAAACTAGATCCTCTGGCTGTAGCGTGACACTACAGTTGGTAATCTGTTGCCTACCTTGACCACGTAACTCCTGTGGATCGACCCTGACTACCGCTATACTAGTGTGTGTTAGGTTTATTTTACTATTTTTGACCGCACGACGACCTAGGCGTGTCACTAACTCATTAAGCAAATGTACAAATGAGTCCAAGTACTCATCCTGTTAGACTTGAAAGAAAACTAGAGTGATTCAGATAAGTCGTTTCACAAGATCGTATCTATGCATTGCAATTGAGAGACATAGAGTTTTCTCAAATAGGTATTTTGAATTGAGTATTGAAATATCTATTCAAATGCTATTTGAAAAGGGCGTTCGAAATATTAGTTTCAAGGAGTATTATGATTCGAGCATTTGAAATAATAGATATTGGAAATATCTATTTCAAATGTTATTTTGATTAAAGCATTTGAAATATCAATTTCAAATCAGTGTTCTAAAGTATACTTATATTTGGCTATTAGTTCCAAAACAATAGTTTGATTACTTTTGGAATAGAAGGGACTAAGCATGAGCATTTTGAGGCATTAGAAGACATCAAGTTATGTCAGAAGTGAAAGCATATTAGGAAGAGTTTTTTCATATTTCTTGATAAAGGTTTTAAACGAGACAAAAATTTTATAACTCAAAAACGTTTTTGAGAACATTAAAAAAGATCATTAACAGGAAGAAATGATATATCACAAGCCGACGACTACTTCTTATAAAAGTTCGATCGGTATCTTTACATGCTTAACAATTAGAAAAAGGAAAGAAAAAAAAAAAAAAGGGGGGGGGGGGGTGGGTCTGAAAGCATCCATTCGTAAATTTGACCAATGGGGCTTTAGGGCTGGCAATCCTAACCCGAACCTGCTAACCCACCCGAACCCAACCCATTAATTTGCAGGTTGGGTTTATATTCTCAACCCGTTTACTTAAATGGGTTGACCCATGTAACCCGTTTAATTAAATAGGTTGGGTTAGGGTTGAAAATCTCAACCTAATTTCAACCCGTCAACCCGTTTATATATATATATATATATATATATATATATATATATATATATATATATATATATATATATATATATATATATATATATATATATATATATATATATATATATATATATATATATATATATATATATATATATATATTAGGTAATTAAGTTTTATTGGTTTATGGGGAAATGACCCGTCGTACACAAGCTTAGAATTTAATTTTTTTTGCCGGCA
Source organism: Cichorium intybus (assembly GCA_023525715.1). Classification (NCBI taxonomy): domain Eukaryota; kingdom Viridiplantae; phylum Streptophyta; class Magnoliopsida; order Asterales; family Asteraceae; genus Cichorium; species Cichorium intybus. The sequence continues at coordinate 92,731,116 of CM042014.1, forward strand.
AAGTATTCATTCATTCTCAAACTATCGGACTATCCCTTAATTAATCCCCTATCGGTTTCTCTTTGAACTTTCAAGTTTCTCGCACTATGATCAAGATGACAATCATACCGAAAGTGGAAGTCGTGGACGAGTTGGTGAAAGTGAAAGTCAAGTTACATAAATATTTGATATTAATTCGTGTTTGAATTACGACTTTATAATTTTTATGGTTGTAAGCACTTGGTTTGAAGTTTGTTATGAACTTGGTTTATGGTTACTTATGGATTTATAAATTACAATGTTTAACTTTTAAGGGGTATTTTTGGAAATTTTAAATAGGTCAACCCAGGTTTAACCCATTTATTAAACATGTTGGGTTGAAAAAACACTAAACAGGTCAACCTGATTTCAACCCATTTACTAAAAAGGTTGGGTTGGGTTAGAATTTTCAACCTGTTTAAGTATACAGGTTGGGTTGGGTACAAACTTTCAACCCATTTAATTAAACAGGTCGACCCGTTAACGGCTCAACCCAACCCATTGCCACCCCTATGGGGCTTTGAACATTTGGTAAAAAATGTGAATGTGAAACCACGATTGGGATTGAAATAATTCCAACTTTTTTTATAACCCCTACTATGAAGAAACATAGAAATTATACGTACATTTTTTTAACCAAATATTTTTTTAATATGATTCGCTACATGATAACCTTTTCTATAATCTTCGTGATAACCTGTTTATTTTGCATCTAATTTGTGTATGCTTTGAGAAGTCACTTAATTTTGAAGATAATTCTAGTTTTGCAGTTTTCAGTTTTAAGTTTTTACCTATTTTTTGCATCTAATTTGATATATTCGTGTATGCTTTGAGAAGTTACTTAATTTTGAAGATAATTCTAGTTTTGCAGTTTTAAGTTTTAAGTTTTAAGTTTTAACCTCTTTTTTTGCATCTAAATTTGACATATTCGTGTATGCTTTTTGAAAAGTCAATTTTGAACATAATTCTAGTTTTGCGGTTATCAGAAGGAACATGTTGCTGACTATCAAAAAAGAATTGCAAGAGTTGAAAAAAAGTTATCCTCTGTATGGAAATAAGATGTATGTTGTGGTTTTCTATGGTTGTGATAGGTTTCATATCTCTTGATACTTTTAACTGGGACCAAATTTTCATATCTCTTGATAGTCTTAAAAAAATATCATTTAAAAAGGGTATAAAAATTGGGATGTTACAATTAATAGGAAGAAATAATATCACAAGCCGACGACTATTTCTTATAAAAGTTCAATTTGTATCTTTACATGTTTAGAAAACAATTAAAAAAACAAGAAAAGGTTCTGAAAGCACCTCTCAAATATATCAAGTAATATCCATCGTTGTGTGATTCTTTTTAAAATCCGAAACGACGTATGGATATGATTAAGTATTTAACATGGATTAGTTATATGAATGAAAATATATAACTTCATCATGTTATATAATGGAGTTTTATCTTATATATAAATGTTAAGTGACTTTAGCATATGATAAATTGAATAACTCGCTTCTTCCAGAGTATTTATCTATTATAATTACAAAGGAAATAACAATACAAATAAAAGGGTAGCAACAAAAAGGTAAATCGAGATGCCTGAGGCTTGTGTTAGACATGAGTCCCTTAACCTTGGGTTTGTTTCCCATAGTTCAAAAAACATACTGTCGGATTTAGATTAAATTTTCGCAAAAAATATTACTAGAACATGAATGTGTTACCGTGTTTCTAATATCAATTCTTGGAGTGATTCTAATTATTTTCATTACTTTCTATCGTAATATTGTAGTTTTTAATTTTTATCGTATTAAAAGCAAATATAATAGGGTAGATTTTTAAAGTACAACACAATATTTGTAACAACTGAAAATTTTTAAGTTTATAAAGTGTGAAAGAAGTAGAAAGAAGATTAGAAAAGATTAAAGGTGTTATAAAAGAGTTAAAATGGTAAAAAGGGTAAAATTGTCAATTTTATGACTAATAAGGATAACAAGATAATGAAGTGGCTATAAAAATATGTTTGTGTTTGAACAAGTCAAGATATGAGTAAGCATGAGAATTTGGGTGTTATTAGTGTTTATATGTAAGAAATGATAAGAATGACAAAATAGGTCCATAATATGCTTAAAGTGGGACAAAACATAAAAACAATGTCAAGTAATGTCTTATAAGTTATAATATGGTAAGAATCAACTAAAGACATCTTATAATATATTGTAGGAGTAAAAAGATTCAAAAAGTATAATGATTGCATGTAAGTATGAAGAAATAGCAAAGTATGTTGTTATAATTCATAAAAAGATCAAAGTGGATTGCTATAATGGGCAATCATGGATTAAACAAAGAAAGAGTTGCGTTATATTTAAGAATTATCCTATAAACTGTAAGGTGTTAGGAACACAAAGTGAAGACAATAATAATTGTATTAGAATTCATTAGTGTAGTGCTTATGCAAAGTCAATACGATAATAATTGTATTAGAATTCATTTGTGTAGTGCTTATGCATCATTACTAGTGATAGTATGAACAGAATGTGTGAAATCGGTAAATTGGGTGATTCCAAAGTAAATTTAAAATAAAAATAAAGATTTATCAAAAATAATCAATCAACTTGGAGTTCATATGACAAGTTGTAAGTGTTTGAAATTTGATAAGTGTAGCAAGTTATATTACAATTTCGGAACCCTAAGTTTTCATAAGAATAGCTCGAGATCTATAAGGATTCAGGAGAAAGATAAAACATGAAAGTTGTAATATGTATATTAAAGGAGTATGAAAAAGGAAGAAGTAGGAAAAACAATCAGGTCATTTGGATGAGAAATACAGGAGATACACTTGTTTGAAAATGGAATATCCGATGCACCTAGCAATAAAACTTTAAAACCCTTAGTGTTCTTGGCTCGATAGTTCTAAATCCGTGAGGATTCAGACGAAATTCAAAACAATAAAGTTGTAATACAAATTTCAAGCTTGTCAGATATAAGGATCATCAAAATCCAAGTTAACATGAAAAGGTGATGCAAAAAACTGCACATTCCAGACACGGACAGTACACATGAAAGGTAAACTCAGGCTTGGGTCGCGTGAACCAACAAAAGAATCAGACCTCGTTTTTTCAATTTTGCGCGGGTCGCGTGGGTTTGTGCATTAAAGGCTTGTACACTTGCACAGGTCGCATGAAAACATGTTGAAAAGTGTTGTACCTTTGTTTTTTTGGCCATTTTAAGGCTTTAAGCCTCTAAAAACCCCATTTTCCAATTTGAGAGTTGAAGGTCCGAAATTTTTGATATTCTAACTAAATTTGGTGGAACCAGAAAGGTTAATCAAGGAGATTAATAAAGCGTATCATTTCAAAGATTTAATCACAAGGTATAATAACACTATCCATCTCTTAATTTCTTGATAGAATTGATGAGCATGGTTGTATATACGTAATTGATGGTTTAAAAATCATTGTTGCATGTTACTTCTAAGCTTTGATTATGTTTTAACAAGTTATAATAACATGATAGATTGTATTCACAACATGATATACACTTAAAGATGATAAGTTAGGGTTTAAAGTTAAGAACTCTTGTTTAGAAAATATATTATATATGGAAATTGAATGGGGATAATGAACAATTGGATCATTTCATCATGTTATTTATCCTTATTGTCAATTTATAAGACATGATTATGTATACACATATTATGAGATTTGTTTCATAGGACACATTTTGAGGAATAAGTTTGTATGACTTATGAATTGGTAAAAGGAAGTATTATATATCTTTTACATGAGATAAAACTTAGAATTGGAATGGTGGGACGATATGATAAGTATTTCATTAGTTTGTAATGTTGTGACAAAAGATAGGGTAGTTATATATAGAATTGTTATAAGTATGAAAGTGATTAATGAGTTTGTGATGGAGGGACAAGAAGATAGCGGATTCATAGTTAGACAACTTATCTATAAGTGGTAAGTATATATAATGGATTTTTACATTGGATACACGTCACAAATGTTAAATTTCATACCAATGTTATTTTTACACATCTTTGAAAGAGTTCTAAGAAAAGTTATGATATTCTTACGATAGAATTTTGTATTAAGAATGTTGAATGGTTTTATGAAACTTACAGGTCACTTTAAAGAGTTTGTTATATATTTTATATCTTTTGTTTTTGGTAAATGGTTTGTTTTCAAGTGGGGATATAATTTTTATGATCAGGTACTCTTTAAAAAGGTTATTGTCAAAGTAGTTGCCACATTTATGATCAGAAACGCGTTCTTGTTGTATGATCATACATTTTCATTGAATGTGTATTGTATATAATCTTTAATCGTCTAGACACATTTGGAGAACCACTGAGATGGTGTACCTCCTGTCCCGAAATGGTTATCTCCAACCTCCGGTGGCGGAACCATAAAATGTGCAGCAATAGTAGCACCAATTTTTTTCTGGACAATTGCATGTAGATCTTACATTTTAAAATTGACATCTCAAAATTATTTGCATATTTAAAATCGTGTTGAAAATTTGCATATTTAAAACCGTTTTGAAATTTTCAACTTCAAAATGATATTGATTAGTAACTTTGGTCCTACGGTTTCTCGAAGTGACATAATTTTCGGCCATATCCACAATATCAATATTATGTTTATGACAAAATGAAAATACATTCGCCAAAGTTTTAGTAAACCTCGTAACTACTCAAAGCTTTTAGTCATTCTTTTTCTCTCTAACCAAAGAAATCGTTTCTACAATATCTTGATCATTTTTTGAATATGTTTTGACGATGTTTCGTTCTAGGACTTGGGAGGGAGCTCAAAATCGGTTTGGAGAGAGCACAAAATCAATTTGGAGAGACTATAGAGATAGAGTAAAAAGTTGCGTTTTTTTTTATTCTTTCCCTCCTCATCGCTTTCCCTCCTCATCGCTTAACAGAGAACTCAATTCTTGTCTCCTTTGGCCGATCGACGTTCAAGCAACACAAACAATACACACGTTCTTTTTATTTCCAAATGGGCTTGATTATTTTTGGGGTACTTCTAATTTAAAACTTGTGGTCTATTTATTTCTGGGCCAAAGTTGAGTAGTGGCCCGTGCTACTTGGTGCACACTACCAACTCTGCCCTGCCAACCTCTATTTGGGAAAGTCCCATTGAAGAGGGAAAGGCATGTTCGGATGTGTTTTATATGCCACTTGGTGCACACCTGCCAACCTCTATTTGGCCCATTGGAGACCTAAGCGGGAAAGGCCTGTTAGGATGTGTTTTTATGTGGGAAAAGCCCAATAAATTTGTTCATAGTTAGTCTGGATTTGCCCGCTAACTCATTATTCATAAACTTGCATCTAAGAGGGAATGCCCTAAAGGTTCGCAAATGAACGAATGAGTCCAAGTACTCATCCTGTTAGACTTGAAAGAAAACTAGAGTGATTCGGATAAGTCAATTTCACAAGATCGTATCTATGCATTGCAATTGAGAGATATAGAGTTTTTTCAAATAGGCATTTTGAATTGAGTATTGAAATATCTATTTCAAATGCTATTTGAAAAGGGCGTTCGAAATATTAGTTTTAATGAGTATTATGATTCGAGCACTTGAAATAATAGATATTGGTAATTTCAAATGCTAATTTGATTAAAGTATACTTTTGGAAACACTAGTTCTCCCGATACTGAAGAGAAATTAGAAGGGACTAGCAAGCATATGCATAGGAAGAGTTTTCATATCTCTTGATAAATGTTTTAATCGGGACAAAAATTTTATAACTCAAAAACGTTTTTGAGAACCGAAAATCATTTAAAAATCTCATTTAAAAAAGAGAAGAAATGGGGTCTCAAAAGTATCCATTTGCGAATTTGACCAATGGGGCTTTGAACATTTGGTAAAAAATGTGTGAAACCACGATTGGGATTGGAATAATATCCGGTTTTTAGTTAATAACAACAATTTGGTCAATCAATTCCAACTTTTTATACCAACCCAACTATGAAGAAACATAGAAATTACTTTTTAATAAGATTCGCTATACATGATTCAATACTTTTCTTTGCTTCGTGATAACCTGTTTATTTTGCGTCTCATTTTAAATATTCGTGTATGCTTTGAGAAATGTTCTAGAAGTCGCTTAATTTTTAAATGATAATTCTAGTTTTGCATTTTTTTAGTTTTAACCTGTTTATATCGCATCTAATTTGACATATTCGTGTATGCATTGAGATATCAAAAAAGAAACAAGCAAGAGTTGAAAAAAAAAAAATTATCCTCTTTATGGAACACATAAGAAGACCATAATTCCAATATTGAAAAGTAAATTTAATGATATTTTCTTTTCTTCAGCAACAACATTTTACACACCTATTTGTCACACCCCTACGCAGTTGGCTTCTTGTATAGATGCTTCTCCATCACCATTTTTCTATATTCTGCAAACATATTCAATTTTCAAAAATCAATATTAATCATTTATTTAATATTAATTATTAATCAGAAATAATCTTTCTATTTCACAAATCAAAATTGTTTGTACCTTCTTGGTTGCCCCAAAGCGCTGCTGCTTGAGTGTTCAGAGGTGAACTTGTGTTTGGTTCTGCAAGTAATTTACGAATTTTCATTTCAATTTGTTTAATAATTCCAAGGCCTAAATGCAATAAATAGCAACCTACTTTTCTTTACTTGTTAATTTCAAGGGATAAATAAAAGAAATAGTAACCTGCTTGTATTTATTTGTGTAATCTACCAATTTTTTTTTATAATTTGCTTATTGGTTTATACTAAGGTTCAAGGGGGCACTAAATTAGCAACCTACTTTTCTTTATTTACTAATTTCAACCGCTAAAATAGTAACCTACTTATATTTATTAATTGTGTATTTTAATTTTTCTGTAGTTTGCTTAAAGGTTCAAGGGGCAAGAAATTCTACCCAATTTTTCTGCAATTTGCTTTTGTGTTATTATTTTACTACATTGTACTAAAATTATTAGTATCAAGGCCAATACCATGAAAAATCTAACACAATTAATTTCATTGTTCTTTCAGTTTTAACAAAACTGTGTTTTTTACTTGAATGGCATTGCTATAATTGGTTACATTTTTAAAAACAATAATAAACATACAAACAAAAAGTATATTTATTTCTTTCATTTAACCCTAATTTCAATGACAATTTTCAACCATACAAAAAAAAACAAGAAAGATCTCATACCTCCAAGGAGACTCTGGATAGAAATCAAGATAGTTCTCACATCATAAGCAGATGACCATTTATCCTAAAAAAAACAAGATTAATTAATTCCACAAGTCAACTTCACATTTTCAAGAAACAATTATAAAAAAGAATTAAAATTTCATCTTTTATTTACCTGAAGAATATCCAAACAAATGTTTCCAAACACATCCACATTAGGATGAAAACATCCAGTCACGAATTTAACCACTGGAGGCTTAAAAGGGTAATCATTTGGAAAAGAAAGTGAAAGTTTATATTCTGTTCCTTCAAAAACAGTATCTTTGCTCCCTGAAATTGTTCCTTTCCAACAGAAAATGTTGTCTTCTTCAGGAAATGCAGATATTCCAGAATCCCCACTCATCTAATCACATATACAAATCGGTATAAGGTTTTCTGTCCCAAAAAAAGAAGACAAATTCGACTTCTGAATTAAAGAGAAAATAGTATGGAGCTTACCATTAACGCCATTAATTCAGATTGTAATCTGTTGCAATGAAAGAAAACAAGATTGTATTAGAAATAAGCATCAAGAAGAGAACCAGTAGAATTGTTTTGAAGTTTTTGTACAATCATATTTGGTTTCGTGTTTGCAATTTGTTCTTACAGAATTTTAAAAGAAGGATCATGTTTCGATTCATCTAAATGTGATATGTAAGTCGAGCAATTCAGAAAAAGAAAGGGGGCGACTCCAAAAAAGGGAAACCCTAACTCGACATTAAACCCTAGACATAGTCACAGAGAAACAGATTGCGTAAAATTACGACAGAGACACTTTTAAGCGAGATTGAATCGATCAACACCAGTGATTATGGAAGAGTGAACCCTGGAAACGGAATCGGATTAATTGAATTTAATTTTCACGCTTCACATACAGGATTATGACAGATCTACAGAAGACAAAACCCTAATTCCTAGACCGTAATTTCAGTAAGATTTCAACAAGATCGGCCATAGCCGACTCTATTAGAAACCTCAAATTCAAAATCAACACCGATTTCATCATCGCAAACGGTTTGGCATCTACTTATCGATAACGAAAACTGAAACGCAATTAAACGAACCTTTTAAGGACAGATTGGGTGTCGACAGCCTTAGGCGTTGGAAGAGGTTGCTTCGATGCGTTCGTGGGCGGAGCAGCCGTCCTGTTGTTGCTGTTGTTGCTATCTTGATTGTTCATAGTTGTCATTTATCGAGTACAGGATTGAAGAAATGAGGGCAGAAGATGGATCTAAATCAGAAGAATTAGAAGAAGAAATTGAGAATTGGTTCTGTTCTTTCTTTCTTCTTCCAATCTTGAGAGAGATGTAGAAGGGTTTTGAGTTGAGATTTGATACAAACGAAAGGTTTGGGGGAAGGGGGGTTTTAGTAGAAGATTTGCACGCAAAGTTTCCCTTTTTTTCGAACGTTGAGACTTGACGATGGCTTGTTTTTCCTGCAACGGCTAGTTTTTGGTGTTCTTTCCTTTTTTTTTTTATTTTTGAAATCCACCTTGTTTAATTGCCGAATAAAATTAACAAGAGGTAAAAATTAAAGGACTGATGATTAAATTGATTATGAATATATAGAGGTGGCAAAATCTGACACGACACGACAACCCGACACGAACTCGACACGAAATAAACGGGTTTGGGTAAGAGATTTCAACCCGTTTAATTAAACGGGTTGACACGACACGACACGATAATTAAACGGGTAAGGTCAGGGTTGAAACTTTCAACTCGAAAATGACCCGTTTATTTATATTCAAGTTTTTCTAATTCTTATATAAATTTGACAGGTCAAAAACCAATTCCATATTTAAAAGAAAAACTTCTTATTAACGTGTTTTATAATGTGAAAGTCGCTTAGCCACCTAGGTCATGAATTCATTGTCACTTTTCTAATTTCTCACTCATACTCCACAATTTCACTCCGGCGTCTCTCCTCCTCATCGTCTCGTCATTTATCTCCCCAACTCCTAATCTTTTAAAATTGCTTTATAAACTTAGTGTGAATGCTTCTACTACTAGTTTTTCATGTTTTCATTTTCGCCTCAAACTCCTATTCTTTCAACATACTTAGTGTTTCAACTCGAAAAGTGACATGATATATATTTACAAGTTCTAAACCCCAAACCCGAAACTCGACACGAACTCGACACGAAAATAAACGGGTTGACACGATTATTAAACGGGTTGGGTTAGGGTCGAGCACTTTCAACCCGTTTAATGTTTTGACACGACACAAAATCGACACGACACGACACGTTTGCCAGGTCTATGAATATATTAGTGTTATGAATAAATTATATCGACAATAATAAAATAATAATAATACGATAAAGAAAAATAAATGTGGACACAAGAATTTAACGTGGAAAAACTCTTTCGGGAAAAAACCACGGGCACAACCGATGATAATCACTATATGAGAAAAATGAGGAGGTTACAAGATTTGGAACTGAAAAATATATATATCTCTCACTTCTTTTAATACACAGAGCCTCACAAATATATCTATGTATATATATATTTCACTCAATGGTTTTGGACGATTTCATTTGGAAAATAATCATCCCTATATATAGGGATGAATGGCCTGACATGTTGCAGTAATCGTTGAGAATTAAATTGTGTGCGCCTGCAATTGAAAAATCGTCGTTCAAAGTTCAAAACTCAATTTGCATTTGAGTTTGAATACTATTCATGTGGTGCCCACATGTTTTCTTTTGACTCCTTTTTCTTTGCTTTTGAAAGCCAATCATTCACAATCTCCACCTTGACTTTAAAAAGCAATAAGTAATCAAACAACTCCACCTTGAGACGAAATTCCTGAAAGGTTTTCCGCAACCATGAACTAAAAAACCTAAGTTCACATGCAACCTAGAAAAGATCTATGTTTTCTTTCTTTGAACATGTAACTAATTCCTAAAGGCCAAACAAAAATTAACTAAAAGAATAAATCAGAAAAACTAACCTTTAATTAATATCTTGAAGCTAAGCAGCACAAGTGTCCTGCCTCAAATGAGATCACACCCAGGGAGCCAGAGGGTGGACTGAAAATTCCAGAGAGAATAATTGAAATGAGCAACTGATAATGAGGCCTAGGGTTCCCTATTTATAGGGAACCAAGTGGCAAAGCTAGAAACCCTAGCCGCAGCCCATTTTCCGGATTATGTGTACGCGCGCCGCGGCCTTTACATTGGCGCGCCGCGCGCCCCAATTCAAACCTTGAATTCGTGCGGATATGTACGCGCGTCGCAACCTTTACATTGGCGCGCCGCAATTCAACTATTGAATTCGTACGACTTTAATCCCTGACCTCCTGATTAATCCAATTAATGCCACAGAAATTAATCCAATTAATTTCTGATTAATTATTAATCAATCAACATAGTTTCTAATTAATATATTATCACTTTAATATATTAACAAACCATATCTTTTATTTCTATTGATTTATTAATCCCATAATAAACCAACCTTTCTCTCCACCGAACTTTCTACCAAACCTCCAGCTATGAGGGCAACCCAAATGGACTTTGCTTCTATTAATTAGGTAAATACAAATTATTAGTCATGGCTTAGACACCTAATCCAACAGTCTCCCACTTGGATAAGTCTATGACTATAATTACCAATTTAACCTCTGATTAATCAGCAACCTGCAGCTTCCTAGAAACTGCTGCCGAACTTTGACCTAGTCAGTTCTGTCCATAGATAAGCGATCAGATGATCCTCCGTCCAACAAGATATTTTCAGACATGAGACATGGATTGAGATCAATCTATGTCTGACACACTGTTTCCCGATTTCCGATTTTGCTTATGACTTTTAGACTTCTAATTGAACGAATCAATTCAGTCCTGGCTGGCCAGCGCTTCAGTCAACTTTAAAATCATCGAGTGGCCAACAGATATCTGTTTCCCGTCTGGGTCAAGGGACGAATAAGCTTTGACTAATATGTTATATCTTTTACCCGACAAATTACTCACAACAGCACGTTTTATAACATCGAGTTACCGATGCGTTTTCGTACTATCAATGAACAACCGCCTTGCAAATTATAACTCATATCTCTCCACTTTAAGACCATAAGATATTATCGTCTCAACATTGCTCGTGATGTAATCCATGAAGCAATCTATTGAGCGCGGGTTTATCCAATACTCAAATCTCCATTTCCAAGTACTCATGAACGTTGCAGCAATCTTATTGCTATGTCTAACTCCTTAGACAATCTACAAACCAATTCATGACAGTCTTCCTTCATACTTACTCCCTAAGAGTATGAACGACTGTGGATATTTGAATAATCCAATTATTCAGGAAGTAAACATGCAAAAGTGAAACATAAAATCTGACTGGTAGCTACTCCTGCTTATTACCAAGTCTCCACGAGGTAATCACCAAGTCGGATTTATCATAACTATTATCGGTTTCTTATTCTCTTTTAAACTTTCAATTCAAGCCTTTTATATCTATGTCTATGACCTTTTTACTCTTTCTATGTATCCAAGTGTCTAACACTTATACACTGTATTGCAGATGATCCTATCAGATACTCTTCCTTTTTCTCAGTTTGTCATTTTGTCATTTTGTCATTTTGTCATTTTGTCATTTTGTCATTCTCTCTCACAACTCCATTCCGGTGATGTGTACCGTGACTGCCCATGGTTCTCGGGTCTTTAGTCCACATGACTACACCTTAAGACAATTTCGAGGTGTCATGATGTGCCGGTGACCCACACGCGCTCCATCAGAAACCAACGAAATTCTTTAACCATGAAGTCCTACAGCACCACGTTCTGGTGTAAACAATTACCGATTTGAAAACCCTTTCAAATCAATCACCCTAATCATTTCCCAATGATTTCTTACGTCTTGTTCAAAAGATCCATTCAGTATTCTCAGCCTGGCAATATCCTGAATCCAACTTACAATGCTATAAGCATTAAGTCATCATGATATGTTCATAACACTTCTGATTTGTCCAAGAGGCTCGAGGAACCTGATGTAATCTCATTCCAAGTACTTTCGGAATCCTAAGATTACCAATAATCCTTGTGTCATGATTTCCGGAAACCATTTCCTTTCAGGAACTCTTTCTTATGCATCTTGAATCTCATCAAGATCATATTCTCAACGGCTAAGCCAATACTGTCAGTCTCATCTATCTGATAGATGTCTATGAACTACGTGAGCATGCTGCACCTTCTTTGTTTCTTTCATGCCAATTCATTACACTTTGCAATGACAGGAAACTCCATTCCTGGGGTTATGCATCTTGAATCTCATCAAGATCATATTGGCAGAATTCTGATTTATCTAATAGATGTTCACAACCACCTGAGTATGTTGTATCTCTTAGAGGTCTTTCATAGCGAACCGTTTCTTAACACCAAGTCATTACACTTTGTAATGATAAGAGACGTTTCCTAGAACCAGTATGTAACCCACATACAATGATAGCAGATAACAACGATACTCCCACTGGCTTTGACACCGTCATATGACTCTTTCGGACTATTCACAAAATCCAGAACTTATGGCACATTTTGCGAAACCGAAATCCAAACCTTTCCGACATATTAAAGGAAATCTTTCAGGCTATTCACAAAATCCAAACCTTTTGGCCTATTTTGAGAATCTGAATATCCTTTCTTGCGAGATGCCCATGGGACGTATCCCGGGGCCATGTACATTTTGTAATGGCATGCTCTATGTGAGTCCATATTAGTGTGCCGGTAAACCACACACGCTCCACTAACGACTCACACTATGCCACGCAGAATCCTCTCGGATTACATCTTCTATTGAGAGTGCATCTCTCAGAATCAATTGCTTGACTCCAAGTGATGACTCATTCAACCAGATGTTCTGTAAGTACATTTCTATGTTCCCTTCTTTTGATGATTCAATTACTCCCACTGGTTCCTAGACCAGTTGTAAAGATCAATCAAACTGTCACATAGACTGTGTCTCGCGGTAAGGTTCTCTTATTTGGCAGCAACTGGGCTCACCAATGCTTCCAGCAGTCGGATTACTTATCCGTACCATCTTTAGTGTTTTACCACTACCCGATATATCACCCAAATCATAACTCCTTATGACAGTGGCAATAACTACTGGTCAAGCGAAGAGAGGGTATGTCAGGTTTAACAAGAATCTAATTCCTGGTCAAGTCCCAGTGGTGACTAAAGGTTCTTTCACTTGGCTAATCCCTGAACTCATTCAGAATTATTATTACTCCCACTGTTTCCTTAGAACTTGAGTTCTTTCTAAAAGTACTCTTCTTTCAAAGGATAACCGGGATGGCCAATGAAACGACATCGCTGATCAGTTACAGGCTTGTCATGAGATTCAGACGAATGCTACATGACCCTGGACTTTCTATATACTAGTGGGACGATCCCAGCTTTACATTTCAGACAGTGTCGGCATAACCTACTTAGTCCAAGCTATGGTCGGAATATGGTTTCTGCGGTCTGACTGGTTGAATATTTAATTCATTGAAATACTAATCGGAAATGTATCTTATACATCGAGGATCAAAACTATTTCGATCAATGCTCCATCATCTTCCCTAAGACACATTATAACCATTAGTGTTCTTGGAAGAGGATAAACTGTGAAACATTTTCTCAGTCTATGTTGTTACTCAGGTTCTGTTGATCTTATACTTCCTTTGAAATCCTTGAACACTTCAAGGTTCCAATCAATCGCTTATTCCGATAAACAAAGCCATATTTGTCAAACCATTTGGCAAATATCATGAAGCATAACTAATCGTGTTCTGTTCGAGGATTTGAGCAATACACAGTAACTTATGTGTCTGTTGCTCAAAATCTTAATACCTTTACAGTTCCATGTAAATTTATGACTTTGTTAATATTGTTCAAGACATGCAATCATCACCTGACTCCAAGTCAACTGATTCCAAAATCCTATCCATTGGATCTTTGGGCGATTCCTTTCTTGCCACAATTAATTTTATTAAGCACTCAATTCATCATGTGACTCTAAGTCGAATGATTCCAAAGTCCTGTCCAACTGGACCTTTGGTTGAAGTGATTCTCATAAAATTCACTTTAACAATCATAAAGAACACAATTTACAAATCCAATCCCATTGGATGTATCAACATTCAAGTTATTACCATTTACGTCATCAACACATTCACACAACATTTCGAGGACAATTAAAACAATCAAAAGAAAATCCACATTTTATTAAAACACAAAAACCCTCGAACAATGTACTATGCGAATCCATGTCGTATGTATCTATAAACTAATAACAAGAACAAATATCTAGCTTAACTCAAAAACCGCACGAGCTCCGGATCCAATCCGAATATGCTCCTGTGCGACAACATCCCGCATCCTGCAGAGTCCCTGCATACAGAGCAAATGTGAGAAACACATCCTGTATCAAGGAAATGAGGATCAGGTATTCTGAGTTTTAAGATATTACTGAGTTTGCCAAACGGTTTGGCTTTAGAGCATTTTTCCAATCTTTCTGTGACTGTGTCCCACCTTATGGATTCCCAGTTTGAAACATCGAACAATCGGTCCAGACGATCTGGATCATTTCTTGATGCACCTTAATACTGGACTCAATCCTGAAGCAGCTGAATTAATGGAACTATGCTTCTCCATGAACGATTCATACAGAGTCGATATTGAATGCACTTCCATGATTGTCTTATCCGGTTACCCTTTCTGTTCATCTGGATGAACAGATCAGCGAGTTGAGCTAATGCTTAACTCCCGATCACAAAGGGAAACCAGTTTTATACTGTTCGCCTATGTATCCTTCAAACTTGGGAACACGCAAACTGGTGCTACTTCTTTCTAGCTTGCAACTTCAAGCTCTTAGAAGATCCTAGTTCGTTCCCTTTATTCAACCAGTTCATGGAACCTTTCCTGAACTAGCTGTGCTAACTTATCAGACCCCAGGAATTCTAAATTCCTGCGGAACTCGGGGTTAATGATCAATAGCATAAGGCAACGAACTTCCTTGGACTCAATAGTCAAGGAGTCATGCTCATCACAAGCTGCTGTGTGATGTCATGTTTGGGAGCGGACACTCAGTCGGATATGGTTCGCCAGCAAAACTAAGAACTATTCTCTAATTGCAAAAACCATAACATATAGTCAAGGCCAGTTAGCCTTACCATACTAAACAGGTGCTTTCTGAAGCTCTCAGAAATGGGTGAAGGAGGAGAAGGAGGAGAATGACACTTTCTTCAGACATATATAAAATTTGAATTTGTTCGTTTAATTCATCCTTTTAAATAATTACCCAATATACATTATTTAACAAGGCTAGGATCCAAAATACCCCAACTATGCTGTGAAGAGGGATGCCGTAGTCACAACACAGTGGTCATTAAGGTAGATAACTTTTATCAATTTCAGTCTTATGAAATTCCTAGATCTGTGAGATTCATTGAACTGTTCAATGGCATGTTTAATCTCGGATATGCCCCACCGTTTGTGACTGGGATGCCGAGGATCACAAACCGGGTGTGAATAACCATGCAAATTAGCTTGATACTCTCGGGGTCCATTATCATCTCAAATTGATGTGCCGGTTAACCACACACGCTCCATCAACAATGATAACACTCGAGAAACCCATTGTCACTCTTTATGAACCCCCATTGGTGTGCCGGTAACCCACACACGCTCCACCAACGTTTCATAAAGTGCAATGTGCAATTTCATGGATTAGCATCAAATTCACATTTTTTCTAAAGTAACTAGATTGGGAATTCTTGTACGGGTTCTAGTACTTTGATCATTATACTTTTAATGATTAAGCGGTCCCATCAAAACTGTTCGGCTAACGACCCTCCACTGATCAGGCGAGCGGTGGGTGAGAGTGAACACCCATTAGACCGCCATTTTATAGGCAGTCTCCTTATACCCACTTTATAGACCAGCTTCGTGAATGAGGCCTACTAATGATTTGACTAACCAATTTATCTTATACATATAGTATTAACCTTTAATAATATGTATAAGATGTATTTTAAATCTTTTAAAATATTCCTGGTTTATCTTTTAATTTCCTGAAATTTAACTATTAAATTTCAAATTAAATTAAACCTTTAATTTGATTTAATTTATCTTTTAATTAAACTATTAATTAAATTAATTAAATCTAGATATTTTAAACCTTTTAAAATATTTTAGGATTTATCCTTTAATTTTCGAAATTTAACCATTAAATTAAAATTAAATTAAATCCCTTGAATTATCTTTTAATTAAACAATTAATTAATTCAAAAGTAGATAGGTTTTTCCAAATTAATCAAATCAATTTAAACCTATCTTAAACCCCTAATTATCGAATTCAAACAAACTGGGTTTAAGGTTATCCATTTAATTAACCAATTAAAGTTACCAAAAATAGAAAACCTCCTAAAACCCTGATGCCAATTTATCGAAAATTACCAGGGGAGGGGAAAACGGTTTCTAAAAACCAAACCCTAAAACATATCAGGCCCAAAGAGTTTATAAACAATAAACCCTAAATAGGAAAACTATTACAGCCATTCAATAAGAAAACAACCAAATGCTCTGATACCACTGAAAGGTTTTCCGCAACCATGAACTAAAAAACCTAAGTTCACATGCAACCTAGAAAAGATCTATGTTTTCTTTCTTTGAACATGTAACTAATTCCTAAAGGCCAAACAAAAATTAACTAAAAGAATAAATCAGAAAAACTAACCTTTAATTAATATCTTGAAGCTAAGCAGCACAAGTGTCCTGCCTCAAATGAGATCACACCCAGGGAGCCAGAGGGTGGACTGAAAATTCCAGAGAGAATAATTGAAATGAGCAACTGATAATGAGGCCTAGGGTTCCCTATTTATAGGGAACCAAGTGGCAAAGCTAGAAACCCTAGCCGCAGCCCATTTTCCGGATTATGTGTACGCGCGCCGCGGCCTTTACATTGGCGCGCCGCGCGCCCCAATTCAAACCTTGAATTCGTGCGGATATGTACGCGCGTCGCAACCTTTACATTGGCGCGCCGCAATTCAACTATTGAATTCGTACGACTTTAATCCCTGACCTCCTGATTAATCCAATTAATGCCACAGAAATTAATCCAATTAATTTCTGATTAATTATTAATCAATCAACATAGTTTCTAATTAATATATTATCACTTTAATATATTAACAAACCATATCTTTTATTTCTATTGATTTATTAATCCCATAATAAACCAACCTTTCTCTCCACCGAACTTTCTACCAAACCTCCAGCTATGAGGGCAACCCAAATGGACTTTGCTTCTATTAATTAGGTAAATACAAATTATTAGTCATGGCTTAGACACCTAATCCAACAATTCCTTTTGTAGAACTCCTCATTATAAAATCATCGTGTGCCGACAATCCTTGGAATTAGATTTTCATACCAACCAAGCTTGAGCAAAGCTCAAACTTAGTTGCTGGAACCGGCTTCGTCATCATATCCGCCGGATTGTCATGAGTGCTAATCTTTTTAACTTGAATATCACCTTTGGAAATAACATCTCGAATAAAGTGATAACGTACATCAATATGTTTCGTCCTCTCATGAAACATTTGATCTTTTGTGAGATAAATAGCACTTTGACTATCACAAAAAATCTTTGTGGGAGATGTGTCTCCACAAAGTTCACCGTATAAATTTCTTAACCAAATAGCTTCCTTACAAGCTTCAGAAATTGCCATGTATTCTGCTTCAGTTGTGGATAAGGCAACAGTGGTCTGTAGACTTGCCTTCCAACTCACAGCACATCCACCAATGGTAAAGACATAACCTGTCAAAGATCTTCTTTTGTCCAAATCTCCAGCATAATCAGAATCTACATAGCCCACCAGTCCTTCACCAGAACTTCCAAATTGTAAACATGCATTGGAAGTACCACATAAATACCTAAGAATCCATTAAACAGCTTTCCAATGCTCTTTTCCTGGGTTAGCCATATATCTACTAACAACACTTAAAGCGTGAGATAAATCGGGACGAGAACATACCATGGCATACATAAGAGAACCAACTGCACTAGAATATGGAACTTTCGTCATGTTGTTAATTTCATCATCTGTCTTTGGACAATATGCTGAAGACAGTTTGAAATGTGCAGCTAACGGAGTACTCACTGGCTTGGCTTTATGCATGTTGAATCTTTGAAGAACTTTTTCAATATACCTCTTTTGACTTAGGTATAGTTTTCCATGCTGTCTGTTACGAGTGATTTCCATACCAAGAATTTTCTTGGCTGGACCTAAGTCCGTCATTTAAAACTCTTTGCTTAGTTGTGTTTTCAGTTTTGCTATCTCTAGTTTATCTTTCGCAGCAATCAACATATCATCAACATAAAGAAGCAGATATATTGATGAACCATTGACTGACTTAAAATAAACACAACTATCATAATCTGATCTTTTAAAATTCTGAGATAACATAAAAGAGTCAAACCTCTTATACCATTGCCTTGGGGACTGCTTTAACCCATAAAGAGATTTCTTCAATCTACATACTAAGTTCTCTTTTCCAGGGATAATGAAGCCTTCAGGTTGCTCCATATAAATATCTTCCTCCAATTCACCATGTAAAAATGCAGTTTTGACATCTAACTGCTCAAGCTCATAATTATGCATGGCAACAATACTAAGTAAAGTACGAATTGAGCTATGCTTTACAACAGGAGAGAAAACATCAGTAAAATCAATTCCTGGAATTTGGCTATAGCCTTTAGCAACTAACCTTGCTTTAAATCTTGCTTCCTCATTAGGAGTAATACCTTCTTTTCTTTTGAAAATCCATTTGCAGCGGATAGGCTTCTTTTCTTTTGGTAATTTCACCAACTCCCAAGTGCCATTCTTTTCAAGAGATTCCATTTCATCATGCATGGCAATTATCCATTTGTTGCAATGTTCTGAAGTAATGGCTTCCGTGTAAGTTGAAGGTTCTTTGATACCTTCAATTTCTTCAGCAACGTTTAAAGCATAAGCAACAATGTTTGCTTCTTCTATAAGTCTCTTGGGAGGATGAATGACCCTCCTAGGTCTATCAGTTGCTATAGAACGTTGTGGTTGGTGAGTAGGAGTAGGAGTAGAAGACTCTTGCTCAACTGATTGATTTTGATCAATAGAGTTTTCTTTTTCTGGTGTATGTTCTGAGTTAACAGATTGCTCCACCTACACACTTGTCTTTTGTTGACTCTCAACAGGAATATTAGTAGAAGAATCTTTATGTAGCATAGCTGATTCATTAAATACTACATTTCTACTAATCACGATCTTTTTAGTTTCAGGACACCATAACTTATATCCTTTCACACCAGACTTGTAACCAAGAAAGATACATTTAATTGCCCTAGGCTCTAATTTTCCATTATCAACATGAGCATAAGCAGGGCAACCAAAAATTCTTAAATCTGAATAGTTTGCTGGGGAGCCAGACCATACCTCAATAGGAGTCTTTTTATCAAGTGGAATAGAAGGTGACATGTTAATTAAATAACATGCAGTAGAAGCAGTTTCTGCCCAAAAACGCTTAGATAATCCTGCGTTAGATAACATACAACGGGCTTTTGAAATAATGGTTCTGTTCATACGTTCAGCTACACCATTTTGTTGAGGTGTGTGAGAAACGGTGTAGTGTCTAACAATTCCTTCTAGTTTACAATATGAATTAAATTCATTTGAACAAAACTCCATACCATTATCTGTACGAATCTTTTTGACCTTCTTACCGGTATGGTTTTCCACCATGACTTTCCATTCTTTGAATGCAGAGAATGCTTCAGATTTAAGCTTCAAGAAATATGGCCAAACTCTTCTTGAATAATCATCAATAATTGTCAACATATAACGAGCACCTCCTAGTGATGCTTCTTGAGATGGTCCCCATAAATCAGCATGTACATACTCCAAAATGCCTTTTGTAGTATGTACCGAGGTGTTGAATTTCACCCTCTTGTGTTTGCCAAATATGCAGTGTTCACGGAATTCCAGTTTGCCAACGCATTTGCCATCAAGCAATCCTCTTTTGCTTAATGCTGTCAAACCAAGTTCACTCATATGCCCAAGACGCATATGCCACAGGTTAGTAGTATCAGTAGATGAATTTGAAGTAACATTAGAATTACCTGTTACTGTTGTACCCCGAAGATGATACAGGTTTGCTGATTTGATATCGGCTTTCATGACAATCATAGCGCCTTTTGAAACCTTTAAAACTCCACCTTCACCGGAATATTTGTACCCTTTAAGGTCAAGAGTACTTAAAGAAATAAGGTTTCTTTTCAAACCTGGAACGTGTCGAACATCAGACAAAGTTCTAACAACACCATCAAACATCTTGATTTGAATTGAACCGATTCCAGTGACTTTATATGGTGCATTATCACCCATTAATACGGAGCCGCCTTCTATAGGTTGATAATTTGTAAACCAGCTTCTGTTTGGACTCATGTGAAAAGTACAAGCTGAGTCAAGAATCCATTCATCATTGGTTTTTAGGATTCCTGCAAAAGCTACAAGAACATCACCGTTAGAATTATTTTCAGCAGCATAAGTAGCTTTTCCTTCATCATCTTGATTTGGTTTGTGATTTTGATTAGAAGCTCTTTTCTCCTTGTTTTTCAATTTGTAACATTCAGAGATATCATGTCCTTCCTTTTTGCAATAGTTGCATGACTTGGAACGTCTGGATCTAGATTTGCTTCTAGAATTTCTTTTGTTCTTGCCTTTGGAATCATTCTTATCTGTTGGTCTGCCACGAACTGCCAGACTTTCTCCTTTAGAACTTGAACCTTCAGTGGATACCATATCTTTCATCTTTTCTTTGGCATGCAAAGCTTCATAAACTTCTTGAAGTGTTAAAGTATCACGGCTATATAATATGGTATCTCTAAAGTTTGAATAAGAACTAGGCAAAGAACATAAAAGAATTAAACCCAAATCCTCTTCATCATATTTTACCTCCATAGCTTCAAGATCAGTGATGATCTCTTTAAACGTCGAAAGATGATCCAGCAACGATCCACCTTCTTGTATCTTAAGCGAAAATAATTTTTGTTTAAGGTGCATTTTACTTGTGAGATCTTTGGTCATACAAATTTGTTCTAATTTTAGCCATAAAGATGCTGCAGTAGTTTCTTTCAAAACTTCCTGTAAAATATTGTTAGATAAATGAAGATGGATATGAGAGAGAGCCTTACGATCTTTACGATCCTTTTCTTCATCTGACCAAGACGCAGGCATTTTGTCTCGGCCTAACAGAGCATCATCAAGGTCCAACTGAGCCAATACAGCTCGCATTTTTACTTGCCATAATGAAAATCTTGTATCTCGATCCAATAATGGAATATCGTATTTCAAAGTAGCCATGTCGATATAATACTCAAAAATTGAGAATGAGTATAGAAAACAACGTGGCTCTGATACCACTTGTTATGAATAAATTATATCGACAATAATAAAATAATAATAATACGATAAAGAAAAATAAATGTGGACACAAGAATTTAACGTGGAAAAACCCTTTCGGGAAAAAACCACGGGCACAACCGATGATAATCACTATATGAGAAAAATGAGGAGGTTACAAGATTTGGAACTGAAAAATATATATATCTCTCACTTCTTTTAATACACAGAGCCTCACAAATATATCTATGTATATATATATTTCACTCAATGGTTTTGGACGATTTCATTTGGAAAATAAGCATCCCTATATATAGGGATGAATGGCCTGACATGTTGCAGTAATCGTTGAGAATTAAATTGTGTGCGCCTGCAATTGAAAAATCGTCGTTCAAAGTTCAAAACTCAATTTGCATTTGAGTTTGAATACTATTCATGTAGGGCCCACATGTTTTCTTTTGACTCCTTTTTCTTTGCTTTTGAAAGCCAATCATTCACAATTAGTTCTGTCATTATTTGGTCTTCAGACATAAAATAGGCTAAATTAACTCTTAAAGCGTCAAAAATGTCATTATTTAACTATTGGAACAGTTATAGCACGTTATTAGATCATACGTACACAATTTCTGGTTATCTTAATTTATATGGGGTCGACGTGGCATCCAAAATGATTTTTAAAAAATATCTTTTTTCTTTTTTCTCTAAAATTAATTATTATTATTATATTATTATTTAAAAAGTATATTTTCGTTGATTGTGTTCATAGAAAATTATTCATTGAGTTTTTGATCATGAGCTCGTCTTCTTTCATTGGGTTTGCATATGAACAAAATCCACCTCCCTAGAAATACAGAACTAAATCTTGAATACCAATTTCATATTTTTCAAATATGGGTGGCAATTGTGGCGTGTTTCGGTTGGCGGGTTAGAAACGGCTTGGCAGATTCAACACAAACCCGTATATGCCAAACTCAGATACGGCCTGTGTAACCCGCATAATTAAATAGGCTTATAGATTAGCAGGTCAAAAACACGACACACATAATGTTAAGGCTGTTGGTTATATATCCATGGTCATAACAAGTTAGTAATATTACTATAAATAGTATAGTCCTTTTGGGTTACACACAAGTGACGATTTAACCCAAAAAATATCGAAAATAAGTATGAGAGGCTAAGTTTATTAATATATCAAAGTAAATATATATTAATTAGAAACTAAAATATGATAAATGACTAAAGTGAAAATATCAACAGTTTGAATTTCAAATAATCCTTATCCGCAATGAATGAGATAAGGATGAAAGGCACTACAGGCTAGATCATCAATTCTTAATTTTTGTATATCAAGTGTCTTTAGTTTGTGTTTTTTGTCTTAACATCTTAAGTATTAGGACATAATGCATAAAAATTAACAAATGTGTATTTTTATTTTTTTAACCTAA
This sequence comes from Cichorium intybus, assembly GCA_023525715.1. Classification (NCBI taxonomy): domain Eukaryota; kingdom Viridiplantae; phylum Streptophyta; class Magnoliopsida; order Asterales; family Asteraceae; genus Cichorium; species Cichorium intybus. The sequence goes on from CM042014.1 coordinate 92,754,220, forward strand.
TATAATTAAATGAGTTGGTAGGTCGACCTGTGAATCCACCTACAGACTCGAACACCGCCCGTTTATTATATGGGTCATGCGGGTCAACCCGTTAACAACCCAAACCCATTTAAGGTCAAATCAAACCCATGTTTTTGCATGTTGAGTTTGTGTCGTGTCGATAATCGTCATCCCTAGTTTTAAAACATATTGAGGTTTCTATCAATTTTGAATTCACCAGATTCATATGTCCATCATTTTTTTTAAATCTAGGTTGTATTTGATGAAAAAGACGAAAGGATAAAGGCCACAAAAATCGTAGATCTAGGTTTGTTCTTTATCTCATAACATCAAACACATCTAAATTCAATCTTCATTCTGGTTTGTCCTTTTTGTTTGTATACGACACAGATTCGGGATCACTTTTGGGTTTCAACACAATCGTTGATGAACACCATCGATAAAAGGAAATATGTTTATCTATTCATATTTGATTTTGCTTGTTATTCCTTTTCAAACACGTAAAGACAAACACAATCTATGGAATCATCTTTTTCAGATTTGAAACAAACTAAGAAGAGATGACAAATTTGATTGTGTTGTTCTTTTTCTGATTTGATTTGTTCATCTACCCGTATTTGGTTGTACACTTCAATATGTTCAAAACGTGTAGCTTTCGTTATTATAGGTTGAAAACTATAAAGATGGTTAATATGATTTTGGGTGCTTTATTTTCAATTTAACCTTCTAGGATGGAAACCAAAGGCCAATCTAAAATGATGAATATGATAATTTAGGTAAGGGATAAATAACAAAAGAGATTGTGATTTAATTTAGGTTGGGGTGGCATGGAGGGGAACGAAAGTAGGGCACATGTTGTGATTTGTGCTAGTGATTTTAACATATTCAATAAATATATCATACAAACATAAAATGAAGATTCACGTATATTTAAGTGTGATGCATGTTAGTGATTTTTGTGTCACCAAGTCATTTTAGTATAATGGAATTAACAAGATTACACCGAAGTTCAACTATTGGTTTTAGATAAGTTAGGAGGTGCAATGTGAATGCTCGTGTAAAACAATTTTGATTTCGGTTTGACCAAAATGGCGGAAGTTAAGGGGGCTACACCCCAGGGGAAATACCGATTTTCTTTTTTGAAAATAAGATTTTCTTCATGAGAAATGCTGAATTTTCTTATTATATTTTTCCTGAAATTATGGCTAAATATCCTACATAGAAATTCGTCTGCCACCCCACATTTATGGAACATGTTTTCCGGATTTTATAGCTAAAATTCAGCCAGTTTATTTGGTTGGTAATTGTAGAATAAGAATTGATATAAATATATTCCTAGTTCACGATTTCTAGTCTTAATCATTAATGTTTCCTTCAAGCTTATCCCCCATAATCTGGATTTTGTGATACTGAGGCATAGGTTCAAAATATTATATTCGGAAAGTGTTCTACACGACCCTTCAAGTAATCCAAGAAACAATATTGATTCTAGGAACGATACTCTTCATATCAAACCCTAACACTTCGTAACTGTAATATATAAGACCCAGTTCTCGAAACGGCTAGCTTGGACTTAAGGAAGATTGTCTAAGGAAAAATGGCATTAGCGCCGCTAACTAGGGGAGTTAACGCCGCTAATCGTGGCTAGATCTCAAGTCTTCATTTCTAAATAAAGTATAATATTGACATACTTAATATTCAATTTCAAGTCTTCATTTCTAATCGTTTTTTATTTCTTTGTTACTATGCATCATTCGTTTTCAAATTTCGTTTTAAATCTTGATGATTCTCAATATTATTCAAATTTTCAAGGCTATGAAACCTCTGAGTTTTTCTCAAATTTCTTCCACTGAAAATATTCAAACCTTACAAAATATTGGAAAGATCACAAGAGGCGATAAATGGGATGTTGATGAAGATGTGGCGTTAATGTCAGCATAATGTATCGTAAACAAAGATAGAAAACATGACAAAAACCAAAAATGTACTTCATTGTGGGCAACTGTGAAGGAGTTGTATGATGCAATTCAAGTGGAAAACCTAAACCCAAAAAATTTTAGTGAAAGGAATATTGCTCAAATGAAAGGTCGTTGGAAACGACTTAATGAAAATGCACAAAAATGGATTGTTGTATTTTGAGAAGCATACAGACAAAAAAATGTAATGAGTATGAAAGATGTTGATATTGCCTCATTTATACATATATTTCGGGCAATATCGAGTGCCTAAACACGTGTTTATGGTATGATATCAAGATAAAAGGTACTTATACGTTTAAATTACCAAAACACAGGAAAAATGGCTTTGCAGGTAAAGAAGGAGCTGAATACGAGCCTAAAAATAAACAAAATAAGTAAACTGACCTTGCGGAAAGAAAAGAGCTAAATACAGAGACTTATGTGCGAAAAAAAACGAAGAAAGAAGTCCAGCAGGACGAAGATCGCGACCCTACCTCAACCAAGATCGGGGCCCGATCTAATGACAAACGCATGACCAATTGCTGACAAAAAGATCGCGAAAATGACTTCAGATCGTGACCTTACGCAGATCGCGACGCGATCACCATGTGGATCGCGACCCGACCCACCAACTACAGTCCACTGATGTCGGGAAAGTGGCCAACTGAGAAACGCACTTCGCTTCAGATCGCGACGCGACGCATATGGATCGCGATGCGATCATGTCTGGACAGCAGTATAAATAGAGGCATTCTCTTGTTGTTTGAGACACACCTACACCAACACCTAGATAAATACGTTCTCTATACCTCTCATATCAGTCTCTGTAAACTCTATAAGGCTTGTAGAATCAAGGAGGAGACGGTACGGTGCGTATGGAATCGAGAGCTTGAAGAATGTTCGGCCGGGACTTCATTCGGTTTGCTTTATATATGTTTAGCATTCTACTATGATTTCCTAGGTCGTATTATTCAGATCATGTTATATTTGTTATATGCATTATTCATTACTTAGATTTGAATACTATCTAGTTATGATTTGATTGTTATTTATCGGATATTGAACGTTTTATATTTTATCTTGCATAATTCATTTGACTATCATATATGTTAAGGAACCTTCCTTTTGGACTTATTGCTGAGTTATTTTAGTCTAAAGGACCAATCTGACTATATGACTTTTATCATAACTGTGCTATGACCATTAGACAGATATGACTAGTGATGGACCAAATCCTAGGGTTAAGTCACGAAGGTAGAAACTTATATGTGTATGGCAAGTTTGTACTAGAGGACCAATCTGTACAAACCATTTTGATTTTCATGACCATTGAGATAAAAAAAACTTGAATGAATCTTGTATGATACGAACCAATACATGATTATTTGGAATATGTAATTGCATGACCATTGCCATTAATGACCTTATAATCATAGGATTAGGTAGTTGGACCAAAACATCTAATCACTCTAGAAATCGATATTTAACTTTCAAGATCTATTGCACTAATAGCATATCAAACATAACTAGATGGTTGAATCGAATCTAAGTATAAATGTTTACTTTTATGTTTTGTAATTTATATTTCTATTTCCCGCTTTTAAAAACTTTTGCGTTGTCTCTTGACACGAGTCAATGCATTCTCTAAACCCCCCCTTTTTAATTACTGTTTGCTTGAATAATTGTTAATTAATAATTGATTTTCTTAACTTAAAAATATCCGTTTTCCCTTGGGTTCGACAACCCGGATTTACCATTACTATACTACAACCGATTAGGTACACTTGCCTAATTGTGTTGTTCTATTCATACATGGTATTTCCCTGTTCCGAAATATAAAACTAATGTGAAAACCAATTGCTAAAATCATATATACGCTCGTAACACACCAAGTTTTTGGTGCCGTTTCTGGGTATTTTATATGTATGTATGAAAACACATCAGATGTCGAGAATGATGCATATAAAAATTATGAGGGGCCGGTAGGAGTAAGTTTAATGACTATTGTTTCTAATATTGTAACACCCCTTTTTCTGATTCTTTCTTAATTGCGAATTTATTATTTTAGCAAATAATAATAATAATAATAATAATAATAACAATAATAATAATAATAGTAATAATAATAATAATAATAATAATAATAATAATAGAATTAATATTTCTACAATTATAAAACCTTGAGTTTGGGGGTTGAAATTGTCAAAATACAAAACTTAAAATGTTAGAAAATGTTGCATGGGGAGGTTTGAAATTTTATTGGCAAAAGTGAGGGACCATTTTGCAATTTCTCCAAACTTGCATGCAAAATTTTTTGGGCCATATTTCAGCTACAGGAATTCCTTTTCTCACATAAGGATCAATTGGACTTCATTCCCGGTTATATATATGCAACGTACCCCAAAGCCCAACGATCCAACTTCTAACCTTATAGGTATGCATCACAAACCCTACCCCGATTATTTTGGTCGATGATACACAACAAATGGAGAAGATAGCGGGATCTTAAGTGGAAGGAGGGGGCTGTCGTGAGTTGTTTGTTGTTGGGGGAATTTTCTCTTGTTGTTGCCTTCAGCTCTTGAAGACTATGTTTCCACCGCTTGTTATTTCTCCTGTCACTTATGCCTACGTATTCAAGCCTTAATTCTTGTGTTGCACATGTCGAGGAAGAGAATAGTGTAGCGGGAAAGAGAGAGAGATCGAGAAGAGAAGGATCAGGACAGTGAAGAGGGGGAGAATCCAGTTGAAGGTAGTTGTTGCTTGGTTTTGGAGCATCAAAGGTAAAGGGTTCCTTCTCTTTCTTCTTATTCTAGCAGAATTTCCACACACCTTGTGTGTGTAGGTTTGTATGTTTATGAGTGTGTATGAGATTGATGTACCATGTCCTAATCCATCAGGTCCAAGAGTTTCCTTTGAAGTTATTTCATACCCTAAAAGGTCTTAATGTGATGTCTTAATGGGTTTAGGGTTGAAAACCCTAACTCTAATATGTTGTTAGAATTTCTAGAAATGTCATTGTTTTTGCACCATCTTAGTAAAATCACATAAATTCATGGTCCAATTAAGTCAATCGTTATGTCCCTGATTTGGAACTTGTGTGTAGTTTGTTCCCTTAAAAGGGTATGAACTGATTCAGGCCCTAGGTCATTTGGAATTGGCCATTTTCACTGTTAGGTCCAAATTCTGACAGATTCAGTCCTCTGTCTTTGGAAATTCACTATAAATTGTACAAAATTCATTTAGAGGTGAGACAAGTGGCCATAGTTCAGGTTATGTTTCTAGCTTTCCCATACCAAGTTTTAGAACCAAATTTTTTAGCCCATTTGGAGCTTGGACTGATTCTTTGGGGTCTGGTCCAGCTCACTATCAAATCTGTTGAGTCTACTTGTGGATTTTTCTTTGACCTTTTGGAGAATGAAATTGACTTGAGTTTATGGTGTGTGGTCTTCTAATAGGGTCTAATATATTCTTGAGTTTTACCTGAATTTATGGATAACCCTTACTAGGTTTAAAGAGGCAAGCTTTGCAACCTAGTCGCGTCTGGACAGTTTTGGATACCCGATCTTGGTAAATTCATGGAAAATATAAGGAAAATAATTGGGGGATGTTCCTTACATCTTTGAAATCCTTAAATTATAAACTAAAAGACTATGAATTAATATCCTAAAATGTGTTAGGATTAGGGTAAGCTAAATAGGGAATCATCAGATTCCTCGGGTGGGGCTAAAAGCTGAACTATAACCTAATAACAATAAAGTAACATTATAAGTATCTATATATAGTAAGGCTAGTTAGTGTACATTTATAGTAATATATTTTACCTTATATGGGTATAAGGTGTTCGAGTGGATCTTCGTGGGACTTTAGATTGTTATGTGGATCCTTGTTATTGTTGATTCGATGTGAGTTCATCATTACACTATATGGAAGTTGTATATCATTTATTGTAGCTCGTGTGTGCTGTTTAGGATGTAGGTGGGTAGTAACAAACCATAGGGTATTCTAGTAGGTGTGTGAGTGTACGAATGTTGTGTACCATGATTGAGTTGGGTGTCATGATCATGTTGTACTATGTAGGTATGTTGTGTACCATGATTGAGTTGGGTGTCATGATCATGTTATACTATGTGGTTAGGTGGTGTAACATGATTGAGCTGGGTACCATGATCATGATATACTGTGTATGAATGTTGTGTACCATAGTTGAGTTGGGTGTCATGATCATGCTGTACGTTGTAGTTATGTTGTGTGCCTTGGTTGTGCTATGTGCCTTCTATGCTGAATGCCTATGTTAGGGGAGAAGTATGTGTGATGGATATGCTATGTTGTGTTGAATTCACTAAGCTTTGTGCTTACCATCTCCCTATTAAACCACTAATTTCAGGTACTTCTGGTACGAAGGATGACAAGGCTTGACGCATATACATTGCTGCCATTTCCATGGAGTTTTATTTATGACTATTTTTGTTTAGACATTATTTTCTGCTATGAATGTTTTTCCTTGTATGAATGATAAGGAGAAAACATGATAAGGTTATGGAATTTAAATAAAATGTTTTTTATTTAAAGAATTGTGTTGATATAAAATTTTAACATACCCAAAATTTTGGGACGTTAAATACTATTATGTGTAATAATGATAAATGATATTTATAGATAGGTCATGTTATAACACATACTAAACGTGAAGTATGCGCCGAAGAAAGTGGGGGTAGTACAAAAAGATCAAGAACAAGTGACGAAGGGGGATATTGTGTTCCTTCCAACCCAAAACACCAACTAGTAGTTGTTCATCACGTCAACGTCCTGCAGGTAGAGATATGGCTAAGAATAAATGGAAAAGGTAAGGTATCTATTGAAATTGTTGAAGAAATTCGTGCACTAAGGCTTACTCGAGGCGATGAACTTGATTTCATGAACCAAATTCGATTTGGATAAACAAAAGGAGCAAACCAATGGAAGAAACAAAGAAAAAAAAAGACAAGAAACGAAGCTAAAGAATTTGTAAGTTGTGCTTCTGATTACCTTGTTAGCAAATGAGAACTTGTCACCTGAAGATGAAGATACAAAACACTATCTATTATCGAAGTTGTATGGAATGTGATTACAAATGAGTTTATGTAATTTTCTATTTCTAAGAATTTGTAGTATGTGTCTTTTATTGCAAATGGAGTTGTCTCTATCAACTTTATTAATTAGTTCGTTTGATTTATATGGAAAATATAATATTATATACATTGCCACATGTCAATATATTAATTGGTTGGTTGAATTTTATGCGAATAAACTTATCATCCAAAAATCTAACATTATCTTCAAATAAAATTATAAAAAATAAAGATCATATCCAGATCTGTATAAATATGGTATAGTATTTGGATGATTTCATATCCACCACCAACTTTCCATTTCTAATTTCTTTAAAATACTGTCTTAAAGTGGTAACTCATCAAAGGGTTCCGATTTAGGTTCAAATTCATCAAATGTTAATGAATATGATGAATGGGAACGAGTTATTTAACAAAATCAAGTAATGGATCACATCATCAGTAAACTACTCATAAGCATACTAGATATGGTCCTAGGTGATCATCCTCCCAGAGCAAGAAGGAGGTATCATGATCGAGCTCGTGAGCAAGGTGAGGCACGTATGATGGAAGACTACTTTGTCAAAAACCAAACATATGGCGATGCAACCTTTTGACGTAGATTTCAAATGTGAAAATCATTATTTATTTGTATAGTGAATGCTATTACAACGAATGATATATATTTTCAGCAAAGACGTGATGACACAGCTAGACAAGGTCTTTCACCCTTGCAGAAATGTACCTGAGCTATGCAGGTGTTGGCATATGGAATATCAGCAGATGCACAAGATGAGTACTTGAGAATGAGCGAAACTGTAACAAGGGATGCTTGTATATTTTGTAGAAGGTGTCATTACATGTTTCAACACATAGTACCTTAGAAGTCCAAATAAAGTTGATTTGGTAAAATTACTACATGTAGGTGAAAAACATGGATTTCCATGTATGATAGGCAACATTGACTGTACGCACTGGATATGGAAAAATTACCCCGCAGCTTGCGCGGGGCAATATGCAAGAAGAAGCGAAAAAACAACAATCATTTTGGAAGTTGTTTGCATCATATGACTTATGGATATGACATGCATTATTCGGAACACCAGGTTCATGTAATGATATTAATGTACTTCATTGATCTCCTATCTTTAGTGAGGTATTGACAGGCCGAACACCAAAAGTCAGTTGCAATGTTAATAGTCGGGAATATAATATGGCATATATTTCACTGACGACATATATCCTTCATGGGCAGCCTTTGTGAAGTTAATAACTTCCCCATTGCTTAAAAAACACAAGTTATTTGCTCAACATCAAGAGGCTGCTAGAAAAGATGTTGAACGAGCATTTGGAGTTCTATAAGCTCGCTTTGCATTTCTTCGACACCCATGTTTTGTTTGGGACAAGGATATGATGAGTCGGATTATGATTACATGTATTGTTATTCATAATATGAATGTGGAGGATGAACGAGACACATACCTTAACTATTATGATCTATCAGAATTTCTAAATGACAAACTTAGAAACCGGGAACCAATTAGCTCTACTGAAGATGAGGAACAACATTTCAATACTCCACTGAACGAATTGCAAGTCTATCCAATAATATGACCAACAAGACACAACTTCGTAATAGAGAAACTCATAACGCTTTAGAAAAAGATTTGATTGAGCATATATGACAAAAAATTGACACTAATGATTAAATATGTAGTTTGTATATTCTTTGTCTTTAATTTTATAATTAATGTTATGTTTGTAATGTATTTTATCTATTTTTAGTGTGATTATGAGTGTAATATATATATATATATATATATATATATATATATATATATATATATATATATATATATATATATATATATATTATTTTTATATTAAAAATATAAAATTTTATTTTTTTGAAATAAAATAATTATTTTTAATAGCATAAAAGCTATTAATTAATTATATTTATTGATAAAAGATTGAATTAAGTTGAGTTGGTAATGAGTATCAAAAATGAAGTTTGGTTGAATTATCTAGTAAAAAATTAGTTTTTTTATTAATAAAAAAGATGGATGAAATTGAGCTGATAAAGAACACTAATTTCAAATTCAAATCCCAAACACCCTGAATGCAATAACACGTGTTTCGAATTCCCAAATTTCGCCATATCCCGCCCTCCCAAAACATTTCTCACACCGGTTTGTTGTTCCTGGTTCCAATCAACTCAAAAGTCTCGCAGGGGCGTTTGGTTCGTGTGATTTCGAGGGAATTGGATTTCACTGTCAAACAACCGCCGACTCACCACCACCGGCCACCAGGTAATCTTCATCTTCCTTCACATCTCACCACACTGTCAAAAGCACCGCACACCATCATTCCCATCCCCCACTTCTCTTGACGGAAAATCATACATCCCCGGGAAACCCTAAACAATTCCAACAAATTGATTGTTTACAATGTAAATATGTGTCAGATTCAGTAAAAAAATCATGAAATTCAAGCTGAATTTAAAGCGGTTTGATGAGTCTTTTAGGAGGATAACATAATAAATCCCATGTGTTTTGGTGGTGCCTCTGCAACTTAGTCCTTCTTTCCACGATGGATCTTCAAGCTCAGGGGTTTAGGGAGTATTTATAGATATATGGGGAGTAATTCTTAGTTCGATTTTGTATACACAGGGATTAATTACTTTGTTTTCTTTCTTCGATTTTCTCATCTGTTATCACTGATCCAAGCAATACACCCTCCAAATCCTTCTGTAAACCTTTTTTTTGTCTGATGCATTGGAGAATTTATGTTAATTTGAACTGTTGTCATTGGATTTTGAACTGTTCCAGTTTCAGATGGAGGCTCTTTATTCCAAACTGTACGAAAAATACACCAAGCTCAAGGTTTTTCCTTCTTCTATCTTCTTGTCCTCTTCAATCTACTAGTAATCATGTTTTGGAATTGACTAGTTTTGGTTTCATGTTTGATTTCCATACAGGCAAACAAGGCTTCTGAAATAGAGGAGTACAATTTTGATCAAGAACTAAAGTTCAAGACTTATGTATCTAGTATGTATCTTTAATTTAGCTGCACCTTATTTTCTGTTAGTATTTGTTATAATGTTAAATAGATATATAGTTATCAAATGATCATTTTTCATTCATTAAATAAACTTTATAAAATGGTTAGCATTCAGAGTGATCATAACATGAACTATTTTTTATTTTTATTTTTTTTATTCAGCTGCAGAGGAACTAATTGCTTATTTAAAAAACGAAAAGGACACATTAGATGCACAAAACAGTGAGTTGAGGCAGGAATTGAACTCGATCAGGCAAGGACTTTGATAGGGGTATTAACGTAATTTTGTAATATTTCTCTTCTATAAGTTAACTAAATCTTTTATTCACAGATCTGCCAAGGATGAAGAGCAAGAAAAGTATGAACAAATGTTATTAAAAGAAAACATGAAAAGTAAGCCTTCACTTTATTTTTTGGTTAATTAATTAATTAATTAAATTAGACCCCAATCATAACATATTGATACAATTTTTTGCAGACAAAGAACTTTCAGAAGAAATTGAGAGGCTAAATAGAAGAGAATTTAATTCAAACAATAACAATGAAATTGTTCCAATTATCCAAGTGTCAAGTTCTCCAATTTCTTTAGAAAAAAGTAATAATTCAACAATGAGAAAGCGACGTAGGGTTGAAAGTGAAGGTGATGTGGCGCCAGGTGGCGATAATCAACACGAAAATGAACCACAAAATGATTTAATTCAGGTACATTTAAGCGTGCTTAATAGTTTTATGTTGTTTTGATTTTGTTAGAAAGTTTTATAATAATAATAAAAAATCCACTGACTATTTTGTAACGGGAATTTGTAGCCTAAATGCTGTCGTAGAAGGCTTGGCAATTCAGGTACGTATTAAAATTTAAAACTAAGAAATAGCAACGTACTTTCAAATATTTGTTTATTATAGCATCTTACTTTCATTTTGTCCTATTACAACATTTTACTTTGAAAAATCTACCCAATTATATTATTATCAAGCAATGTCATTTAAATACAAGGGGCAATTTTTATTGCTATAATTGGGTAAAAATTTTGAAGAAAAAATTGTAAGTCAGATGCTATAATTGAGTAGATTTTTTAAGGATAATGCTTTAATGAGAAAAATAAAATAAAATACCATGTTGTAATAGACAAGAATGGATGCTATATAATAAACAAATAAATGAAAGTGCATTGCTATTTTGTGCATTTAATGGGGGTATTTTGGTCTTTTAGCAAGTAAGGAAAGGAATGGAATTGAATTTCCTCCAAACTTGGAAAGAATTTTGAATTCTACTAATTGTGAATGATTTTTGATGGAATTGAATTCCAGTCATCTGGTAACCAAATGCACCAAGGAATGGAATCTTGAATTCCGATTCCATACATTATAATTTATCTGATTAAAATTATTTATGGTGCAGTAAATGCCACTGATACAAGCATCTGCATGTTTCAAGAGCTTGTTGAAACCCTACTTGATCTAAAATTTTCAATTTCAACCCAAAGTGATGATATACTCATGACTGCAGTTCATGATTCAAGTGGTAATTTCTTTTCTACATTAACTTATTATCAATAATATTTTTGGTAAAATACTTTTATTTTGTTTCTTATTAAGGCATTGTACTTTGAAGAATTCCATCCACGCGGTTATAACATTGTACTTTTACATTCTTTTTTAAACTTAGGATGATATAATTAACAAACAAATAAACATAAGTACATTACTATTTTTTTTTAAACTTAGGTGAACTGTGAACAATTGTGACATATTATCTTGGATTAAATAAAATAAATAGCATTGTATTTTCATTTATCTATTTATTATAGCATCCTACTTTCATTTTAGAAAACCAACACGGTTATAGCAGTGTCATTCAAATACAAAACATTTTTCACTGCTATAATTAGGTAGATTTTTTAAAGTTCCATGTTCTTGTTTAGAAAAAAATAAAATAAATGTACAATGCTATATTTTTTTGGTGAAAAGTTCAAATTGTAACGGTTTAATAAGAATAAACTTGAAATTGCAATGTTGTAATGGATAAAGTAAAAGTAGGATGCTATAATAAACAAATAGACATTGTATTTTAGTGCATTAAAAGCCTTATATTTTATGAAATGCCTAATTTAAGGTTTCAGATCGGCAAATTCTAAGCAACCACAAATGTCAGATAATCGACTCTTTAAGTGTTTGATGATTACAATGTATTTAGTTAGACAATTAAAAAAATATATAGAAGTTTTAACGCACTAAAATATAATATAGTGGTTTTTTCAATGATTGAATATTTGAATGAAAATACGTTGAGTTTTTTTGAGATCAGAAAACTTAAATTAGACCTTTTAAAAAATGTTGGGGTTTTAATGTACTAAAAAATAATATAGTGTTTTTTCTAAGAATTTAATGAAAATACATTGGGTTTTTCTGAGATTTCCCCATTTTTTAATAAGAAAAAGAAGTTAAAAGGTACAAGGGAAATCTCCATTAAAATCCCAATATTATGGCTCAGTTTATGAAAAAGTCCTAAATTAATTTTTAAAAACAAAAAAGTCCCAAATTAATTTTTATTAACAAAAAATGACAGAAATTACATGTTTTATCTTCAATAAAGTCCTAATATTTTCACACAGTTTATGGAAAAAAGTCCTAACATTAGCCGGTTTTCTGTCCTTTTTTGTTAATAAAAATTAATTTGGGACTTTTTTGATGATAAAATTTAATTTTGGACTTTTTCATAAACTGAACCAAAATTTTGGGACTTTATTGGAGATTTCCCAAAGGTACAATGGTATAATCAGATAAATTTCACAAAAACAATGCTTTAATAAGAAAATATTGAAAGAAAAAGCTCTAATAGAAGAAAACGAAAGTAGGTTGCTGTTTTTTGCATGTAGACATGAAAACGAAATATCTAATATAATATTTTTTATATAATTTAAATTGGTAGGGTACACATTTAATTTAGGATGGGTGAAGAATGGTTTAGGAGAAGAGGAGTTGATGTACAAAGTGTCTTCATTGGGGACGTTTGAGAGAGTGGCACCCGAATGGATGCGGGACGTGATGTTATTTAGTAAAAGCATGTTGCGTGTTTTTTTTAAAAAAGTATCCGCCATTATGAAGGTTAATGATTGATATTGTGTAGATTTTCGTGTGTTGTAAAATTAACGTGTTGTTCTCTTGCTTTTAGTTGATTTTTAGTTGTTGAAATTAGGTCATGAATAGTATCATACGCAGTGACCTTTCGATGCGATGATTAGAAGTATTTGGAATGTGAAGAAATTGAGTTTTGTTTTGTGGTTGGTTGGCTCATAATGGAATGGAATTTATGAGTGAGAAGAAATGAAGAGGTGAAATGTGTTTGCTTGTAAAATTCAAGGATTGATAGGTTATTTGAGGTTTTTTTTTTTTTTTTGTGGAAAATTTTAGGGATTGAATTCAAATGTATAACGAAAATGAATTTTAAGAATTTTTATGGAATCCCATAGTGTACTTGTCTGCAATTAAACGTGTGAATGAAATAAAGTCCAAATTTTATGGATACGGACAAATCAAATGCCTCCTCATAAAGTTTTACACATGTTTAAGGGTTTCTGTTTTTAGGTTAGAAACACTTCTAACCACTTATGTCTGTCGGTGGGAAAATGTTTGATTCGCATACTGTTTTTTAAAGACTGTAGACGTCAAAATGTCTGTGCATCTTCTCCAAAAAGACATGGATCAACGTCGGTAGACGGGAAGACGTTTCTCTCAGTTGTCTTCTAGGCAAAAAAATACATATTTTTTGTTTTTGTTTGTTTTGCTTTTATAATAGTTACATATATATAAAAAATTAAAGCTTGTAAAATTAATTAATAATTAATCAAAAATGGTATATAATTATTATATAAAGACATGTATTAACAATATTGATACAATAATCTTTATAAGACTAGCTTTTGTTTTTTTCTACTTTCTTATAATGAATATGATTTACAAAATAACCGTTTTATGTTATTTTAATGAGATTGAAGTAGTGTTGTTCTTGTTGACATATTGAATTTTTTTAGAAAAAATACGTGTTTCGTTTTATTTAAATTTCAATTTATTTTAACAGTCTGCACACTTTAAAATACGAACGGTATTTTTCTTGCGGTCTATGGACGTTTACTTCACCTGTTTAAGACTTTTAGGTAGACCCTTCGATCAAATTCATATCATGACAATGAAGACGTTTATGGCTAGTCGTCTTAATTATTAATTAAACCATTGTATACGCCTAATTCTTGGATCAGGTAATTTTATTTAATATTATCCAATTAACAATTTTAATGTTTTTATTTATTTATTCATACCTATTTTTGGCTATAAATTAGAGGATGTAGATGGCGAAGTTTACGCCAACCTACTTCTCAGAATTGCTCTCGTTTCATCTAGACATCTGCGTTCCATTAATTTCCACTACTTCAGATTTGTGGCGAAGTTTTATAATTTATTTTAATCGTATAAAGAATATGGCTCGTTCAAGTTCATCACATGCTAAACATATTTAAAATGTTCACCACTAAATTCAATCACTCCAGGGAATAAAACCAGAAAATAGCTTCAAGTTCCTGTCCCAACTTTTAGTGGGACAAATGTTGCAACTTTTATACCCTCAAATAAAAATAAAACCAAATGAATTTACAAGATATGCAACTTTTATACCCTCAAATAAAAATAAAACCAAATGAATTTACAAGATACAATCAAAACTGATGATATCTTTCAACTATCTAAACAGAGCAACAAATAAGCAACTAATATGCAGATTCCATAGACAATGCCAACATTCATTTGTCTAACAAGTTCAAAACATGATTATACAACTTCCAATATACAAATTTACAAATTTTGAAAGCCTAAATGCTCCATACTTCCATTATCAACATACCAACAGGGTTCCATGGGGTAATAGAATGAAAACTCACTAGTTTAATACTTATTCTGTAACATTCTTGATGAAAACAAAGAATCATACTTCAAAACAAAGGACTCATTACTCAATCCAGTTTTTTAGCAAAAGAACCATGGCTAATGACCTTTTTATTGGTCTTGAACACCAACAAAATTTCCCTCAAAATTTTCAAGTAAATCAATTTAGCATTAAGGTTAACCGCTAATGTATAATTCGCTCGAATTAGAACAAGCAACATGTATACAGATTCTATTGACATCCATTGATCCAAATGAGTTTATAGCATTAAAATTCAACGAATTCAACATTTTACAACCTTCCTGTGAAATAGTTCTATAAATTCCATACAAGAAACCCTAAATCTCATCAGGAGACACCAAACCCTAGATATTTGATTATGATCGCTATAGTAGCCGAACTTACTGGAGATCTTTGGCAGTGACACCATACTTCTCCTGCAACTTCGTAAGCTCCTCTTCTTTCTTCTTCTGATCAAACTTCTTACTCATTTTCGCCTGTTGATAATACAGCACGATCAGGTATCGATTGGCAACGTTGAAACCAGACAAGTGATCGACGGCGGTCTTGGCGTCGTAGATGTCTTCGTAGACGACGAAGGCGGTACCGCGAGTGTCCTTGTTGGTGCCGATACGTATCTGTCGTATGGCGCCGTATTTGCCAAAGATATCGTACATCTCCTCGCTTGTGATGTTGAAAGGTAAGTTGCGTACGTATAGAACCCTGTTGACCTCTGGTGGTAGCCTTGTGTTGCCCTTTCGCAAGCTGATTGTCGCCATTGGAGATGCTTGTAGGAGAGACTTTCTTTGGAATGCTAGGGTTTTTAGGGATGGCGAATTGGGGATTTTTCTTAAAGCAAGATAACAGAGGAAAGGGGAAGGTCTATTATTGATGTTATGACGATTGCAAAGGACTAAATATTCATATATAGTAAAGTATGACGGTGTTTGAGAGAATTAAAAAAATTATTAAGATGATAACTTATTTTTTAATATTAAAAATAATTAAGATTTTAATATTATATGTTATTGATTTATTTATCTTATTACAAATATTATTTGAATTTTCTTTATCATTTATCATAATATTTAAAAAAAACATATCAATATTCTTAAAAATACAGATTTGAAAAATATCCAATTATATTTCATATGCATATTTGATCATTTTATGTGTACAGTTTTAAACTTATTTTTTAAGGTGCACAATTAGCCCTTAGACATATTTGTTCCCTTTTTGGTGCACCATTAAGACATTAAACATGATTCCTAAAAATACACAATTTTCTACGAGTCATTAATTTTATTAATTATAGTTCTAATAATTATTTACATCATATATATATATATATATATATATATATATATATATATATATATATATATATATATATATATATAAATTTAACGTAATTAAAACAAGATTAATAAACCTAAATTAAAACTTTATGAAGAGAATGATGGCTAATTGTCTGACTATCATTTTGTCAATAACGGAGAGGCGGTAAGCACCCAATGCGAAAGAGAGGGGCTTGCCTCCGGAGTTACGAGTTCTTGGCAAGCACATCCAATCACGAAGGCCAGATTGGCGGGGAGATTTTAGGAGCAATAGAAGGGAATGCTGTAACCGTCTTATAAGGGATGTAGATATTTACCTACCACAACACGTTTTAAATTCGTAAGGGCATTAGATCCAAAAAGAACTCTGTAGTTAAGCATTACCAGGTGAAAGCAATTTCAGGATGGGTGTCCGTGTTGGGAAGTTTCCGTGTCACGAGGCCCAAAACGGACAATATTATTACACATGCGAATAAGAGATGTTACAATTCTCAAGAGGTCAAACCTCTTGCTATTTTTGAAAAATTCTCTATGAACCTCCAATGATAACTCACTGCACCTAAAAATCTCTGAATCTATGTCGGACTCTTAGGAGATTTTCATAATCAAAATGGACAAATAAAATAGAGTCATGAAATAAAATATAACTCAAACAAAATATTTGTGATTAACATAGTGGAAAAGGAATAAAAGGTTATGATCAGATTTATTAAATTGATGATATAAAGAAATAATTTAAAAATAATATCATATAAATTTAATATAGGGATAATACTATTTTTGTGAAAACAATCATTGAAAAATGTCTTCATGTTGCCAATAAACCCCAAAAATATTGTAAAAAAGAAACGAACTCTATGTTTTTTGTATTATGACTTGTTATACCAAATCATATTTTAAATAAAAGTTTTGGTCCAAATTTTAAAATTTATACGAATTTGGTACAAATTTTAAATTTTGTTACGAATATACTCCAATTTGTTTTTTTTTCTTCCAAATTTACCTCAAAATTACCTTTTTACAAATCTTTATATCATCCTTAAACATTTTCTACAAGTTTTTTTACAACTTTTTTAAAAATTTAAAAAATTGTAAAACAAGTTTAATGTGACACCCCATTTTCACTGTTTGCAAATACTGTATAAATTTAGAAATACAAAAAAATATGGTTTATCAAAAACCGATCATTTATATGTTTCAAAATAGTGGGTGTTACAAATCCATACCAAAACTAACCATAGTAAGCAAGAAATGATTAAACCTTTAGTCCAAGATAGGAGCTAACTCGGACTCCATCCCAGTTTTACTCCAACCAATTATACTTTTAGAATTTTAACCTGGAATACATGGCATAAAAATAGAATACGTAAGACAATAATGTCTCGTGAGTTACATGAGTTTTAGACTCAAACCATTAACTTATTTCTTCCAACTTTTATAAAATTTGTAACATAAAACTTCTGTCAAAACTTTATAGTAATAACATACTATAACTTTTTATTTCTCGAAATCATTTCATAACATGCTTACAAAATAGTACCTTTCAAAACTTATAGTAGTAACATACTATAATTCTTTACTTCTCAAAAATCATTCTATGACAAACTTTACGAAAATAACATCGTTCTTACTTTCTTTGACTGGTTTTATAAGCTTGCTGGATTTTTATACTTAGGGCTTTAATCACTATAAGTGATACCCCAAGTCTCTATGGCTAGAAAGAACGGATCAATCCTCACCATAGAAGTGCTGAGGCGATCTACTTCGCGATGGGGATTTTCCCCAGTAGACCCCTTACCTAACCCGGGTAGGTTGGAACATAGTTCCCTTACTAACGCTGCTTGCTACAATTACCAGTCATACAAAATACTTGCTGCTTACTTAAACATTTCTCATATACATAACTTGTGGCTAGGTGCCAAACCTCATCATTTTATGTCTTTATGGCTAGATGCCAAGTATAGTTTTCATCTTATAATAATCATATGTTTAAAACATATCTTTCTAACATACTAAGCTTTATGCCAAAACATACTTTCCACATCTTATGGCTATATGCCATTCATACTAAAAGATATATACAGTTTGTAACCAAAACATACTTCTTAAACATCTTGTGGCTATATGCCATTCATATTTGAAAACATGTATCACTTGTAATCAAAATATACTTTCACATAATTGGTTTATAGACCAACATACTATCATTTAACTTGATTTGTAGTTCAAAAAAAAACTTCAAACATAGCATTATACTTTCATAAACAAGTTGATAATAATACTCTTGCATATAATATCACATAAAGAGATTTTATAAGAAATCTTAAATATACTTACTTGCCATGTACCCCAGAATGGGTAAAAATACTGCATGTACTCACCTTATAACTCTTGAAAGATCGTTTAGACGTCCCTCGGTTCTTTACCCTTTCGGTGTCCAATTACTTGACTTGTACCTATATATAATATATGATACATTATTTACATTTTAATTGACTCTATAACATGTTAGAGTCCTTATTATACCATTAGTGGTCAAAACAAGTGTATAACTCTTGAATGACCAACTTTAGTTAACTCGTATATTATACGTATTTTTCTACAGTACCCTCGGAGGGTCGTATTTCGATTCTGAAAATTTTCTGTGAAGTTTTGGACTATTTTGGACCTATGTTCAAAATTTTGGGTCATTTGAACAAGTATAGGACCAAATCCCAAAAACCAATTTCACTTGACAGGGACTTGAAGAAAAACTGCATTTTCACTCTGCCGCATAGGCGCGCCGCGCCCAGGTGAGGGGCGCATCGCGCCTGCTGTGCAGCTGCCCAGTTTTTCCCGATTTTTATGCTACAATTTCAATTTTTCTCACATTAAGTGCTTAATACTCTACTTAATCGATAAGGGTTTGTTCCAAGACCAAAACCCTTCATTTAATACAAGTTTTAAACCATTGGAATCAAGCTAATCACAAGAACTCCCAATCTAGGGTTCTTGATCAAAATCCCAATTCTTGAGAAATAGCAATCTACTTCCATTTTCTTGAATTAAGTCCTTTTAGCATGACTTACTGGAAGTGTTAAGCCATTTAAACTACATGATTCATGACTGAAATTACAATTTCAGTTAATCCCGTAAAGAACCAACTCAAGGATTGAAGCTAGAAACTTGTTTACTAACCTTGGTTTTGATTATCTCTTCAATTCGTGTTGAAAATTTCCTTGTTCTTCTTCCTAGCCTTGCTCTCGGTTCTTCCAGAGGTTTCTCCTGTGGTCTCTCTACTGATTTTATGATGTTAATGAGATATTTTTCTCATTTTTATATTTTCCATATTTTCAGTTTTGGTCCCTAAACTTGCATTCCTTGGACTTTTGACACTAACACTAAGTTTGGTCACATAAAACTATAGTTCTTACATTTTTAGTCCTAAATTATAAATAAAATTTTTATAATAATTTCTACATATGGTCAAATGACCATTTTGCCCTTTTTGGATCAAGATTCACTATTCACGCGGTGAAAAATCCAAATTTCGCATAAGCTCTTATTGTTTATATTATTATCTCACATATACATATTATTTTACATAATGGTCTTATAATGGGTCGAAAGACCATTTTACCCTTTTTCAACTTTTTCGCGGGTTTTCCTTATGTATTTTCTCGAATATAAATTCGAGATTTTTGGGTCGTTACAACTACCTCCCCCTTATTGGGATTCCGTCCTCGGAATCATCGCACAACTATTAATTTAAGGAATCACTTCTCCTTTCTCCTTTACAAAGGCCCTCGGTCCAAGTTTGGTTTTTAATAAATACTTCCTTTTATCACTCCATACTCGTATTCTTTATTATTTTATCTCTTTAATATTTTCTTCTTTAGTTGGTTATAATTCTTTAATCAACCTTTGGAGGTTTCTACTTTCAACTCTTTATGAGGAATTTGCATAGTCTCTTCCTCCTGAATATTTCTTTCAATTTCTCATAAGGTGCTTCATTTCCTCAAGAATTTATTCATCTCATGTTTTCATTACATCTCTTTTTAGTTCATTTCATTCATAAATGAATCTTTTAGTAAGGCTTAACTTACAAAGTAATTTTATACTTTCATATTTTTATCAAAAATAGCAGCTTACTTTGTAATTCTTCTCATGTGTTCGCCAAAACTTCATGAGATTTCATTAATCATATTCTTTACTTATAAAACTTTTTCCCAAATACAATTTGGTAAAATTTTGTATTTATACAAATTTTATAAATACACTATATCTTTCTTTTAAAATAATATTTTGTCCTTTAATGGACAATTCACTTAAACATAACTTCATAACTTATTCATCGTTATCTTTCTCTTTTCTTATATCTTTGCTCATGTGTTATTACATAAATAATTTACTTTTATTCTTCCTTTATCTTTACTGACAACTCTTAGTTGGTTACCATTTTTAAGAAATGCATTCTTTTTTCCTTTCGTTTCACTTCACACCCTTACTTTTCTGTTTGAGACAGAATCTGTCGAATCATCTTGTTGTTCACGAGAATCTGCATTTCTCGTTCTGAAAATACTGCTTTTTATTTTAACAATTAGACATTTTTAGCTTTCCTTCTATGTACCATACACAATATTTAACCTTTTAAACTTGTAAAATTTTTCTACTTTTGTCATTCTTATACGAATTCATATACTCCTTTTTACTCCTTACTAACTTTCATACGTTTACAATAAATTATTAATATCATTATTTTCTACTCTCATTTTACATGTATCTATTCATACATGTCTTGAATATTTCTACTTTTACATCATATTATTTGTTAATGACCCAAATTATGAATTTACATTTTCACATACCTCTTAATCATTTCTTGTACATTACATGTACTACTTTCTTTACATATCTCGTATCATTCTATACTTATTTTACTTTTCATGATATTACCATCCTGTGGTGTAATTAGGTTTCACAATCATATCTGTTAACTTCTTGATTTCAAATATAAATTTTTAATTTCTTGTCCCACCTTAGACTTTTATAAATAAATGTTATCTCTTGATTACTGCTTAGCTTCTCGACCTTACAATGTGGATTCTTTGGTGTTTCCAGTTCATTCCATCTAGTATTTCATTATTCTAATATTAATTTCAATATAATTCATACATGCTCCAATTTTTTTTACACATATTCTCAATTTGACTCTTATAAAAGTCAAAGCTGTCAAAAATTTATTTACCAACTTTGTATACTTTTAATCATAACATGATTCCAACTTGACATTATGATATAACTCATTGTCTCAAATAACTTTTTAATACATACGTACAAGTTCTTAATGTATATTAGATATACTTGATTCTCTTTTGGTATAAGAATTCAAACTAACACTTTAGTCATTTTCATTCCATGACAATCTCTTGACACAACCTTCAATCACCTTTATCACTCGTTACCCTTTACTTGTTGTAATTAATGCCAACAATATATATATATATATATATATATATATATATATATATATATATATATATATATATATATATATATATATATATATATATTAGCTTTACATCTTTTACCATTTCTGTTATGTGTTATAAGGCTACATGCCTAACACATTACGTTATTCTTTCATTTATACTCACTTCTTTACACTATATAGTTCTTTACAACATTATATATTTCATATTTCTTATAAAACTTCCTTCTTATGTATCTCTAGGTGATACACAACTGCCATTTATTTCCTCATCATTTTTCATTTTCTTGTATTTCGAGGCAATATGCCCAATACCTTATTTTACTCTTTTGCTTCATACCTTGTAGTATCCTAATTAGAATACTTATTTCATAAACACCTTTATACTTTCTACACATCATATATACATATATCCCAAAACTTTCTCATGCTTTTCTATTTATAAGCACGTATAAAGTTATAAACATATATACACTTTTTTGTATTTCATGGTTACTAGCCATGTACTAAACCTTTCTCACAATATTTGGATACTTTTATCCATCATTCACATTTGGAAGTAGTAACTTCCTGTCTGTTTATTTTAGTTTTTTTTATCTTTGATTCTTCGTCTAATAATTATTTAGACATTTACTCTTGTTCTTTTCTTCATACTAATTATGACTTTTAGTCATTTTCCTTACATGCTTTTGGTTTTTCTTCAGTTAACATACTTTATTATACTCTTTTATTATTGGTATTTCTTCTTATACTTCTTTCATTTGGTTACGGAATTTAAATTCCTAATAACCAACATCTTCTCATTATTTTTTTTTTTCAAGTTCTCATCATCAGGTACTAGACCTGGTACCACTTATCTTAATATTTTATTTGTCCTGGGACAACTTTTAATATTCTTCTTTTAAGAAATAAATTATCAATTTACAATTCGAACTGCTTTCCCATACTTGTCAAGTAAGCATGCTCTACTTTCAAGCTTTAGGTTTATTAACTCTTGTCTTTGACTAAATTCTAACCTCTGTTATAAAAGAGTTCCTTGAAGACAACCAATGATCTTCTTATTCACCTTTCATGTTGTAATGCCTCGCATAACCTACAAATGGTTTATATTAAGTAATATTCTTCGCGGATATCGATCCACATTTACTTATCGTGACGTTACTTCTATTCGGGTACATCATATACATGCATCTTCATTTGAATACCACTCCTTTTGCAGGCCGATTCACGCCAACAACTTCCAAGTCTACATGTAAATATAACCACCTCAATATGGTTTTCATATGCTTATGCTGTAATAAACAAGGCATATTATCCTTGCTTTACTTGAATTTCTTTCTTTTCGACTATGCACAACGAGGTTATCGGGCTTTTGTACCGATCATTCGTCATTCTTCATCTTCATTTACTCTTCAGTTACCTTGCTGCTTGTCACTTTACTTGACTCATCACTAAATTTACGACTTGTTCACTTGTCCAATATTTGGACACTTTTTTATTTATAGAAATTTATATATTATTAATACATCCTGCTGGTAATTTTCATTCTTTATGTAAGAGTCTTGCAACTCTCGTATAGGTAATCAATACCCATGTTTCTTCTCCATATCGTTCTTATTCATACCTCCTCTCGCCTCTACAGGCACTTATTTTAATGTTTTTCAATCTGTCTAAAATATTAATTATCGCATTATTTCTTTTAGTTTACCATACTAATTGGTATATATCCACTGTATTATCTTTTAATACTTATAATCTTACTTGTTCTTGTTACATAGGCATATAACTCCTATGTTATCCTTACTGTTTTCTTCAAAACCCTTAACCACCAGATTACCACAATTCCTTTACGATTTCACCAGTCTCAATACATATCCTGTGATTATGATAATACGGGCCCATATTACCATAATCACCTATACATATTGATTCTGCTGTTACCACAAGGTTTCATGGGACACTGGTTCCTTTAACATATTAACACCATTATAAGTACATGATAATCACTACTAAAATATTACTACTTTATAAACATAGTCTTTAATAAATTTAGACGGTTATGGAAAATATCATATAATTTTCCTAACGGTCAAATCTTTGCTCACTTTAAACATTAGTTTAACACTTCTTAGTGTTATATATCTACATATTTTACATAATACATAATGTCTTAATCATTTAAGACATCGTATAACATACTTTCATAAACTAACATTTTTATAGCATGAGTTTAAGCTTAGGAGTGGAACAAGCCAATCCTAATTCGCTTAAACTATGGCTCTGATACCAACTTGTGACACCCCATTTTCACTGTTTGCAAATACTGTATAAATTTAGAAATACAAAAAAATATGGTTTATCAAAAACCGATCATTTATATGTTTCAAAATAGTGGGTGTTACAAATCCATACCAAAACTAACCATAGTAAGCAAGAAATGATTAAACCTTTAGTCCAAGATAGGAGCTAACTCGGACTCCATCCCAGTTTTACTCCAACCAATTATACTTTTAGAATTTTAACCTGGAATACATGGCATAAAAATAGAATACGTAAGACAATAATGTCTCGTGAGTTACATGAGTTTTAGACTCAAACCATTAACTTATTTCTTCCAACTTTTATAAAATTTGTAACATAAAACTTCTGTCAAAACTTTATAGTAATAACATACTATAACTTTTTATTTCTCGAAATCATTTCATAACATGCTTACAAAATAGTACCTTTCAAAACTTATAGTAGTAACATACTATAATTCTTTACTTCTCAAAAATCATTCTATGACAAACTTTACGAAAATAACATCGTTCTTACTTTCTTTGACTGGTTTTATAAGCTTGCTGGATTTTTATACTTAGGGCTTTAATCACTATAAGTGATACCCCAAGTCTCTATGGCTAGAAAGAACGGATCAATCCTCACCATAGAAGTGCTGAGGCGATCTACTTCGCGATGGGGATTTTCCCCAGTAGACCCCTTACCTAACCCGGGTAGGTTGGAACATAGTTCCCTTACTAACGCTGCTTGCTACAATTACCAGTCATACAAAATACTTGCTGCTTACTTAAACATTTCTCATATACATAACTTGTGGCTAGGTGCCAAACCTCATCATTTTATGTCTTTATGGCTAGATGCCAAGTATAGTTTTCATCTTATAATAATCATATGTTTAAAACATATCTTTCTAACATACTAAGCTTTATGCCAAAACATACTTTCCACATCTTATGGCTATATGCCATTCATACTAAAAGATATATACAGTTTGTAACCAAAACATACTTCTTAAACATCTTGTGGCTATATGCCATTCATATTTGAAAACATGTATAACTTGTAATCAAAATATACTTTCACATAATTGGTTTATAGACCAACATACTATCATTTAACTTGATTTGTAGTTCAAAAAAAAACTTCAAACATAGCATTATACTTTCATAAACAAGTTGATAATAATACTCTTGCATATAATATCACATAAAGAGATTTTATAAGAAATCTTAAATATACTTACTTGCCATGTACCCCAGAATGGGTAAAAATACTACATGTACTCACCTTATAACTCTTGAAAGGTCGTTTAGACGTCCCTCGGTTCTTTACCCTTTCGGTGTCCAATTACTTGACTTGTACCTATATATAATATATGATACATTATTTACATTCTAATTGACTCTATAACATGTTAGAGTCCTTATTATACCATTAGTGGTCAGAACAAGTGTATAACTCTTGAATGACCAACTTTAGTTAACTCGTATATTATACGTATTTTTCTACAGTACCCTCGGAGGGTCGTATTTCGATTCTGAAAATTTTCTGTGAAGTTTTGGACTATTTTGGACCTATGTTCAAAATTTGGGGTCATTTGAACAAGTATAGGACCAAATCCCAAAAACCAATTTCACTTGGCAGGGGACTTGAAGAAAAACTGCATTTTCACTCTGCCGCATAGGCGTGCCGCGCCCAGGTGAGGGGCGCATCGCGCCTGCTGTGCAGCAGCCCAGTTTTTCCCGATTTTTATGCTACAATTTCAATTTTTCTCACATTAAGTGCTTAATACTCTACTTAATCGATAGGGGTTTGTTCCGGCATGACTTACTGGAAGTGTTAAGCCATTTAAACTACATGATTCATGACTGAAATTACAATTTCAGTTCATCCCGTAAAGAACCAACTCAAGGATTGAAGCTAGAAACTTGTTTACTAACCTTGGTTTTGATTATCTCTTCAATTCTTGTTGAAAATTTCCTTGTTCTTCTTCCTAGCCTTGCTCTCGGTTCTTCCAGAGGTTTCTCCCGTGGTCTCTCTACTGATTTTATGATGTTAATGAGATATTTTTCTCATTTTTATATTTTCCATATTTTCAGTTTTGGTCCCTAAACTTGCATTCCTTGGATTTTTGACACTAACACTAAGTTTGGTCACATAAAACTATAGTTCTTACATTTTTAGTCCTAAATTATAAATAAAATTTTTATAATAATTTCTGCATATGGTCAAATGACCATTTTGCCCTTTTTGGATCAAGATTCACTATTCACGCGGTGAAAAATCCAAATTTCGTATAAACTCTTATTGTTTATATTATTATCTCACATATACATATTATTTTACATAATGGTCTTATAATGGATCGAAAGACCATTTTACCCTTTTTCAACTTTTTCGCGGGTTTTCCTTACGTATTTTCTCGAATATAAATTCGAGATTTTTGGGTCGTTACATTTAAAACCTTTTAGAAAAAGTTTAACAAGATTGAAAAACAATTGTAAATGATGAAAGTTTTGTATTCTTTTTTAAATTGTTTTTTACAATATTTTTAAACTTTTTTTACAATGTTTTCAACTTGTTTTAAAATTATAAATAATAAAACTTTTGTACATATTATTTCAATTGTTTTAATAACCTTTAAAATTTTTTTTACAGGGGTTTAAAGTTATGTTATAATTTTAATTTTTTTTACACTTCCAAGTAGCTTTTTTACTTATATTTTCTTATAACTTTTTTACGAGAAAGTATTTCTAAATGTTGTAAAAAAGTAAAAAATTTATAAAAAGTGTTAAAAAGGATTAAAAACACTTCAAAGAGTGTTGTTAGAAAATTTTAAAAATCTAAAAATGTTTAAAAAGTATTTCATAAGGTTTGAAAAAGTTATAAAAAGGTGTACAAATTTGTAAAAAGTGTAAAAAAAAGTTTAAAAAAGTAAATCAAAGAAACTAATTTTGGGGGCAATTTTGTAAAATAAAAAATTATTGTTGACCATATTTATAATAAAATTTAAAGTTTGGACCAAATTTGTAATAAAATTTAGAATCCAAGCAAACAATGTAAAAAATGATACATGACATGTTACACCACCTGTTATAGCAAGTCATAATACAAAAACTTAGAGTTCGTTATATTTTTTATAATATTTTTTGGCTTGTTGACAACTTGAAGATGTTTCCAATAGTTTTTTTTCTTCCATAAATACTATTATCCCTCTAATATAATATATAAGCATAATTTTAATGTATCATTGCCAACTTGCCATGCCTAACATATAATCATACCTTTTTTTTTAAGTATAGTGACATCATATGTATGTAAAGGTATTTGGTTACGTAAATTCAACGATGATATTCCTTGACCCTACATGGGGGTCGGGACTCTCTTGAGCCCTATCATTTGTCGTGTCCGGGGTCAAACTAGCATACATAAGCACGCACTCAGCAACACCTGACTTGACTTGTATTGGATCATAGTCCAAATCCACCCAATAATTTTGTATCCTAATTACGATGGCACGAATCACCAACATCATCTTTAGATTTGCTTCTTGTGCTCTTGATGGATCAAAAGTTTCAATTTTTGGGTTTGATAACTAGACTGGATTTGATTTTAGGTTTGATTTTGGGAATGAAATGTGTAACACCTAATAAATTCTATAGTAGTGTTATAATATGAGGAAAAATATTTACTTTTTTTTTTTATAAACAAACATTTATGGAAGCATTATTTTTATAAAATAATCTTTACTAATGGGCATAAGAGATCAAGTCCTTTATACATGATAAATGATACTTCTTTATCGAATAACATTCTAAGACTCTTGAAACAAGTTTAGTTCCACCATATTGGCCAGAACTTGATGATGTCCTTAACCTAGGGTACGCAAGTACTTTTCAAGCAAAACAAGACCGGGTGATTATATGGTTTTAAACATCAAAATAAAATTATACATGCAAAACATATACATATAGCATTTTAATGTAGAGAACATAAAAATATGAATGTTGGACGTTTGCTTGTTGATCCAACAAACCGTTTCGAATTACTCGTTAGAGATACCAAGATATAAAACGATCGACGTTCTGCCAATGAACAACAACAATCTAATCCTCATGAAAAGCATGTTTATTCGAATCATGACTCGGTTTTGACATCATTTTCATAATAAAGACATTGTATAGTTTGTGTAACCTTAAAGTAGGTATGTGGAATTGTCATCCCATTTCTAGAAATGACACATTCATATGTAGGTTTGCTTTATCCATTTCTTAGACTTCTTATGTCATAATGTAAGACACGTTATGTCAAACAACTTAATTACTGAAACTATCACGTTTGCATATCTATGCCATTAAAGAACTTTCTTTAGTCCAAATATATGTGTTGCAATTTATATTGTCGTTTTGTCATTATTTAATCAGAATTTGAGTAGTCACATCTTTATATCAAACTAATAAGTTTTGTCATAATTTAATCAGAAATTGAGTAGTCACATTTGTATATCAAACTAATATCCTTATGTGAATTGTTTTATTTAACTTTGCTAATTTTAATAGCTCTAATTTGGGAGATCTCATATAATTTGGGTTTTATTGTTACATTTTTTATTTTAAAAATATACATTTTAACCCAACACATTTTATTGAAAGATCATCGCATTTATTAACTCATTTAATCGAACATTTGATCTCAAAATTAGGCCATTACAAAATTGTGTTATGCTCACATTGTTCTTGACATGAAGATGAAGATGGGGATTTGGATGAACTTATTTGATTTTGTCATAAATTGGAAAAAATGGACGGAAATTGTTATTACTGGATTAAGATGAAGATGATGTGGATGACACGTGGACGTTACTTAGACAAAAAACGCCAACTCAGCAAAATAAGCCCACAACGAGTTAGCCAATCAATATTGCACAACGAAATGGGTCTATGTACACTCGATGCTAAAAAGAGTTATGTGACCAATTTAGTGACCAATTTATGAAATATGGAATATTTGATTACCCCATTTTTAACCTTACCCCTAATCTTGGCATTTATTAAAGTAAAAATTGATCCAAGTAAAGATAAATAAAATGGAAATATGTATTAAAAAATAGAAAAACAAAATAAAAGGGTAAAATATTATTTTCAAGTCTCTCAGGTACCAAAACCACGGTAAATTCTGGATTTTGGACGTCCCATACAAGTTAGAAACTTTTTGAACCTAATCCACAGTTTTTGACAAACTTGACAAACCACAAGGACCAATTTTACAGTTTTGTCATTATTAAAGTAAAAATTGATCCAAGTAAGATAAATAAAAAGTTATGCGTACATTATGTTATGTAAAATACTAACAAGATTAGGCTCACTATTTAAAACCAACAACTATCCATATCTAAAATCATCCCCCATACACCAAAAACAAAAGGGAAACACAATTAACAAAAAAACATCACAAACAAAAAAAAATAAAAACAAACCTAAACCCATCATTTTTCACCTTCTACACTTCCATGCAGAAACCGAAAAAAGTGGCCTATCTTGCCAACACATCACCACACAACCATTTTCTTCTTTAATTCTACACCCATCACAACTATACCCTTGAACCAATCTTCTTGCTTGTAACAAAGCATAATAACTCAATGGTACACACCCAAATCCACTTAAATCAAGCCTTTGAACCCATTTATCAAGCTTTTCATGTCTCTCTTTTCTTTCACTACCTTCACATGCTATAATGTTCTTGATTTCTTCTCCAAATAACATCTTTTCCACTTTTAATCTCTCCATTGATGTTCTTGGTAATGTAGACTCCAAACAATCGAACAACGCCGCGTAAAAGTATAAAGATTCGGATAGTCGCTCCATGAGAGACGATTTGTTATGATTCGAATCTTGTTCGGCTACAATCATGACTTTCGGTGATAACCCGCGTAAACCGTTTAAAAACGCGTCGATTTTCGAACCCGAAAAAGGCGTAGATGAAGCCGTGTCTTGACTTAAGCTATACCCGTTTCCTAAATCTTTTTGTAAAATTCCGTTTGAGTCCTTGGTTGTTGCGTCTTCGGGTGCTAATAAAGAATGGAATTGAAGAACGGAGCTAATCGCTACAGCTTCACCGGTTTTAACGTTTAGTTTCTCGAAATCAAGATTCTCGATCTTGCTTACGATCGGGTTGAATTGAAACGGGATGTCGAGTTTTTCGGCTTCTTCGATTAAAATACGCGCCATTTGGTCTAAAACTTCTTTTTGTTGGTGGACCCCGGTGATGCGTAAATGCGGTGGGCCTTCTGGGCGTGCGCTCAGGTCGCGAAGGAGCGCACGCCACTGGGTAGGCTCGGAGGCGTTAAGATCGATCACGTGAACGATCTTTTCGCCTTCCATGGCTTCGATTATCACTTGGTTAGTGATAACGAATGCTACTTTTAGATACGGGAAGTATTCGAAGAACATTTTTCGGACCAAAATGTGTTCGTTTGCGAACGAGACTTTGGTGGAATGAAGGGCTTTGTAGATTCCCGGCCATGTTTTGAGGATTCGATTCGCGAGTGCTTCTGCAAAATATGACGCGATTCTTTGCATTGTGTCGCCTTCTGGGGAAGAGAGATGGGAGATTTGGTCAAGGGCGATGTTGGCATGTTCGAAGTTTCCTGAAGCTACGTGTTTTGCGCAAGTGAGTAGTAGATGGATTAGGCATAGGCCTCGTTCTTCTGATTTGAGCTCTTTGAGCCATGGATATGGCGATCCCGTTACAGGTGAAATTGACATTGATGGGAAGGTTTGGACTGGTGTTGAAGTTACAGATGATGATCCATCATCTTGAAACATTGGATTTCAAGACGAATTTGTGTTTGTTTTCAGGGAATCAGATATCTGGGTGTGTTTGAAACTAGAATTTAACTCTACGAACAATTGAAGCTAAATTGGTATGGATTACAGTTAATGGATTGAATTTGGGAACTAAGTTGAAGAAAAAGCAGAGAGAAAGAGTAGTACCGGGGTGAATTTTAGTGAAGAACAGCTTGCAACGAGCAGTAATTCCTAATTACGTTACCGAATCATCGAGCACCAATATCAAATCCCATGAATATATTGTCAATTCAATCAAGGATTGTCGTATGAATGACTTCGCCGGCGGAATTAGAAGCTGAACAATCAAACGATGAGCAATTTCTTTCTGGGTTTTAGAATTTATCAGAACCCAATTCGAATCTTACGAAACCACTCTCAATTGGAAGCATATATGGAGCTTGAAGTGAGTTTAGGGGTTTCTAGAGAGAGAAAACGAGGACGAACAGTTGGGGGTTGAGTTAAAACCTACAACAACCAAAACAACAAAAATTCCTTACTGGGTTCTGAAATTGATTAAAAACCCACCTCAAATCTCGCATAAAGCCTCTCAATTGAACTCAGATAACAACACTAAAAACGAACTTTGAGGGGTTTTGTAGAGAGAGAAAGTGAGGAACAGTTGGGATTTCAATGAATTAAAAGCTAGTCAGTCAGGCGGTTTGTTCTTTGGTTCAAAGATGCAGTGTGAATAAAAGGGAGAAAAGAGACAAATGGCGTGAGATTTGTTTTTATCTTCACCGATTTTGTGTCGCTTAGTGTTGCAGGAGAATATGTGAATTTTGTGAAGAACAGTGCACTGTTTTATTTTCCCCCAATTTGAATAAAAGAAAAGCATGTTGTCTTTCTCCCTCTATACCAAAAGTACTTTTTGCCAAAATTTGTCTTCACCTAAGGTGGATAGAGAATCAAGGATACAATAGGAGACCTCATGGTCATGCCACCTTAATCTTTTAATAATAAAAATTCTAATAAATTATACATTATATAAATAGTTTAAATTATACAAGATTGTATTTGTTACAAAATATATGATGATATGAGATGAGATTGGATTTGATTTGATTTAAAAAGGTTTCTAGAACTATCTTTGAGGACAACAATGAAGAGGACATTAAGGTTTTCTTTTCACATAGAAAGTTCATACCTTATCTGGCAAAATAAAATAAAATAAAATAAAATAAAATAAAATAAATAAAATACTCACATTGTGATCATTTTTAATTTCACTTCAATACAAGTCAAATGTTTTTCATTTTAAGTTCAATGTAAGTAAAATGTTGTGGAATTTATTGTTTTGAAAAACATAAGAAATGGGCCTTGGTGATGTATCATATTCAAGATTGAGTATAACTTTATGTGTTTGGGATACTATGACTTAACATCTTTTGTTTTTATTTACTAAAGCATGTATAAGGGCTTGTGTATTAACCGGAACATGTTATCGAATATGGAATATTTGAAAAGAAAAAATTATTAGAGACAAAAAAAATTTGGAAAATGTTTTTGTCATGTCTTAAGGTGGATGGGGAATCAAAGAGGGGTAGCCAAAACACCTTTTGCTTTTATTCTCCAACTACTTATATGCCTCCAAACACCCCATACCAAAGCCAAACGCTAAATGTCCATCACCTTTCTTCTTTTTGGAATTTCAAACAAAAAATTTAATATTATTTCGATACGTAACTTAATAACTTTCTTTTATTATAAGTTAAATAGTAAAAATAATATTTAATAAGTATATATTAAAAGAACTTGTGAACAAGTTTAAAATTTAAAATACTAAATGATGATCACTAAAACGCATAATTATATTTAGATTAAAGTTTATAAAAAACGTATGTTTAAATATACAATAATATTTTTCCTTGTTGTGTTTGTTAATTTATTTATCAAGTCCGATATTATAAGGATATATATTTACCATGAAAGTGTTGTATAAATTAAAATTTATGAGTGGGTTTTATTAACGTAGATTGTTTTTATAGGATTAATTGATTATTGATTAAATTGTCATAAAAATTTGATTTTGTCACAATTTGGTCACTGAACATCTAATAGTGTTAATTAAGACCTTAAACTGCTAAAATTGTCACCGTCTAGCCATTAGAGTAAGTTTTCATTTGGTTTCCCGATTGCAACTTGTCACCATCTAGCCATTAGAGTGAGTTTTCATTTGGTTTCCCGATTGCAACTTGTCACGCCAGTCCATCTCGCTCTGATATGGCGTCTAAACTTGAGTACAATTAGATGGTCTCTCTTTCTCTCTTATGTCGTCTCTCTTTTCCTCTTCTCCTCTCTTCACATGTATTCTAAATGCTTCGTTTTCAGATAGCATCCTCTTCGAATCAAATGTAAAGCACACATCTTGATTATATTTGATTTTTCCTTCTACCGATGCAAAATCTCGAAATCGCATTTCATGGTGATATACTTGATAAATATTGGAAGCAAAACAAGAATGAAAACTATTTATTATATTATATAAACCTTGAACTTTGAAATTTTTTGTCAAAAGAAAACACAATACAAAGTTCACTTGTCCTTGAGGTTCTCAAGCAATGTCTGCTTCGTCTCCAATCTTTGATCAACAACCTTGATGAAATCAATCAAGGCGACAAGGTTCTTCATATCTATATATCTCTAGAGCCACTTAGATAAAGTTGTGCAATACAAGTTTTGATGTAAGAACGGATCATACGACTAACACATAACAACACAAAAGCCTAAGCATACAGTGTGACCCAATGGGTCCCAATATCAACCATACAGTCAAATTACGTAAGGCACACCCGGTTAAACGTGTGTTACTATTCATAGTAGAATAAGGCTACCTACACATGTAACATCACCCATAGTATAGTGAAAAAACTCACCTGATCCGCAACCTCAAGCTACACGCTTCCAATATCCTCACGCGCTAAGCAGCACGAACTCCTAACTTATCACAAAGTCGTAAATCAATAATCTGAAAGACCCAAAATCGATCCTACGCTCCAAATCTCTAATCTATCCAAGTTGACCAAAAAGTGTAACGCCCCAAAATCCATCATCGAGTATTTACAAGATTTTAATAAGACTATACAAATTTGCTTTTACAAACACAATACTCGATGACTGGGAAGCATTAAGTGAATATCTTCAAGATCGTTCCACGATCCAGCCGGGGGTTACTACACCTAATTCCTGCAAAACGCCATAACAAAAACAGCGTAAGTGAAAATGCTTAGTGAATAACTCTACTGCAACATGATAAAGTTTACAATAAAACTTCTAAAGCCAAACTACACTTTGAGATTTCACTAACCAATTGTCACATGAAAATCCAACACTAATCAAAGATTTCATAATACTTAACTCACCATTTGTGTAACACACCATATTTATAACTAATACCGATATGGAAAACATTCACCGAAGAATCTTGGGCTTTTCACCAACCCGAGGATCTATTACCAACACTCGGTTACATCGAGTTATCACCCATCTAGAGTTACATCGTATGGTTGTAAACGATAGTCATATAACAATATGAACACCATATAAAACACCAGTGAATATCAACAACTACAACTTCACTAATCATATCTAAAAGCAACTACTATGTGAGTTTATTGTTCACCAAATTAGTTATTCTAACACCATCTTATGAGATATATATTCACACAAAATACAAACTACAGCATAACGCCAACTAAGTTAAGTAAAGTTACTCACCTGTAGTCTAAGCTCCAAAAGTAAGCTATACTTGATATTTGTAAGCTTCCTTACACCTCCTTGTCTATAGGGAAACAAGTTTAAACCTTCCTTAAACATCATGTATGTAACACCCCTTTCTCAAAACCATAATTTAATATAGTTTATATTACAAAACATTTTACAAAACGTGACCATGAAAAGTCACCAAAATTTTTTTTTTAATAAACTTTATTCTGAAAGGGTATTACAGACTCAATACAGAAAACCATAATTTAAACTTACTGTATACACACTGGTCCCACTCCAGCTCCTGCTCATCTCACCTAAGTACATAGCATTTAAAAATAATACGTGAGACATAAAGTCTCGTGAGTAATATGGGTTTTAGACCCAAAACTTTTCTGCTTTAAAACTTGAAATATAACAAGTAAACTACTAGAACTTATTTCATAATAAATCTCAAATCTCTTTTCTTTTCTATCTTCAAAACTCAAAAATACTTTCTTTCTCAAAATTTATTTCTTTTATCAAAACTGTATTCTTTCTCAAAACTACTTTCTTTTATCAAAACTGTATTCTTTCTCAAAACTACTTTCTTTTATCAAAACTGTATTCTTTCTCAAAACTACTTTCTTTTATCAAAACTGTATTCTTTCTCGTTTTCTAGTGACCAACTGAAACTCATGAATTAATTTAGTTTAATTCATTATACTAGCTCACCTCGCGGGACAGAACAGATCCGCCCGCTAGGTTATGCTCATTCTGTCTCCCCTTTGTGACTTGGAACGGATTCAAGCACAAGGGTATACTAAGCTAGACAACTACTTCGCGACGTGAGGTACCATCCCAGTAGTGTCTTCTGATCCCCCGATTATGTGGGTGATCCTAGTCCGGACAACTGGCTCATACTTCTTTCTTTCTTTAATTCTTACTTCATTTCATCTCAAATTGGTCAAAATGGGACACAATTTGTAAACAACTCTTACTCAAACATTTTATAACTCTTTACTGAAAATACTTTAAAAAAAAACTGATTTTGACAACTTAGTTCCCATAAGGAACTTCTTTCAAAATACCTTGCAAACCATACTTTAAAAATCTGTTTTAAACACTAAGCCCTTGTATAGAGCTTCATTCAAAACTATTTTCCAAACTTTAGTATTTATAAACATTTGGAAATCTTACTTTTCTGAAAATAACATATTGCTATGTACTATAGAAATCCTCATAAAACTCACCTTGATTCTACTACGGTTTACTAGGCTTCACGTACGCCTTTTCCTTTCCCGTGCTCAATAACGTTCGAAGCACCCCCTATACAAGTAGTATATATAAATACTCAATATAATTAACTCTATAATGCTAAAGTCTCATATAACATAACTCTAGGTTATAATAAATGTATAGCCATTAATAAACTCGTTTAACGGTTTTCTCCGAAATACGCGTATATTGCTACAGTACCCCCGAGGGGTCGTATTTCAGTTCCGACTCTTTTCCATGAAATCTTAGGCCATATTAGACTTGTGTTTCAATTTTGGAGTTCATTGGACAAGTCTAGTTCAAATTCTAAAAATCAAGTTTTAACGTGAATAGTGATTTTAGCCACTGCCGCTACAGTGACTTTTCCGCAAGGTCGGATTACGGATTTGACCATTCCCGACATGTTCTTATACCATTTTAGGGTTATGACTAAAATTTCAGATCAATCGGACATGTCTAGCTATGGTTTCTAGCGTTTGGATTTCTAACATTTTTAACATTTTTGGTCCCTGTCTGAAGGGCACTGTAGCACGCAGTGCACTGTAGCACGCAGTTTTCACCCATTAAGTCCTTAATATATGTCTTAATCATATGGGGTTTGTTCATTGACTAAAACCCTCCATTAGTACAAGGTTTTAAGCTATTACAATCGTTTGAATCAATCAAATGCAAGAATTGGAGTTCTTGACCAAACTTGAAATTTCTCAAGAATAGCAATCTACTTCTATGTTTTAGAGTTAAATTCTTAACTAATGACTTATTGGAAGCATTAGCTACTTAACCCACATGATTCTTAACTGAAATTGCAGTTTCAATTCCATTCAAGAACCAATTCAAGCATACGTATTATAACATTTCTAAACTTCTTTCATTAAGCCATTTAGACTTCTATCATGTTATTTAACACTTCTAATTACTCATAATACATCCCTATATGCTAAGAATGGTTTTCTTTCAATTCTTTGATCATTATATTAACATATACATTCATATTCCCAAGTGGGACAGAATCTGCCGAAACAGGATACCCTGTACGAAAAACGGCATAACTCACTCTAGAAGAATCGAAACGACTCACCGCTTTTTGATTAAGAAACTAGACATCTATAGGTTTCTTTTCATGTATAAAACATAATTTTTGGCCTAGTAGATTTGTACAGTTTTACAGTTTAAGTTGACGTAAAAATTCTGTCAGAATACTTTCTTACTTTCATTCTTATTATTATATAACTTATGAAGTTGCAATTTCATATACTTAAGGTCATTCTTTAAACCATTAAGCACTTAATTCATTTGGTAATCCTCAAGGGAATCATTCCAAGACCTTATCTAACCATTCTTTATGGGGTTTCAACTATGGAATCGATGATTCCATTCCATTTTCAAAAATTGCCCGTTACTTCAATTTGCATCAAAATCGGATGGAACCAAAAACAATCTACACCAGGTGTTTTCTTACATCTAAATAAACATTTGTGACTTAACAAAAACATTGAAATCATTGTAAATCCGTTTAACCCAAAATCTAGGGTTTTTGAGTTCAAAATTTACCATTCTTGAAATTAACAACTTGTAATGGATGGAATGTGTTTCTTTGATGATTAGAACACTAATTAATAGATGGAATCACTAAATTAATCTTATCCATAAACTGAAATTCGAATTTCAGTAAACACCAACAAGAAAATTGGGTTTTTTAGCTTAAGAAGATGATATCTTACCTCAAAATGGTTAGGAATCAACCATTACTTGCTCCAATCCTTCAAACCGTGATCAATTCTTCGAGAACATGAAGAATTCGTGCCTTCCCTCTCTCAATCCTCTGCATTCACGTTTCAGTGAATGAAATGGGGGTGTTCCTACCTATTTATATCTCCCAACTTTGGAAAAATGACAAAATGGTCCTTCTAGTTTCTAATAATTCAAAAAAACAATACAAAACTAATTATAATTCTTGAAACTCTTAAGTTTTTTTGTTTTGCCCCACTTATAAATTTAATATATTTATTAAGGACATACTAACACATAAAAATCTCATTATGAGATTAAATACTCAAAATGACAAAAATACCCTTTTCGGTCATTTTATACTTTTCATTATCTTTTAACTTTTTTTTATTCTTCATACTTCATACGTATAACTATAATAATGTTCATATACTTCATCCTTAATGAAAATAGAAATCTTTTCATTTATATTAGTAATTGGAAAATTACCAAAATACCCTTTTTCTCAAAATATGAATAATTAGTTAATAATTATTCCTTTACATTTGACTTTCCAAATTTACATATTTTTGGGTTCTTACAATATCCACCCCTTAAAAAGGATTCTGTCCTCAGAATCATTTAATAAATGAAATAGTTTTCATATACTTATCATTTCTCTTGCATAACATAATTTTTTTCTAAAATTTTTTTTATGACAAACTTAAATCATATATCTTTCTACTTAGAGAGTTATAACTCTCAAATTTCATAACCTTCATCCAACTTAGAACAACTTATTTTCTTTCTAATTTTACTTACTATTTATTGCTTGACTATTTTAGAAAATAGCATTATACTTTCATTTATCTTTCCGAATAGCAATATACTTATCTATTTTTTTAAAATCTTTACTTTTAACGACTATTAGGTCGTAGTTCATTCTCATTCTTTTACTTTTTCACTTTCTTGAAAAGTTTTATAACTAAATTCTCTTCTACTTTCGGTATTTTATAAAACTTCTTAGTTTATCTCCTACTTGATAAAATTCTTACATGCTTTTGATTACCTCATATACTCTATCATATATTTAACCTTGATATTTCCTTTCTCACTTTTTTTTATAATTCTTATTTCTCACTCTAATGCTTAGTTTAGCATTCTACCTCTTGCTTACTTTTTACTTGCTATGGTTAATGCCAAAAATAACTTTTACTTCTCTTTTTATTCTGACTGCATTATAACTATATTTCAATAAGGATTGGCAGTTCTGGCTCAACAATTTCTTGTTTTATCTCATTATACTTATTAAGCATACATTACTTTCATAATCATATAGATTACCACCATTTTTCATAAACATTTAGTCTCTTTATCTCACATATTTTACTTATAAACTTTCTAGGTTTGATACCCAAAATTTCTTTTATTATTCTTTTTACCGTTTCTCTCTATGTGTCATGAGGCTATATGCCCAACACATTACATTGTTCTTTCCTTTACTCTCTTTATTTATATATATATATATATATATATATATATATATATATATATATATATATATATATATATATATATATATATATATATATATTAAAGCGATATACGCTATACTCTTTTCGATGTTCCATAACTACTAGTCATGTACCGAACATTTCTCTAATCTTTGGCTACTTTTACCCGTTACTTCCGCTTAGAGGTAGTCACTTCCTGTCTCTTTATTTTTAATTCTTATTTCATATTTGACTCTTTGTCTAAGACTTATCTGGATATTCACTTTTACTCTTTATCCCGGGTTATTTATGACTCTCAGTCATTTTTCTCACATTTCATATTTGACCCCAAAATGCCCTTGAATTCGTTTGCTCTCGAAACATCCTGATATGAGTATAAACTCAAATTCAAGGAATATAAGTGGTTTGTTGTCAGGCGATATTAGCGTCGCTAATCACTAAGATTACCATCGCTAAGTGATTAGCACCGCTAATTTGCTACACTCACCTGGTTTGTACTTTTGACTCCATTTCACCAAATAGCAACCTACTTAAGCATAACGTCACAAATCCTTAACCATTAGTGACGCTAATGCCTCTGATGAGTGACTTCTTGCACGTTTTTCACCATTTTCCCACATTTTGACCTATAATTTCAAACTTAGAATCCAAACTCCATATTAAATCATAATATGTACATTTAAACACCAACATAACACCTTAACACCTCAAATACCAAGATTTGGTTCGCTCTTTATTTTTAACATTTTTTGTTCCTTTCACCAAAAACACTACTACCCAATGTAAAACTCCTTAAACACCATCAACATGTTTTTACAAGTTGATAAGAATGCATACATGCTTTTTGGGTATTACAAAACGTCAACAGGTCAAAGTTAAAAAGTTAATGACAGATAGCATTGCTATCTCCTTAAGATAACAATGCTATCTATGAACAATCCCAAAACTTCATTAAGCACTTAATCCATTAAGTCGGGGTAAAATAGTGGCGGATAGTGTCACTATCCCTGTTTTTGTGCAAACAGCGACCGATAACGTTACTATCCCTTATGACGGTGTCGCTATCCCTGATAGTGGCCAAGCACAATCTCGTCCTGGTTAGCATCCCCACACGTTAGTGTCGCTATGCCAGATAGCATTGCTATCTTCATAGATAGCAGCGCTATCTCTAAGTTTTCTCAAACTTAGTTCCATTAACTCCAAACTTGGTCATTCTGGAACAGGGTCTTATACTCATAATCGGGTTTAACTCATCTATAACATGATTTAAACATAAATCTATCAAGAAGAATTAGGGGTTTACCTTAAATCTAGGAAATAGTGGTAAATCCCTTGAAATCTACATTGTTTCCCTTTGATTCCAGCCCACACGAGCTCA
Source organism: Cichorium intybus (assembly GCA_023525715.1). Taxonomy (NCBI): domain Eukaryota; kingdom Viridiplantae; phylum Streptophyta; class Magnoliopsida; order Asterales; family Asteraceae; genus Cichorium; species Cichorium intybus. The sequence goes on from CM042014.1 coordinate 92,794,760, forward strand.
CACGATCATTTCCCTCTTTTGTTCTTTGGAGTACCAAATGGTTGGTTAGGGCTTTAAATTGCGATTGAATTATGTGACCCATGCGTCATGTCATATATACGAACGTGTCACGATCTTCCAATAACAAGCTATTAGCAACATACTTTCAAACTCTTCTCTCACAATGGCAAGCTACTTGGACTTCAAGTAGTCGAGCTTACACATCATAGTTCAAACACACATTATAGCACAACAGTACCCTAAAATATGGACATTCTGTAATTTTTGTCCAAAATGCCCCTATGGTCAATTTTTTTTTACCTCTTGTTAGAATATGTACATTCAACAAACCTTTTGTAATAAAAAAGTTATTTATATATGAATATGCACAAACTCATATTATCACAAGAAGGAAGAGGATGATGATAAAGAAAGAAGGAAAAGATGACGATATATCTTATACGAATGCAAGTAAAAAAATATGATAATGTATTGATGAAGTAGAACAAAGAAGAAGATGAATGTCGCAAGAAATTAGAAAATGGTGTATGAAGAGAAAGAATGACGTGAATTAATATAAAAATGATAAGTGCCTGTACGGGAGGTCGATTGTGGATCACTTGCAATATTTTGGATGTGCAACGATTTGAACCACGGACCGACTACGTGAAATTCCACACCTCAACCAATACGATCCCATCGTGGAGACAATACAAAATTAATTTAATTGGTCATAATTAATCAATACTGATTGTCTTAATTAAGTTGACAACAAACTTTCCTAATAAACAATAAGCCATGACTTGCTTACACTCAAGTCATATTACTAGATTACCATCGTGTGAGATAAATAATAGAAAATGAGGTAATTTGTAAAAGTTAAAAAAATAACATTATCAATCTCAACCATTTATTATTATTATTATTATTTTGATACAAAGGTCAATAGTAAGGTTATGCTTGGCAGACTAGCTGAAAAGCTAGTTAGCCGATAAGCTAGCCAATGGCTAATAAGTTAGTTTATAAAAAATGATGTTTGAAAAAAACTAGCTGATAAACAAGCTGAGAAATTAAGATAACATAAAAGGGTAAGTAAAAAAAAAAATGAGTTTTATATAATTAATTAAGGATATATTAAAAAAATTCTGAAAAAAAGTTTAATAAGTTCGTTGAAATGCTAGTCTAAGTAGTTTTTGAGAATCTAGCATAAAAGCTATTTTTTCGCTTGCCAAATACGCTAATCTAAAAAAAAACTTGAAAAATAAGCTAGTTTATCGGTTTAGTTGTAGCACGTCAAACATATCCTAAATATCACAGTTTCACTCTATTTTTGGTTGTTATAAACCAAAATAAGAGCTTGAACCCAAAAATTCAGCCCATGTCAAACACTCAAACTTGAAAAAGAAAATCCATGAATTCTTTCCCAAAAAATTATTGATATATTCAAATAAAAAGTAAAAACATAAACCGGAACATTCAATAAACTATATTTTGATAATTACATGTGATTGCCAAAGACCTAATGGTCCAGCGATATAGGAGTATACCTGGCCTCCTTGAGGTCTCGGGTTCAAATCCCACTAGGGGATTAGGTGGTTTAGGTATAGAATAGATGTTATGTAATATTTGCCGTTTCAAAAAAAAAAAAAAAAAGATAATTACATGTGATTAATAGATAGCTGAATGCATATTGAAAAGTCCTTTGGTATTTTAGGCAACACAAGTAACTGAAAGGGTAACAAAATGAAAATAATCAGCACACTAATGAAATAATCGAAGTCTTAAATTATGTCGCAATTTTGTCAAAAATAACATCATATTCTATGAAGGACATAAATTGTATTAAGAACTAGCAACGTGGTAGAAAAATAGATTAAATTATATGAATGTATTTGAATTTTATAATCAACCAACCTAGTATTTTTATTCTAGAACTTTTATTAGAAAACCGAAAGTAATATTGTGTTACATTTTTTTTTCTTTTCAAAACAGCATCATTCCTTGGGTTTTTAGCTCCAAACAATCAAGTATTGTAAAACGAACAGAACACCCAAATTATGAGTACAACCAAGTAAGCCTCTCACGAACCGTATAAGGCTCTGCGGTGTGGTGCCGGAGGCACCCACCTCCACATCAGCCATTTCCCCCCAAAATCGATTTCACCGGCGACAAGAGAAGGGTGAGGATTGGTGCCGGCGATAAAGAGAAGAGAGAGTGAGCTGAATGAGAGGGAGAAGAGAGACAGAGACGGAGGAGAGAGAAGACGACAAGAAGATGCCGCTGCACCTTTGCCGCTGAGCCTTGCCGCACTTAAGGAGCGGTGTTTGCCGCCGGCAAGGTGCTCCACATCGGATGCCGCCGACAATTTTTACTCCACTCCGCACAGCCTAAGAGGAATGTAAATCAATATCCCATGACGACCAATTAGTCTCTAAATAAAATCTATTGTCCCCAACCTGCAACTGTATTAATTTTTTTATTAATATAGATGTGCCATCCTATTTTATCAATTTTTTTTTACTTTGTCATCAGCCTCAAATTAGCTTAGACCGGCCTTGAATCCGCCGATTCACATAAAAGAAGATGATGATCGGTCTATCCACTCTGTGAATCGCATAAAAGACATAAAATTGAATCCACATCCATTCCGTTTTTGTTTATATTAAATATTATAAGAACTATGTTCAAAGAGAGCTTCCAAGCTAGTAACATTAACTTTTATTTTGATGGGAACTAATTTGTTCGACCTAATATAATCTTCTGCAACAATTAAGGTTCCCATATCAATAAAAGTTTCTAAGACACCAAGAAACCCCAAAATTATCTAAATCCCACATTTTCTATCGTATTGATAATGAAAAGGAAACTAGGGCCTAGCCTATATTCTGTGGCGGAACTAAGTGAAGGCTGGCCCCTCTGATTTTTAGGGTCCTAATTACTAATATTAATATAATAAGTTTTATCCGGAAGAAATAACCAATGCAATACAACTTTTCATAGAATGTGAAAATAGTTATTTACTGATTGTGGGCCACCTCCTATTTTTATGACCATATTTTCAATCTTTTTTTTATCTTCTCAACAATATGAGAAACATTTTCTAATTTGTAATTGTTCTCATTCTGATTTGCATTTGTTCACATGTAAATATTGTGGTTAACGTATAATATTAAAATCGACTCATATGAATGGTAAAAGGTTTAAGTATTCTGATAAAAAACTCTTTGTTGATGCTAAAATATTTTATAAATGTATGCAAAAAAATCTCAATGATATTCCTAGCTCATTTATCTTTTATGCCACGACAAAGAAACTAATATGACCAAAATAATAATTTTAATTTTAGAAATATGTTTTAATCTCATGGATATTCCGCTTTAATGAGCGATGTGAGAATAGTATCGTTTAAAATTTGATGTCATAGCCTTGAAAGGAAAACTTGTTTATACAGTTATGTTTTTAAGTTTTGGTTTCGGCCCTCCTAATTTTAATGCTTGTGTTCCGTCCTTGCCTATATTACTCATTTACTACTCAATTGCCTATATAATTTCAGCATACACGCTCTACAATCTGAGGTCATGTTCTTAGTAAGAGCGGAATCGTTTAAATTTATCATGTTATCTTCTTAGTTGTCCTCTCCTCCTCGTACTATCAACCATGATCGTCTCCACCCTCTTGACGGCTAGCTATTGTTGATCACATTCTTTGGGCATGTCCAAATCACCACAATCTTCCTTCCCTTAAATTTCTAGTGATCGGTGCCACTTCGAAGAAGTTTTCGATTACCGTGTCTGCTATCCTATCCAACAATATTTTACCATATGGATACCACAACATCCTCATTTTGCGACTTGTCTTCCTCTCATCCAATATTTGATTTATACAACATATATGCCTTATTCTCACATAGAATTTCTCTTCAATTCCAAGCTGGATAAAAATCATGTAGTTGTCATCCACTTTAACCAATATATCTTTTATGTGTCTTTAGTGTCATCCACAACACTTATTTAATGCATAGACGGCAAAAACTCAAAATTTAAAAGAAGTAAAACTTGTTCGCCAATGACAAATAATCCTTCGTTTTGCAATCCACCGACAATAAAAGAAAAAAAAAACTCAACCATCTTTATCGTGTTATTGACATAGTTCACTAAAAACAAATTGTCACATCATTTATGCCGAAAAATAGGATGAATTCAAAAAATTACTATTTGTAGTAAGCTATTGAGAATAAATAAAGTTTTATAGTGACATGTGGATTATGTAATAAAATTAGCTATTGCTCGTGATCTTTACGGATCACAAAATCCAACATAAATGATTTAAATGTTATGATAATTAAGAGAACATACTAGACTAAAACTAATATAAGATGAAGAAAACAAAGTGATATTTGAATTAAAAATATGTAAAAAGAAGTTATGAAAAGGTTAAGAGCTTATTTGTTACTGGGGGAATAAGCCAAAAGAGGCTTCAAATCGGGCATATTGAAGACAACGGGAGAAGGAGGTTAAACTAAACTCCAAATGCTTAACGCCATCCTTTCTCCATTTGTTAACTCTATCGTATTCTTTGAGGGGCTCTCTCTCTCTCTCTCTCTCTCTCTCTCTCTCTCTCTCTCTCTCTCACACACACACACACACACATATATATATATATATATATATATATATATATATATATATATATATATATATATATATATATATATATATATATATATATATACAATACTATAAACCAAGGTTCTAAAAGACGTGAGGCGCGACGTGGCGGAATGATCAAGCCTCAAGCCTTTGCGAGCCATGGCGAGGCTGTGGCGTTTTAAGGCGTGACTTAAGGCGGAAATTTTGTCTATAATTTTTAATTTTGCATATAAATATATATGTATAATTACATATATACATATATATGACTTAAGGCGGCGATTGTCATGGCGTGGCGTCGAGCACGCGCCTCAGAGCCTTTGCGTGCCTTGGCGAAGCAATTGCGCGCCTTTTAGAACACTGCTATAAACCATATATAAATTACAACCCCTTATGCACAATTGTCTTAATTTTTAAGATAGTACCACCAGCTAATGCATATTTGGATTAAACTCGCGTTCAGGAAAACAGCACATCAACATGATTGACGGATTCAACATGATTAACGAAGAAACTTTTAAAACCCGCCTATGAGATTTAAAAATTGAAACGCATGTATCTCTCTAAACCCAAATCGTTATCATTCTCTCCCAGTCTCTCTCTACGCTATGCTTTCTCAGCCTCCGTCCAATTAAATGACCAGTTACTGATTTAACAAATACCACCCATGTAATCGATAAACCCTAAAAGACGACATCATAGTCGATCTGAAGAAAGGGGAAATTACTAAAGGTATGAAATTCCTGAAGTCTTTTTATTATTTATTCGTTTATTCATATTCGATCTTAACGCCATTTACTGCCAAAGACGTTTGTAGCTTTATCACAGTCTCTCTATCATCACCACACTCTATCGCCCTCAATTTCACAGTCGATTTGCTTTGCCCCATGTCCTGCTTTACCATCGCCATCACTGATACTTACCACCAACGGACAATCGCTAATTTTAGGTAACAATAGAACAAATCTCTACAATCGCTAAATTTAGGTAACAATAGACAATCGCTAAATTTAGGTAACAATAGAACAAATCACTGATAGTTTGCTTGTAGGTTATTGGTATATGCATCTTAACCACTACGCTGATGCGCCGAGACAGCCGATCTCACTGCCCACAATTGTAACCACTATCATGTTGCACATGCTCAGTTCATCTCTCACTTTCTCTCATTCCAGAATCCCATATCATAGATCTGGTTAGTATTAAAGCACACGTTCATTTGTGGATCGATTTTGCACATGAAAACTTGCACACCATATGTTTGTATAAATGTTGCATGCTATTCATTTTTCTGATTTTGGTTTCTTATATTCTTTTTGTGATTTGGTTTTAGTTCCATGATACATGCTCCATTGAAACAAGACTACTACGCACAAATAAAAGTTGATACTGGATTTAACAAGTTGAGTTTTATCTTCTACAAACTCTGTTTTTTATTTTTTCGGTTTCTTTTTAATAGTGTATTCATAGACAATAATGTATTTTTTATCTTTTATATTATAGAAAATCAACTTTTTAACTACCAATTCACCATGTGTTATGTTTTCGTAGGTGCTGGCAGGGACATCATGGAAATAAATCAAAGTAAGTTTGTTATTTTTCCCGATTAAACAAAAAATATTTCAGACATGTTTTGAAATTGACCATTTTGACCTGTGGGTACAGGTACATAAATAATGAATTGACCATATTTTTCAAATTGTCCATTTTGTGTCTCTCTTTGTTGGAGGTTGGATGTTTTTCTCTATTCTTCCTGTTGCTAGATGGGATATTATGCAGGGGCTGAAATAAGAGGCAGAATTTGGAGGTATAGAACCCAGATGAGGGGATGAAGATAAAGCCTTAAAAGCTCCACATGTTGCCACCTTCATTAGCAGCCCTCGACATCATGTTTATCAGCCACTTGGATCTAGGAAAGGAATGATAACCAAGATCTATATGCCTTTTACCTTTCAATTGTATTCATATATTTGAGGATTAATTTTGAAATATAATTTTAGAACCAATGTTTGGTTCTCTTTTGTTGAGATGGAGCCTTCTTAAAGTTTTACACATCAATTGGCTTATATTTCACCGCCTCCTTGATTTTCTCTAGGGTTTTTAGTTAGGTTATGAGTCCTTTTTAATCTAATTTTTTGTTTATGTGCAGCATTGATTCGCCCCTGCAATGGCTTAGGGCAGACCCTGAAATGGAGTATCTTGCTGAGATTCATTTTAATCAACCTGTACAGATGTGGGTATGTTGTTGTCTCTTGCTGATGTGTCTTTATAATTTTTTTTCTATTTGAATGTTTTCATAAAAATTAAATGTATAAACAGATAAATCAATTGGAGAAGGATAAAGATGTGGTGGCTCAAGCACAACCGATTACAGCACTAGAGTTGTTTCCTCGGCTTCTTTCTATTGTAAATGCCTTAAGTAATCTCCTATGTGATTCTCTGGTACTCTTCCCCTCTTTCTATATGCAAGAAATACCAACTTACTTTCGTTGATTAGTTGATTATAGCATTCTACTTTTGGTATGACCTTTTTTACATTGTTAAGGCTTATTGGCGAGTCCGAATTGAGGCGGCTTTTGCTTTGGCTACCACAGCATGCGAGGTATAATACCCATATGTATAAATGACTGAAATACCCATCCGAGGTATTATCTGATGCAAGTTTTTTCAACAAAAGACATATCTGAAATGGAACTTTTAATAGCACTGTACTTTGACAATTTTTTTGTCTTATCGTTTCCAGGTCATGTTTTAGTCTGAAACTTTTTTCATAAAAAAAGGTTGTTAATGACAGTTTTGATAGGACTCTACTTTCAAAAAAAAAATGATTTTTAAATTTTGGCATTTGACCTCATCTATCTTGGTTAAATGATGTAAATAATCTACTTGCTTTGGTAGTTTGTTGCTGCTATGTGCCCTTTAGGAAGCCCAAAGTCCATCACACTCTAATCAGATTGCTTTTGTGTTGCCAGGTTTTGGTATTTGCTGCTACTATACTTATAATCCTCAAACTATGCCCATAAAAGTTCAATGCTATTCTTGCGGTTTTGTCCTTCCAGGTGAACTACCAATGATCATGCTGTTGTTTCCTCTATTTCTATTATACTTTGTAATTGACATTGCGATCCTGCCCTAGGTACAATTGCTTTGGAGTAACTCCTCTTTCACATTGAACCAGAACTGGTCAACTTGCTTTTAAATTTATAAATACCAACGGTGTTCTTTGTTAAATATATAAAAAGTTGAAAACAGTTACATGCCAATGCATATTATTTGTTTAATGCAGATTAATTAAAGTGGGAGTTGCTCACGTAGTGATGGTTACCAGTGACCGGTCTCTTTGGAGGTAAAGACATAAAAGCGAGCCTGAAAGAGGATGAATGAAATTTGCTAATATTCATGGTTTATAGTACGAAGTAGTAAGCAAAAACTGATTTTAGAAAAGATTTGATTTGTATATTTTTGCTTAGTAGTTTATATTGGACAAGTTGACAAGACCATTGTAAATTGTAATAAAATTCTTAATGTAAATTGCTAAAAATAGCAACCTACTTTATTATTTTTATCAAATTTTGCAATTTTTTATCTTTTAAAATTGTTATCAATTTTTTAATAATTTAAAATTTTCGAAATTTGAAAATTTTCGAGAAAATTTTTAAATTTTATATTATTCAAACTTTTGAAAATTTTAAAAATTTCAGAAATTTGTAAGGTTTGAAAAATCTGAAAATTTGAAAAATTTAAAAAGTTTGAATAATTTAAAATTTTTAAAATTTTAATATTTTCAAAATTTGAATATTTTCAAACTTTCGAAATTTGAAAATTTTCGAAATTTTCAAAATTTTAAATTTTCAAACTTTTGAAAATTTGAAAATTTCAGAAAGTTGAATAAATTGAAAAGTTTGACAATTTTAAAATTGAATATTCTTAAAAGTTTCAATAATTTAAAATTTGAAAAATTTTAATCTATTCAAACTTTTGAAATTTCGAATAATTTGAATAATTTTAAAATGTTAAAATTGAATAATATTAAACTTTTGTAAATTTTGTATAATTTGTATTTTTTTTGAAAATTTTCCATAATATTATATCATTATAATTTTAAATACTATATTTATTATATAAATAATAGTAAATAAATTGACCTGAATAAGCAAATTAGGTTGTAGGTTTTTGGTTTTGATTGTGCTCATGTTTTACCCTTTTAATCATCTATGGTTATTTTCACGGTAACTTTCCTTAAATGCAAGTTCTGCCTAACCAAATCATTTACTTTGTTTTATTTTTTTGCGGATTATAGCATTGTAATATTTGTTTTTACAAAATTAGATAGATTTAAGAATTTTTACAGTTTTGGTCCGGATTATAGCATTGCCCATTATCGCACAGTCATCACTATTGTTTTCTCTAAACCAGGTATGTTTTTGTATGGAACTTCCTCTTCCTCTTTCTGTTTAAAAATTCATGAACACACATTCTCTGCACACACATAAACTTTACTACATTGCTATTTATATGATGGTTTCTTTGACTTTTTCATTTTTATAAAGCTATTGCACTGGAAATGTTTACTTTGCCAGATTATTACATTGTAATTTACTTAAATGATTATGGCATTGTACTTTAATTTGGCCCAAACTAAGCATTTACTTAGTTTTATTTTTTGCGGATTATAGCCTTGTACTTTTTATTTTGACAAAATTTGTTAGATTTAAGAATTTTTACAATTTTGGTCCGAAAAATTGTTTTGCCCCTTGCCCCTTTGTTTACTTTGTATTTTGTTCATATTATAGCATTCTATTTCTATTTATCATTTCATTGCAAAATATCCCCATAGTTCCAAACCGATTTCAAAAATTGTTTTGCCCCTTGCTCTTTGTTTACTGTCCCTTATATCGTTGGAAAGGTAATCAATCGGCACGAATGCACCTTAGTTTAAATTTATTTGTTGTTAGTAAATTATAATTTTATTTATTATATTAAATTTTTAAAAAATTCAACAAGCATGTAAACTAGCTCAGCACATTCTCTCTTTTAGTAAACTTGCTGGAATCAAAATATAGTCAGACCTGAGACCTAAGAACACGATTCACCATAGTTTTTCTGGGAATTATGTCATTCTCCAGACTTTGGATTCTAATTTTGGTACTGTTGTCAATAACATTGTACTTTGAAATACAATGATATAGTGCAAGAAATATTGATTGTATGTATGGTTATGCAAGAGAGAGAGAGAGAGAGAGAGAGGATATACTGCGAAATTAATAGCTTGGGTGCTGCATAGGTCAAAGAACTTACATACTCCATACCCCCCCCCCCCCCCGGCGCAATATGCTACCGCCGCATTGCGCGGGTACGCAGCTAGTATATATATATATATATATATATATATATATATATATATATATATATATATATAATTGAACGCGCATGTAGAGGATAATTCCAAAAAACCCACTTCGTTTTTTATTTATTTTTATTTTTAGAGCTTATTTTTTTTATCGAAATAAAAAATCGAATATATCGAAATTCATAATTTTTATTCTCTTTCAATAGACATCCATATCAATATAGTAAAAACGAAAAATAGATATTCAAAAATCTTGTTCAGATTCACAACACTTAATCAATGTGAATCTGAACTATAATAAGTTCTATAGAAGATTATTCACATGTGAATGATCATTGAAATTATTTTTTTCAACAATCATTGATCATTCAATAACAACTTCTGTGAATTTAAATAAACTTTCAGATTCAGACGTGAATCTCACTAAATTTTCATATTGAATTTAAGTAAATTCGTTTATATTCTTTACAATTTCAACATTTTGTAATATACAATTGAATTAATTAAGATTCACAAATTAATTTACTTAAACTTCCACACGGATGAACATAAAACTACTGAAAAATGAGGTATAATTATCATTTATATGTGAATTAATATATCTAAAACTAGATGCACACTATTTTTAACCTTTTGATCATACACAAATGAATCAATTTAGATTCACAAATTAATTTGCTTAAAATTCACATGTGGATGATAACAAAATGTTGAAAAAGTCAGGTACAATTACCATTTATATGTGAATTAACATGTATAAAACAAGAAGCAGTTAAAATTCGCAATGTGAATATAAACTGTATTAAATTTGTATGAAAGATATTTCATATGTAAATGTCAATGCATTCATTTTTCCAATGATTGTTAATCATTTAATAACAACTTATGTAAATTTAAAAATATTTTTAAATTCGGATGTGATTTCAAGAAAAATCACTTATGTTTTACTATTTCAATGTTTTAATATCATATACAATTGAATTAACTGAGATTTATAAATGATTTACTTAAAATTCACATATGATTAGTAAATAATTATTGAAAAAATTGGATAGATTTGTCATTTAGATGTGAATAAATATATTTAAAACAATGCAGTTCAGTTCAGGTTCACAAGGTGAATCTGGACGATCTTGAATTAAAAAAAAAACAAAAAATTTTGTATATCAATATGGATCTCTATTTATAGAGGATGAAAAATTATGAATTTTGGTATAATTAGTTTTTTTTTCCGAAAAAAGAATAAGCTTAAAAATTAAAAAAACATAAGAAACGAAGTGAGTTTTTTTGCTATAATCCGCTACATGCGTGTCCAATTAAGAATTTTACATCCTTATCGCTAGCCGTCGATATTTTGCATTCCAGCCGTAGGATTGGTTCCTTGGTTCCTTGTTTAATTTTGGTTCTCCATTGAACCTAACCATATATATATATATATATATATATATATATATATATATATATATATATATATATATATATATATATATATATATATATATATATATATATATATATATATATATATATATATATATATATATATATATATATATATATATATATATATATATATATATATATATATATATATATATATATATATGGATCCGGTGAGTACTTAAAAAATGGTGAGGACTGCGAGTACAATTATCCACCACCCACTTCGTAAAATGCACAAATGTCAAACCCAATACTTGGACGTGACACATTCACGTACGACGCACGTTCGTGTAATGTAATATAGACTCGATTATCTAATCACATGCGACGAAAATCCATGTAACGTCATTTAAATGAGGTTTTTGTTTATTTTCGTTTTTTTTATAAATTGTTTTTTAATTTTTAATTTTTAAGTTTCAATTTATTTTTAAAATTTTTTTAAATGCATATATACTCGGTTGTCACTTATTTTATTTTATTGTACTTTTTAAAAAAAATTCGTTTATTCTATATTTTTCATTTTTTCAATTTACTAGATTTTTTTAATTTATTAATTTTTTGCTTTTTTAAATTTTTACTACATATTTGAAGTTACTTGTGTTATTTTGTTTTTGTTTTTATATTTTTGTTTTTTTTCATTTTGTTTACTTCTTTATGTTTTTAAACTAAATATAGATTCAATGTTTAACAATTATAAAAGTTTTGAATCATAAAAAAATAGTATCATAATATTTTCAGGTCATACTATCTTTGGATCATATATTTTTAGATAATAAAATTTTGGATTAAAACATTTTAATCATAGTATTTTGGATCATATCATTTTTTAATCACATGATTTTAGATCAATGATATATTAATTAAATAAAATTTTTATTCATAACAAATTTTGGATCATCATATATTTTGAATCATTTCATTTTGAACCATAAAATATATAATTAAGGATCATAAAATATTTGAATCAAAATAATTTTAGATCATAACAAATTAAGTATCATCAAAATATCGAATCATAAGTTTTTTAAATCATAAATATTTTGAATCATCTCATTTTAGATCATATAATGTTCAAAAGAATTCAAAAAAACTTGTAATCTTTGAAAAAAAATGTGGTATCTAAACAACTTTATTTAAAAAAATCAAAATGTTCATAATATATGATATATAATAAACCTTTAAAAAGGATTTTAATTTAAAAAACGAAAATTTTCACTAACTATTTTTTATAAAAAATTAAAATCATTTAAACAAAACGTTCATATCCTTAAAAATAATATTTTTAAAGCGTTTCTTTTACAAAATCATTAAAATAGTATGACGAACAACTCTATAATTGCTTTTTTGAATTTGCATAAATTTTTTTTGTTATGTTTTACAAACCAAATTTTTTTAAAATTAAAATATGAGGATTTCAAAAACTCATTCTTAAAAAAATTCTTTTTACAAAGTCACTAGTATATTGAGTAGAAGTATTCTATAAATTTTTATGATTTTTGAATAGTATTTTTTCTGGTTTATTTTATAACAATTAAAATTTTAAAAAATAGTTTTTTTCAAATTTTCATGATTGTGATCATTTTGTAGAGAATTAAATGTTAAGAACTTTGGTTTTTCAGATTTTTTTCCAAAGAAAAAGAAAAATTATAGCCGAAAAATAAAACGGATCGAAAAAAATAAATTGGGATAAGTGACAATTGTGAGAGAGAGAGAGAGAGAGAGAGAGAGAGGGGGTTGGAGATGGAAGTAAGGCACGTAGTCATATTTTCTACATTATTTATTTCCTTTTTTAATTGTTTTCCAATTTAACATTCGTCGAAATTTGTCGAAATCTCGCAAATAATAACCAAAATGTCATATAATCTCACCAATTTTTGAGTCCTCACACGATCTCAATTATATATATATATATATATATATATATATATATATATATATATATATATATATATATATATATATATATATATATATATATATATATATATATATATATATATATATATATATATATATATCAGTGTTGTAAAAGTCGGCCTAGGCGATAGGCGGGCGGGTTCTGCCTACGATTAGTGGTAGGCGGCCAACTTAGGCGGATTTGGTCAACGGCGGTCAAAATCGGGTTTAGGCGGGCCTAGGCAGGTCTGGGCTGGTCTAGGCGGCAAAATTTTCAAATTTTCAAATTAAAAAATTTTTAAAAAATTTCAAATTTTAAAAATTTTCAAAAATCATCAAATTCTTAAAAAAATCAAATTTTTAAATTTTTAAAATTTAAATTTAGAAAATGTCATTAATTATGATAATCGTTGGCTAAGTTACAATTATTGATGATTAAAATGATCAAAAATGTCATTAATGAGTCTAAACATTCTGATGTTTGATGACTTACATATTTAAACACTTTGATTTTTCAAATTTTTATAATTGTTTATTTATTTTGTAGGGATATAGGTAATATCTAATTTTCAAAAAAAAATTTTGTTACAATTAATACTCCCCGCTTAGGCGCCGACTAGTCCTCGCCTAGACCGACTAGTCTAGGCGCTAGTCGACCGCCCGCCTACCGCCTGGTGACTTCTACAACCTTGATATATATATATATATATATATATATATATATATATATATATATATATATATATATATATATATATATATATATATATATATATATATATATATATATATATATATATATATATATATAGATGTAGGTTCATATGTGGAGACCAAATATTCTGTGAATGTGTGAGACAATATCAGCCAATCAATTCGTAAGGGTAACTTTGTAATTTGTTAATTAAATTAATTATGTTTTAATTTTAAATATCTAAATTTTGGTAACAAATTAATGACTTAATGCTATAATTATTTTGACCATTCCCTATATACACGGTGAAACCCTCGTCCCAACTCATTCATCCTTCGTCTTTTTCTCTTTCAGCGTGAACGAACCCTCCCCCATCTCAAAAATTTCACGCCGGCAATACAACCGACGACTCTCTCCTTCTGTGTATAGTTTCCCCAAATTGACACAGCCTGCAAAGGCAAGAAAGAAGGAGAAAGGGATTGATCAGAGAGTCGGAAGGGACGATCTTGGTCTCTGTAGATCGCGATTCTAGGGTTCAGAGCAAAACAAACAGAAAAAGGAAAGAATAGATTAATGAAGGGGTTGATTCACACACACACACACACACACGATTATGTGTGTGTGTGTGTGTGCGACCTGGCGTATGAATATGATGGAGAAAACGAGAGGGAATTAGGGCATCAGAGACAGATGTGGACGGGGTATTTTTTGGACATGAGTACCCTGTAAGTCTAGAAATTTATTATTTTGTGGGCTATTTCAGTTCTTCATTTGGTCTTAGTTTTTTTTGTGTATCGATTCCAAGTCATTTTTGTTTCAATAATTTCCCTGCACAATTGGATCTAATTTTTAGAGTATTGTTTCAAAAATTGGATGTATCCACGGGCTCTTGAGCGGCTTCCATACCTTTTTGGAATAAAAAAGAGAATAAACAAAGAATTAATCAAAAGAAACCCTCGAGGTGTTGTTACTACGTACTACCCATTTGCCAATATTGAGGTATGTTCTTGTTGTCTTTCTCATTTTATTCCATAGCTTTTGTGAAACCATGTATTTCTTCCATTCACCAATTTTATTTCTTTTTTTTAGAATCGATGATAAAATAACTATTTGTTGTTTCTTCAGTATTCTACCACTGATTTAACTTTATGGTGTGTGTTCTATGTTATTACCTGAAGTTAAAGTTTGGTTTTGAAATTGAAGCGTAGTAATCAAATAAACCACATTAATAAAAATTGCTGCAAAAATGGCGATTAAATGTGCTTTAACTTGTAGTGGTCGGCTAATGGTGGCGAGGAAGCAGCCGCATGTAGGTGTTTGTTACAGGTTCTGTAAAGGTTTACATATCACTTTTCTATCGTTTTTATCTATCTTATTATATTTGGAGTTGCTGAAATGGATTTATGTCAATTTGGGTTGTGATTGGTTCTGCTGGTGCTCGTTTTTCCGGTGAACTCGCCGCTGCCGGCGCCGATAACAACCGTTGGGTGGCCGGCGGTGCTAGGTGGTGGTCATGATGTCTTTTTGGTTCGACTCCGAGCAAAAAACAGCCTTGTGGTTGTCGACTTCTCAATGTCGGGGCAGAACTGAAAGGTAATTCCTTGAGCCCTAGTTAAACTGAATTCTAGAAATATGATTTTTTATACCATTTCCAATAAGTTCTGCCTTTGATCCGATACTTGGAGTTTACTGGAGTGTATGTCAATTTCCTCATGTTGAACTTCTTGGAATTGCAGATCTAAAAAGAGGTGCTAATGTAGCTGGTGTGCGTCTAAATCAAAGAGATGGTGGTATTCTTTAAGAATGAATGCTGAAAAAGGAGAGGTTTGTTGGTTAAAGAATGTGGAATAAATCTACTCTTCAAGAATGTTTGTTTTTATTATTCAAGAATACATTATTCTTTAAGAATTTACTTTACTTTTTCATGAATTTGAGCTTTACACATGTAATAATTTTGTTATTCTTCAAGAATGTACTTTATTTTTCAGAAATCTTAATATAATTCTTTAAGAATAGTAGTGTTGTGCTTGTATTTGTGTATTATTTTTCAAAAATGAGAATTATAAGAATGTAATATAGTTCCAAAGAATGAATATGTTTCACCCAAATTCATAATTATTAAAAATGAATATAATGATTATTCTCAAAGATAATTGATGACGTTAATTATACGATATTCTTAAAGAATATACACATAGAGAATTAATTATACCATATTCTTAAAGAATACACACAAAGAATTAATTATACCATATTTTTAAAAAATACATGCAGAGAAATGAGAATTAACCTAATGCAGAATTTAAAACAAAATACATTCCAAACGGTTGATTAAATTCTATCCCTAAATTTCCGCACATTCCAAAATTTGTCATGGGTAAATTTGACTAATTTACCCTTATTGATTTTATTTAAATAAAAATAATTAATTTTTATTCAATTAATTACGATCATGCCATCATCATCTTAACCATTCATTCTTTTCATCTAATGATCTAAAAGTTATTACACAATCACACAATAATTGTGATCCACATTTGATCCTAACTATATATATATATATATATATATATATATATATATATATATATATATATATATATATATATATATATATATATATATATATATATATATATATATATATATATATATATATATATATATATATATATATATATATATATATATATATATATATATATATATATATATATATATATATATATATATATATATATATATATATATATATATATATATATATATATATATATATATATAGGGAGGATCAATCGAGGCCAACGACAAGGTTGAGATCGCGAGGTCAATTCTGGACCAATCAAATTATAAGGGTATATTAGTAATTATGTTTTTCAATAAAATCATATCAAAATTATTGTTTCCTAAAATATAGGAATCTGATTCCTAATATCTAGGATTCTGATTGTTACTTACCAAAAAAACTAATAAATTAATTTTTATTTTTTTAATAATATTAGATTATATAACGTCAGCTTTTTACTTATTTTTTATTTTTTTATTTTATTAGTAGATAGTAATTATACGATAGTAATTTATTTTTTAAATTTATTTTTCATTGTATAATTTGATTTATACGATTTCAGTCATTAATGATGGTAAAAGACAATGTAGTTTTATATTTATATTGAATTAGTTTTTAATATATTTGTAGACGTAAAAAACTTCGAATACAATTGTAATCATCTATGAATATAGTGGAAATATCAAATGAATAGAACACAATGCAAAGATAAAGAATGCAAATATTTGTAGAATAAAATACAGTTTTAATCGTAAATGATTACAACATAATGTAGAGAGAAAACACAATGCGGTTTTAATCATCGATGATTGCATCACAATGTAGCCAAAAAATACAATGCATTTTTAATCATAAAAAAATAATGGGCACACGTGATCATTGTTATATTTGGATTCACACCTGCAAAATCCAGTTCAATGATATTAAAAAAAAGTAATTTACAGACAATATTAAAGTTGCACAAAAGTTATAATCAGTGTTCTCATCGTCTATACAACCTTAGTTATAATCATAAATGATTATAACCATATTAAATCTGTTGAAAGTTATAATCAGAAATGATTTAACTATTGTTCTGTTTATTTATGCAGTCATTGTTATAATCATAAATGATTATAACTGATGTTCTAATTATTATGCAAAAATATTTAGGTCAAATTAAATATGCCCATAATTATAATTTGAATGACGACTACAGAGATTATCAATAATTAACATTGCTTATCATCAATGATTAATACTTAGACGTTTAATAAAATGTTAATAAAAAGTGATTGTTACAGTGTTAATCATCATTGATTAACACTGCTCATCATTAATTATTAATACTTAAACGCTTAATAAAACAAACATACATATATTGTATTAATCAACAATGGTTAACGTTCCACAACACCAGTTAATCCTTTATGATTAAAAGATATATAAACATGATCCGATAATTCACGATTAAACCACTAGTTCATCATTAATTGCTTTTATTATATTCGTGCAAATGATTATAATCATTTCTGATTAAAACTATAATAATTTATGATTATAGTTAAAACCATAAATTTATGATTATAGCTAAAACCATAATTGAGACAACAATACTACCAAAATCACTCATTTAAGCTTAAAACAAAAATAAAAACTAAAACCTTCTTCAATACATGTTGACAAAACTCTTTTTTTTGACGTTAATATATCTTAGGGTAGAGCATGGGTCAGTTTTGACCCTAAACCGAACCCAAACCGATAAAAATCGGTTTTTACATATTCAAAACCGCACCCACACCCAAACCCATCGGTACGGTTTTATGGTTTTTCGGTTTTTATCGGTTCGGTTTCGGTTTTTAACTGAATCCAAACCCAAACCTTTGATTTCCCTAAGAATGTGAGCTACAAGTATATATAGTGAAGAAGGCTTGCATATGTTTGGTGTTAGGAGCGATGTGGGATGCTCAAATCTTATTTTTAAAAGACACATTTGAATTTTGCGCAAAATAATATGCTTCGCCCCAAACAAGAATCGAACTTGAGACCTCACGGTAGTAAGTTCACGCCTTAGCCAACTGATCTACATGTAACTTGTGATAGAAATATTCAAAAACTGAATATAATATATACGTAAAATATATAAATAATAAATATTTTATATAAATCGGTTCGGTTTGGGTTTTGTCGGTTTTTTTAAATCAAAAAACCGAAACCGACCCATCACTTTCGGTTTTTGAAAATTGAAAACCCAAACCGTCGGTTTTTGGTATGGGTTCGGTTTTTCGGTCTCGGTTTGTCGGTTTTTCGGTTTGTGGGTCGGTTTTGCTCATCCCTAATATATCTTGATTCAATTTGGCAAACTGCCAAAACACCTCAGAATCCAAGCTTTCTTCTTCGCCAATGCCTATGCTTAGCATTATACCTAAAAAACATAACAAATTAAGTTAACAACAATAATCATTAATTTTATATTAAAAAGGAATCCCTTCTTTTTATTGCTTTCTTTTTTATTCGAAGCATGAAAGAATATGATTGCTTTCTTTTTTATACCTAAAAAACATAACAAAGCCTGAATATGATTTCTTTCTTTTTTATTCAAAGCACCGAAAAAAACTGGGGCATGGAAACAGGAAGGGAGAGACCAAAATAATCAAACTGTTATATAAAAAAATAGCAAAACCAACCAAATGTTAGAATTTCATTCCCTGGTCACAGTAGGTGGAAGGAGGCGGCATAATGGAGTCGTTGGATGACCCGACGGCGGCGACATTGCAACCTACTATTGCTCCGGCGACAATGATGATGTGGAGTAGAATGAGAAAAACGCTGACCATGTAATCAAAGAAACACAGAGGCAATGAAGAAGACGAAGGATAATTAGGGTTTTATTAGATTTTTTTGGTCTCCTGCATTTTTCAAAAAAGAGAGACGGAAAGAGAGATAAAAGGAGAGAGAGGGGGAGAGATTTTAAGAGTTGTTAAATTTAGTGAAATATGTAGTGACTAAAATACCTTTTTCATCTTATAAAATTTAGATTTTAATCATTTTACTTTAATAAATTGATAATAATTGCACAACATCCTAAGCCTTTGATCTATCAATTTGAATGGATGAGATCTGTCCTCGCGATCTCAACCTTTTTATTTTGCCTCAATTGATCCTTATTCCACACACACACATATATATATATATATATATATATATATATATATATATATATATATATATATATATATATATATATATATATATATATATATATATATATATATATATATATATATATATAAGTTCAATTGAGAGCTAGCTCTTAAAATGTTGAAAACACGAAAATAGATCTCAACCAATTACATTAGCAGGTTAATGGCTAATATGATTGTGCAATTTATGTAAATATATAAAAATTGAGGGTATCAATATGCAATTAATAAAAAATCCCGTAAGAGTATAATATGTATTCTACATATATATTTAATTACTCCATAATTTACATATTATAAATTGGTGTTGATATACACACTCCACCCTACTAACTCTACTCTAACTTAGGCTATTAATTACTTTATTAATTAATAATCATTATACTAACTTTAAATTATTACATTATTATTGAGTAATTATTAACTTTTTTCCAATTAATCTTTTTCTATTAATTATTACATTGACTTTTAATTTTATTTTATTATTTAAATATTTTATTTCCGTAAACTGTGCCAAAATATTAAGACTTTATTGAAGATAAAACATATAGTTCCTGCTGAAAAGGTTAAAAAGGGATAATTTGAAAACATTAGCCGGTTTTCTGTCCTTTTTTGTAAATAAAATTTAATTTGGGGTTTTTTCTTAAATAGGCCAAAATATTGAGACTTTATTAGAGATTTCCATATATATATATATATATATATATATATATATATATATATATATATATATATATATATATATACATATATATATATATATATATATATATATATATATATATATATATATATATATACTTTAAACGAAAATAAAATATTAAAAGAAATGATTTTTTTTTCATTTAAAATGTATTTTCCAATATGTTTTATATCACTAATATATTTATTAAAATGATATAAATTAACTTTTAAGTAAATAATTTTATTTTATAACTTTTTAATTATCTAAACAATACAAAATTCATATAAACTCTTAAATATATATTTTAAAACGATGACATATTACATATTACAATACAACCTACTGAAATTACATATTAATAAAACGTTCCCAAATATGTTCCATTAAATCATGACGAAGAGCATGATGTATTGCACTATCACGTTGCTCAGAGTTTCATTGAATTTGATATTGAACTTCTTCGGAAGGTCCTCGACTCACACGTATCGGAGGATCAACATCATCTGACCAATTACTAATTCCATTTCCTTGGTCTTCTACGATCATATTGTGTAATATAATGCATGTATACATGACAATGCCTAGTGATATCAAGTATTTTAGGCGTTGTTGAGCCCTGTTCTTGATGAAATTATATCAGATATATCTTGGTATTCTCACTTTTCGTGCCAGAACTTGTTTGGAAGAAGAGAATGAAAACAGGGACTAAAAGCGTGCAAAAGGAAGAAGTTTGGAAAAGAATGAAAAATCAAGGAATAAGTACGCGCGCCGCGGGGTTCTTAAATACACGACGCGGGCTTAAGGCAGTGTAACACATTCAAATGCCAAAGAAACGGAAAAAGATTAGTATACGCGACGCGTATTCTTCATCTACGCGGCGCGGCTGCGGGAAAACTGCAACTATAAATAGAGGCATTTCCAGCCGAAAACCCTAGCAAAGACTGGGTGTAAAATCGACCTTGAAGCTCTTTGACTCCAATATTTCGTTTCAGCAACTTCTCAATTGGTATTTTTATGTTTTGGATTTTATTTTCAATTAGTTAGTTAGTATTAAGCATTGGCTAGTATCCTTGGGAGTGACACCCACTGATATTGTGCTTTAGTTTATGTTTTAGCAAAATTTGGTTACTGCTTGGATGTTTGGAATTAAGTTTGAGTAATGAGAAGCTTTTGGTTATAAGCAATATTGGTTTTTCGGTGTTTTTATGCTTGTTTTGGTTTCTGAGTATTTGAATTGTGTTTGGATGTATTGTGACCTTGTTTGGAACTGCTTTCCTTGCTGATTTCAGTAGCCAACTAGGTTAGTTTTAGGGTTTGAATTTTAACTAGTAACTGTTCAGTCAGAACCTTAGTTATTGGTTAGTTTATGCCTTGTTTGATTTGGATGTTTTGGATACCTTTGTTTGCTTCTGATTCAGAGATGCACTTCTGATTTCAAAAAGTAACTAGGTTTGTTTAGCTTTGCTTGGCTTGGGTTTGTTTGATCATTGCTTTGGGTACTTAGACACTATAAGTCCTCCGACTGTAGCGTGACACTACTAGTTGATAATCTGTCATCTGGTCTAACCACGAAGCTCCTGCAGATCGACCATGACTTCCACTGTGCTAGTGTGTGCTAGGTTTCTCTTTATTTTTGACCACACGACGACCTAGGCGTGTCAAAATTTGGCGCCGTTGCCGGGGAGCTGTGAGCTTAGATTAGGTGATTAGTAGGAATTGTTGTTTCTTGATTTTCTTGGAAATTCATTTGGTTAGTTTTCTGGTCTTTTTGTTTTGTGGGCGTGTTGCACTAGTGCATGCGTATCCGCAGGGGTGAGCAATTATCGCCATTGCATTTTGATCCTGAGATTGAGCATACTGCGCGTAAAATCCGTGCTCGTAGGCGTTTGAATATCATGAGTTTTAGTCAAGTTAGTAGTAGTCCAGTAAGTGTTGCCCAGGAACCATCAGGTGAGGCAACGGGGATGTTTTCTATTCTCCCTCTGTCAAAGTTTCAGTTCGGGAGCACGAGTGCTTCTGGTGGTGCAGTTTCAGCCCCTGCACCCATACCATCATGCACTCCGCCATCTGTGCCATCATTTACACCCGTTTCACAACCACAATCCACCAATCCATTCACCTCTGCAATGTCTTGGGGAGAGCCGACCCGTGATGGCACCCCAGTTTCTAGACAGCAGACACCAACCTCTCAACCATTTTCTCAACCACAACCAGTTCTTTTTAAACCTCAACCCACATTCCAACCTACACAACTTATACAATACCAACAACCTCCTCAGCCACAATACCAGTATCCAGAGATAGAGGAAAGATATATGATGAGGAAGATGAGGGATGGGTTCCACCAGCACCTCAGCAACCGTGGAACCGAGGTCGAGGACCTCTGAGAAGAGCACAACAGTACCAACAACCACCAGGTCAGCAGGGATATAACGATCATCTTTACGGTAATCCTGCTCAAACTTTACATTTCGCACAACCAAGAAGGCAATCGGTTGCATCATATTTCCAGCCACGGGAATATGATGATTCGTCGCCAATTTATATTCCTGATAACATTGATTGTCAAGTAGAAATAAGACCTCAGTTGTTAGGAATATTGCCAAAGTTTAGGGGGTATAAGCAAGACGATCCATACAATCATCTATATGAATTTTTAGCGATTGCCAATGCTAATAACCCTAGGAACACTAATAGGAACATCTTCAGGCTTAGACTATTCCCATTCACTCTCAAGGATAAGGCCAAATATTGGTTTATGTCTTTACCGTCAAACAGCATTACCACATGGGATCAGCTCAAGGCCAAGTTCCTACAGGAATTCTATCCAGCAAGCAAGACAACCGAAATTAGAAGGGTTATTCAGGACTTCCAGCAAAAGCCAGGAGAAGCTTTCCACGAAGCTTTTGATATGTTGAAGGAGTTATTACGATCCTGTCCACATCACGGAATTCCTAAATGGCAGTTAGTTAAGTTATTCTTTGAAGGAGTCAGTGAAACGCATCAGGCCATGATAAATGCCTCATCAGGTGGGACATTTATGTGGCAGGACCCAGAAGAAGCGTGGCAGTTCTTGGAGCAATTATGCAATGGTTCCAAGGCAAATTTTTCCACCAGGAAGACTGTAGGTACGGCAGCAGCAGTGGGAGCCAATGCTGACTGGAAAACGGAAGTAAAGAAGGAAATTAGTGAACTGAATAAGAAGTTTGACAGGCTCATGTCAACGCTGCAGAATGGACCGCAGAATCCATCACAAGGAGGTCAAGGAGGGCCAGGAGGCGAACCAAGTTTATGGCCAGGGTCAAGGCCAGCATAATAATGGACGACCCTACAGGCCATATAATCAAGGACATCAGCAGAATTTTAGGCAAAACAATTACCAAGGTCAATCGACTAATCAGCCTAGAACATATCAGCCTGCAAACAACAATAATAATGGGAATACAAATGGGAATGGTAGCAACAATAACAACAGAGGCCCCAATAATGTTACCAATAATGCCCCGAGGACTCAAGAAGAGATGATTGCCAAGATGTACGAAATGTTCAGTGCTACGCAGCAGCAGTCTCAAGCAAATGCGATAGCCATCGCAAACATGGAACGACAAATTGGACAAATGGCCGAGGATCAGCAAAAGAGGGACAGTGGAAAATTGCCAAGTGCTATGGAGGTTAATCCAACCCATAATCAACGATCAGGAAAAGAGCACGTTAACACTGTAGAATCTGAATGGCGAAAAGTCACTTTGGAAGAATTGTTTGAAGTAGGAAGTGAAGTGGAACTGGAGGAAGGAGAAAAAGTTCCAGAAATTGAGGGAGGTAAGGAAAAAGGAATTCCTGTTGAGAAGGGAACTCAACCAGAAGTAGACAAAGAGGTCCAGGAAGAGGAGCAATCGACGGTAGCAGGAATCAAACAGAAAAAGAAGGATAGGAAAGGGAAGAAGAAACAGAAGCACCCAAACCAATAGGGCCTTTGATAAACCAACCTCTGTGGGATGAACTTAAGGACACTCCTGAGGATACCAGAATCCTTCAGGAAATGTGTGAAAGAAATGGGAAGAGTAAAGTGCCCACACCAGATACTGTGAGGTTGACTGTTAAAGCAAGTGAGGCATTGTTGGGGACACTGCCCAAAAAGGAGAAGGATCCTTGCTCACCATTGATCACTACTACTGTAGGAGATGTGGTCATTCGGAATACCTTATTTGATTTGGGAGCGAGTGTCAATATACTGCCAGGGTACCTGTACGATAAGTATAAGAATGAAGAAATAGAGCCAGCAAAAGTTGTATTGCAGCTGGCTGACCAATCAACAAAGGTATCTCGGGGAAAACTGACTAATGTCATAGTCAAGGTTGGGGACTTCTTCTATCCCGTGGATTTCTTAGTTATGGAATATGAAAGCTTGGACGACGCGCCTGCACTTATTTTAGGACGCCCATTCTTGGCTACCTCCGGTGCTGTGATTGATTGCAAGACAGGGGATATGAACATCTCCTTTGGGACAAGGAAAAGAAGACTGAACATGTTTGGAAATCCTGTATCATTACCTTCAGAAGATGATGACAAGCAAGTGGACAGAAGGATGTTAATGGAGCCTGGGATTAAGAGTAAAGGAAAAATATGGACACGTACGGGAGAAGGGGGAAAAGAAGAAGTTTTAAAGGACACTAAGGACCACCCGTTGTCCACTATCGATAAGGAGCAGCTGCTGGACATGATGGAAATGATGGAGACAAGACACCAGCAGTATGAGAAGGAATCAAGAGAACGAGAGGCAAAAGTTTTTAAGCTCCTGGAATCTCAACAATAGTGGATTAGCGGTGTGAGTAATGGAATGACTCAACTTACATCTCTCATGTCAATGATGGCCAACAACTTCGTGCCAGGATTCAAGCAGATGTCATCAAGAGTTCAAGAAGAAGAAGAGGAATAGGCATAGGAATAGCACGTCTGGCTGAAGACGTTAAACTTAGCGCTTGTTGGGAGGCAACCCATCGTGTCATAGGTTAGGTTTTATATTTCTTAGAATTAATTAGGAAAATATATCAATCTTTGCAGGTATTAGTGGTCTAAGGCAAGTGTGGGGTCGTGTGAAAAGTTTTGAAATTTTGAATGACCGTGCCGCGGATTTCGCAATTGCGCGACGCGGGGTCGGAAACCAACCCGATGCGCAGGGGTTGATTTGGTGACACTCGTGTCGCGGGAAGTGCAATTGCGCGATGCGGGAAATGATCAGTCGGTTTTCCTCCTATATTAAGGTAAGCCGCGACTCAACACACCCCACACCACGACTCGAGCTCTGATCGACGAATTTTTCTCGCAATTTTTCTTGCTCATTTTGTTTCTGCTATCAAGGTACGCTATTCTAACTACCTATTACTTGTTAAAACTAGCGATTAGGTGGTTAATATTAGTGATGTATCCAAAAAAGTTCAAAACTTAGAATCGCCAATGCTAACTCATAGGGTGTTTGTTTTGCCAAATAGAGACCCTAGATGAGTTAGTCGGCACTTAGGCTACCTTGTGGTGTGATTGGATTGATTTTAAACAGGTTAAAATGCGAGTTTGAATTGGGGTTTGCAAACAGCCGCTCGCCACGACGCACCTTGCTCTTGGGCCGCGCCGCGGTGCGGTGCGGTGGGGAAGAAGGACTAAAATGCTAAAAAAAATTCTTCTTATGGCTATGTGTTTTTTGCAGATGATGTTCAGATTAGATCATCCCTTCCTTCAGTTCCCAGAGGGACCTGCCAGCTCAGCGGAGTACATTTTGCGGAGATACGCACTGACTAGTCGCCGGGTTCTCGAGGCGACAGTCATCGATAGGGATATCTTGAGGGACGCTGGACTCTGGGGTGCGATCGAGCCACATTTACATCGCACCTGGACTCATGAGGAGGCGTCATTCACATGTCGGGGCTGGGACAGGATCATGGCCACCGATGAGGACGTCGTCTACACCGAGCTGCTACTGGAGTTTCTATCCACTATCCACTTCGCACCTCGGGCGTCAGACCCACGTTCTAGGATCATAAGATTTCGTTTGGGAGGTGCACAGAGGGAGTGCAACCTCCGGGAGTTCGGGAGGCGAGTCGGTCTATATACCACGGCGGACCTCCAACACCGCCATTTCACTCAGTTTTTCGGGGCCTGTATTCAGGGCCAGCCGGAGAGGTCCGGCAACATGGAGGTTTGGGCACCGCTGTCCAATGTCATCTACGAGGCGGGGAGATCCTGGGAGAGCCACCTCCGCGACCCACTACACCGCCTCATGCACCGTATCGTCTCCACCTCCATTATGCAGCGGAAAGGGGCGAGAAGGTGTCCGGGGAGGACATGACGTTTTTCTGGGTTCTCCTTGACCCCTCCAGATTCCTCCACCTCCCCTACGCCCTTGCAGTTGCCCTATCCACCCACTCGACGGGTGCTTCCACCAGTTGTCCACTGGCCCAGGGGTATTTCATTACCCACTTGGCCCGTTCGTATGGGATCCTTACTGCCCCCGTTGCTACCTCCTTGACTGCCTTACCTCCATCTCGCACTACGACGCGAGCTCTGGAGAAGATGAGGCTGATAGAGCAGCAGCGCCCGGGCCGGTTCATCCGGGCACCGACAGAGCCACCCCAGGCACCCCAGCCGGCATACGCTCAGCCCGGCAGGAGACGTAGGAGACCAGAGCCAACAGCACCAGCAGAGCCGCAGCCACAGGAGGACTCAGCGGCCATCCACCGACTGGAGGTCAGAGTCACGAGGATTGAGGACCAGCTTGAGTGGATCGGGGAGGTACTTCTACAGATCGCATCAGCGCAGGGTCAGCGCCCCCGACCATTCCCAGCCCGAGCCCACGATCATGAGGCAGGACCTTCCAGGCCACCAGGTGGCGATTGATGTATTTTCCTTATTTTTTTCATCTTTTGGGTATTCGTACTGTGCTTATGACACTTTCTATCTTTTGTTTGTTTATATTTTATTTTATTTGTTTGCGTTTAATCTTTTTGTGAGTCATGCATGTGATACCAAATTGAAGGAGTTGTGTAAGACCTGTATTCCATTTATTGCATTTAGTTATAATTGTTGTGAATTCTATGATTTTTGGTAGTTAAAGAAACTAAGAAAAACTTTAGTTACAATTTCATATGAAAATCAGCATTTTGTGATGTTTTTAGAAAAATCATAATTAATTATAGGAACATTGTTTGGACCTCAAACTAGTGCAAAAAGTTTAAAAATTGAGTCTAGTACAATTCTTAAAAATAGTTGTAAGCTTGAAAGTGAAGTTATATATGGTTAAAAATGCAATCTTTACTAAGTAGTTCGAAATTGACAGATTAGATAGTCTGTTTTCAAAAAATCATAATAAATCATAGAAAAATCGTATAAGTACATACCATACATCCCTGGAAAGGTATTGAGATAAATTTTCTGAATATAAAATAAAAACGTGAATTTAATTGGTTTAAGATCGGCTAAACCAGTCTTGAACAGACTGATTCTAGAAGGCCTTTAATTTCAACAAAATTATATTATTAAAATCTTTTGTCAAAAGTGTCATGCCATTTTTTATTCAAGAATTCAAGTATAAATACCCGCCAAAACATCTCATAAACCACACCAACAAATCTCAATCCAATATATAGAGGTTTCTAAGCACTAGAGTGTAAGAAGTGAGCGGAAGGAAGCTCAAAAGCCTAGCGAAGAAGTTATAGGTTCCGACGACTGGTCATAAGGTAACTACAAACTTTTCTATAGCTTAATTAGGTATTGTAAAATAGTTTTTGTGTTAAGAAGTAGAATATTTAATAAGTATAACATATGTTATATTATACTCATTTCTAACAATAGTAAACAAAAACCTTAAAATGTCGTTATTATAACAATTCGTAATTCCGAAAATAATACCGATTGATTTACTTACGAGGACGGTGACTAGGCCGATTACTTGGGATCTGGTTGTTGGATTTTCCGAAAGGCTAAAATGCTGAAAGGATCCTGCCACCCCATCTAATCTTCTACCTGACTGTTCTTTACTTGATAAATCATGGAGTATCATATTGGAATTACTGAAGGGTTTAATGATGCGACTACAATATAGTTAAGGATTAAGAAATGATAGATTTCTTATTATGTTAACAGTTAAAGTTGAAGGAAATACAAAGCCGAGAAAGATAAACGATATAGTCAACTATAATCAGGTGAGTCTTCTCACTATACTATAGGTGATATTGCATGCGTAGGAAGGAAGATATGTTAGACTAAGATGATCTTACCTGTTATGATAATTGTATGAATTATTGCTATGATAATGATTGTTTGTGGACGGAACGGGATAGCCTGCGAGCCAATAGGTGGAACGGGAATAGCCTGCGAGTCATTAGACAGAACGGGAAAAGCCTGCGAGCGATAAGACGGAACGGGAACTGCCCGTGAGTCTTCAGGCGGAACAAGGATAGCCCGCGAGTCTCACAGACATATGAATGGTTATTATGTGTTGTATGTTATGTGATGGATCGTATGGTATTTTGAGGAACTCACTAAGCTTTGTGCTTACCCGTTGATATTTAACATTTTCAGATAATGGCAGAGACAGAGGGAAGGCTCCAACCTGACGCACCACATTCCACTATTTCCAAGACTTCCGCTACTTTATAAATAATTTATGTGAAGAATAAAGGACATGAGTTTCTATATGTATTTTGCTAAAATCAATACTATGGCTGATTTCTCTATTTGTAAAATATCAATTTATAAATCAATATTTGGTTTTCAAAAAAAAAAATTTGACTTGAAAATCTGGGGCGTTACAAGTTGTCTCAGACAAGATTGGGGTCACCGTGCCCCCTCCACTTGTCTTGACCACCGACGTGTTCACTGTAGCGCTACAACTCCAGAATACGAAATCAAGGATCCGTTTGTTCGCAATTATACCTGTGATACTGAGCACCAAGCAATCTATCGTCCAAAAGGGGTAACTCTTTCTCCCTTGTTCTAAAACTAATTTTTGTACAACGGGGACATTGTACGACTTTAAGTGTGGGGTGTGGACGGTCGAAAGAGAATTTTTTTTTTTAAATTTTTGCAGAAATGATCAATTTTCAAATTTTTAGCAATATTTTTCAAAATTTTTAATAAATTGCAATTTTGAAACGAATGGTTTGTGATTGTTGATAGCAGTGGTATTTTTCAAAGAATACTATATAGTTGTGATCATGCTATTAGTTAGTCAAATAAGTTGAGTTTTATGAGTTTAGAAGATTGAGCTGTTTTAAGATTGGAATTTAGGAAGGGACTATCAATATGTGGCCTTTATTGTTCGAGCCGGTAAGTCTAAAATGGATGGGAGTTATGCACCTTGCCACCTAAGATCGTCTGGTCTGGGATGGTATTTCCGAAAGCTCGTTACACGGACAACATCGAAAGTCATGGACAATTCCTTAATGGCCTTTAGAATCTGAATAAGTAAGTACACTTCATTGTGTACAGAAAGTTTGTAATCAAGGGTTCTCTAGAAAGCCATGAATTCCAAAGAACAATTTAATTATGTTTTCGCAAACTATTCCACTCTAACTCATACGGAAATAAGCTTTGAAACTGAACACAGTCAAAAATTGTTTGAGTCTTGATTATAATTTGTTAAAAACTCTCTTGCCTGGGGACAAGCAAGGCACAAGTGTGGGGTGTTTGACAACGCCTAGTGATATCAAGTATTTTAGGCGTTGTTGAGCCCTGTTCTTGATGAAATTATATCAGATATATCTTGGTATTCTCACTTTTCGTGCCAGGACTTGTTTGGAAGAAGAGAATGAAAACAGGGACTAAAAGCGTGCAAAAGAAAGAAGTTTGGAAAAGAATGAAAAATCAAGGAATAAGTACGCGCGCCGCGGGGTTCTTAAATACGCGACGCGGGCTTAAGGCAATGTAACACATTCAAATGCCGAAGAAACGGAAAAAGATTAGTACACGCGACGCGGATTCTTCATCTGCGTGGCGCGGCTGCGGGAAAACTGCAACTATAAATAGAGGCATTTCAGCCGAAAACCCTAGCAAAGACCGGGTGTAAAATCGTCCTTGAAGCTCTTTGACTCCAAGATTTTGTTTCAGCAACTTCTCAATTGGTATTTTTATGTTTTGGATTTTATTTTCAATTAGTTAGTTAGTATTAAGCATTGGCTAGTATCCTTGGGAGTGACACCCACTGATATTGAGCTTTAGTTTATGTTTTAGCAACATTTGGTTACTGCTTGGATGTTTGGAATTGAGTTTGAGTAATGAGAAGCATTTGGTTATAAGCAATATTGGTTTTTCGGTGTTTTTATGCTTGTTTTGGTTTCTGAGTATTTGAATTGTGTTTGGATGTATTGTGACCTTGTTTGGAACTGCTTTCCTTGCTAATTTCAGTAGCCAACTAGGTTAGTTTTAGGGTTTGAATTTTAACTAGTAACTGTTCAGTCAGAACCTTAGTTATTGGTTAGTTTATGCCTTGTATGATTTGGATGTTTTGGATACCTTTGTTTGCTTCTGATTCAGAGATGCACTTCTGATTTAAGAAAGTAACTAGGTTTGTTTAGCTTTGCTTGGCTTGGGTTTGTTTGATCATTGCTTTGGGTACTTAGACACTATAAGTCCTCCGACTGTAGCGTGACACTACTAGTTGGTAATCTGTCATATGGTCTAACCACGAAGCTCCTGCGGATCGACCCTGACTTCCACTGTGCTAGTGTATGTTAGGTTTCTCTTTATTTTTGACCGCACGACGACCTAGGCGTGTCAATACATTATATCCTTTATGTTCTTTAATTTGTAATTTGTATTTCGTAATTTGTAATTTGTAATTTGTAATTTATAATTATTTTAATATTCTAGTTTTATGTATTATAATTATTTATAAAATAATTTATATATATATATATATATATATATATATATATATATATATATATATATACATATATATATATATATATATATATATATATATATATATATATATATATATATATATATATATATATATATATATATATATATATATATATACACATACATACATACATAGATATAGGGTCAGGATCAAATGAGAACCATTTTTTTCATGAGAACCTAGGAACCTTTTGACTGAAAATTTTTTTTTCAAAAAAAATGACATAATACACCTAGTCGCTTATATTTAAGATCTTTTATAAAAAAAAAATTAGATATATATATATATATATATATATATATATATATATATATATATATATATATATATATATATATATATATATATATATATATATATATATATACACGAAATGTGCACATATGCACGAAACGTGTACATATACACATTTGCGAAAAAAATGCATATGTGCACATTTCGTGTATACATATTATTTTTTCAAATTTTTTTAACAAAAGGTCTTAAATATAAGCGACTAGGTGTATTATGTCATTTTTTTGAAAAAAAAAATTTTAGTCAAAAGGTTCCTAGGTTCTCATGAAAAAAATTGTTCTCATTTGATCCTGACTCCATAGATATATATATATATATATATATATATATATATATATATATATATATATATATATATATATATATATATATATATATATATATATATATATATATATATATATATATATATATATATATATATTCACATACATACATACATACATACATACATACATACATACATACATACATACATACATACATACATACATACATACATACATACATACATACATATATATATATATATATATATATATATATATATATATATATATATATATATATATAATGGTGATGTGGTAATTCAATAAACTTAAGTAGAATTTAATGGAGTGTAGAGTTTAATAGATAAAATAAAATAATACTTGGAATGCTGATGTGACAATCCATTAAACTGTTAAGAGTTTAATGGACTGGAGATGACCTTAAATTAGGGATTATTTGTTGATTCAACAAAGTTGAAACAAAAACGGGGAAGTAGAAACCGTTTGTAAATGTCGTCATCTCTCTTTCAAACCCATGGCCGGCGATGGCGATAATCTGGCAGTGATGGCTTAAACACAACCTAATGCTTCCCGCTGCTGCCGTCTCTCTCACTCGGTCTTTCTCTATCTATATCTATCTCTCTTTTCCCAAAAATAATTATGTTTTCTATTTTTTATTTGAAAAACCGTTATTTTAGTAACTTTTTTATAGAAAAATCATTCTATTTTTAAAAGTTTATGAAAAAAACATTCATATTAAAAAACTTAAAAATAATATTTTATAGAAAATCCATTTCTTTCTTTGTAATAGAACATAATACGTATTGTTTAATCATGATACATATATATCATTAAGAGTGAAGTTGAGAATATCATAATATTCACAATATACGTAATGTTTAATCACGATGGTTTATATATATATATATATATATATATATATATATATATATATATATATATATATATATATATATATATATATATATATATATATATATATATATATATATATATATATATATATATATATATATATATATAGAGTCCGTTTCAAGGAAGAACCAATATTTTTCTAGGAACGGTAGGAACTTTTTGACTGAAATTTTTTTTTCAAAAAAACTGACATAATACATCTAGTCGCTTATATTTAAGACTTTTTGTCAAAAAAAATTTGAAAAATAATATGTATACACGAAATGTGCATATATGCATTTTTTTCGCACATGTGTATATGATCACGTTTCGTGCATATGTGCACATTTCGTGTATATATATTATTTTTTCAATTTTTTTTACAAAAGGTCTTAAATATATGCGATTAGGTGTATTATGTCATTTTTTTTGAAAAAAAAAATTTCAGTAAAAAAGTTCCTACGGTTTCTAGGAAAATATTGGTTCCCATTTGATATTTAGTCTATATATATATATATATATATATATATATATATATATATATATATATATATATATATATATATATATATATATATATATATATATATATATATATATATATATATATATAGAGAGAGAGAGAGAGAGAGAGAGAGAGAGTGTGTGTGTGTGTGTTTTAGGTTCTTGTGAGAACTCAAAAAACCATGAGATCTTGAGAACCAATTTTGAACCATAAGATCAAATTTTTGAAAGGCTAGGATGAAAGATGGCATTTTTGTAGTTAATAACAAAATCAATGGTATTTTAGGTATCCATGAATAGCTTGCAGGGGTAATATAGAGATTAAAATTTATCATTAAACAAAATCCCAAAAAATCAGCTTAATTAATATTAAATACACACACTCTCTCACATATATATGAGCCGTCTCTCTTTTCCCTCTCTATCCTCTTCTTCGTTGCGTATCTTCAAACCAGGAATGCGGATCGAGACCTTCCCCTGCAATTGAGATTGGCCATCGTTTTCCTCTCCTCGTCTCCTATCCGCATCGTCACCCCCCCTCCATAGATGTATTTATTCTTTTTTCTTGTTTCCAATCGACTTAATTAGCCGGTGTTCTTCATTACACCACCGCCACTTCCGATTAATCCTCACTGCCCCTCTTTCTGCCTAGAAAAACCCTAAACATACCGCCATCGCTCAACAGTATTGTAGCTACCACAACAATCCGTCACCGCTCACCGGTACTGAACCAACTCTACGCTTCATTCCGCCTCCTACGCGTGTTAGGATGCGATTTCTTTTATGGGGTTAGGGATCTCCACAGGTACGCGATTATTTCACTGGGGTTACCAATCTCCACACCCCCTGATATCTCGATCTCCACACAATCGATTTCTGATATGATTTTGATTCCCTGATGCGGACCATGAACCATAATCTTTTTTTTTCTCTTTTTATAATCACTTTACCGGTAATTACTTGTTTCATTTTCTGTTTTTAGGCTCCAAGATTGAGAATACGATGATTGAAAGATTATATAAATCCGAAGATAAATTGTTTTTCGAATGCAGTGATAGAAATTTTAGATCGCGGTTTGTTTTCTTTCAATATGTTTCCAATTTCCTGATTCAATTGCTATTTTCTTAATTGTGGATACTACCAATCCGAACATGATGATGGTGTTCCAGTTTTGAATGAACGAATGCACAACCTGAGAGACTGTTGGTGGAACGGGTAGGTCGTGATTCAAAAGACAGTGGCTCAAGTAGTCGGAATAGTCTAGAGGGAAATTGGGGATCGGTTTCAGGTATATCATATTAAAAATAACAATGTACTAGGATTTTTTTGTTTATAATACCATCCTACTTTCATTTCTTTCTATTACAACATTAAGCTCCGATTTATTTTCCTGATTTTTGTGATACACAATTGAATTTTATTCTGCGATTGTTTTAATGCACAATTGATTTCTTCAAGCTGCGGTTATTTTAATGTTTAATTCTGCAATGTGTGTGGTTATTGAATGAAGAATTGGAAGACTTACAGTGGTTGTGGGTGGAGAATTATCTGAACTGAGACGAATTTCAAGGTTTCATTTGGGCGATTGTTCTTGCCGTCACCATCAGCATCGGCTTGTACATTACCAGCAGGTGTGTGTTTCTTTTTCTGTTATGTTCTCTCCGCTATACAAAAATGCTTCAACTTGCGTTTTTTGTCCACTGAAATTTGTAATTTGTGTGATGATTGTGGCTTTATCAAGTTTTAAAAATCAATAAGCATTAGATGGTGGAAAAGTCTTTAATATTGAATTTGTAATTTGTGTGATGATTGTGGCTTTATCAAGTTTTAAAAATCAATAAGCATTAAATGGTGGAAAAGTCTTTAATCTTGAATTTGTAATTTGTGTGATGATTGTGGCCTTATCAAGTTTTAAAAATCAATAAGCATTAGATGGTGGAAAAGTCTTTAATCTTGAATTTGTAATTTGTGTGATGATTATGGCTTTATCAAGGTTTAGAAATCAATAAGAATTATGTATTTTTGCAACTATAGGACAATGTTTCATTTACTAATACAAATGACTTACGCTATTCTTTTTGCCTCAATGGATGTGGTTTATATGTGTATAAATGCATATGTGGATATCTGCAGATGTGCAAAAGTACATATATGCATAAATATATGTCCACAAACGTATATGCATATATGCTGTATACGTATCTATTCATAAATATGTTTATGCATATATGCATATATTTCTCCTGTGGTGCATGTGTATAAATAAATATGTGTATATTTGAATATATTACATGTGTATATATGCGCATGAATACATGTGCACAAAAGCTTGTGCATGTGTGTATATGTGCATATCTATACAAATGCATATATGCATTTGCATATACATGCAAATATACATATGCATATATGTGCGTATATGTTCAAAAACGCATGCGCATATGTCTATTAATAAATCGTATGATATGAATATGTATATCAATTTGTCATGTACACATGTGCGTATTTTGCATATATGCATAAATAGATGTGCATTTGTTCATATGTATATATGCATGTATGTACTTATTTTAATGTGTTTGAATATACATTTATATTGATTTTTATTAATGTTTTTGCAGATTTTGAAGAATTTATCAATCAAGTTGTATGCATATATGCATGCATGTGTATTTGTTCATAATTATGTTTGTGCATATATGCATATATTTCAGTATGTGCATAAATTTATATATCTTCACAAGTATATAAGTGCATATGTGCACATTTGCATATGTGCATATGTGTACATATTCATATATGTCCATTTGTTTGTGTACATGTATACGTATTTACATATATGCATACAAACATGTGCCTATGTGCATATGTGTATATGTATGTAAGTATTTTTTTGGAGTTTTCTAATATGTAGTTTTTTTAATGATCTTGTAGGTCTTAAAATTTTATAGAGCAAATTGAAGAAGTGAAAAGTGATAAAAGGAATAAATATGACATTCGAGGAATGAACAATGGAGATATTATGGATTTTATTTGTATTTTTATATTTTATGTGTATCGTTCAAAACAATGGTATATTATTGTTTTTTATAAATTCGGTTGTTTATTATTTGTATTCAACAATTATGAATAATAATATGAATATATGAATTCTGAAGATATGCATATATGCACCTCTATGCAAGTACATTATTTTTTTTAATTTTGAGATCTGATTTTTTTCATTTGAATATTAATTTTTTAACTTTTTTAAAATTTGAAAATTTTGACATTATTATAAAAAACGAAAATTTTATAAATTTTGAAATTTGAAACTTGAAATTGATTAGGCTTATTTTTAGGAATTGATAATATTGTTGACAAAAATAAAAAAAATCAAAATTAAATAGGATTTGTTAAATGACGATCATGCCCTTATTGTATTGGATAATGATCTAATGGTTGATATGGAGTTCTCAAGATCTCATGGTTTTTTGGGTTCTCAAAAGAACCTAACCCTATATATATATATATATATATATATATATATATATATATATATATATATATATATATATATATATATATATATATATATATATATATATACACAAAAAGTTAATAAAAAATACAAAAATGTTAGAAATTAAAAAAACCAACTATTCACAATCGCTTAATTATGGTTTAATTTGGAAAAGAAGGTCAAATAAAAAATTATGGCATCAATTTATATATCATCGAGAGTAAAAGAAGGTCAAATTAAAAAATTATGGTTTAATTTGGAAAGAGAAATTGTTTTTGTTCCTACCTTTTATTCCTACCCATATTCCTACTCATATGATATCATGACATGTGTATTTAAATATTATTATTTTTAGTAAATATGACACTTGTCATAATTTAACATGAGTAGGAATATGAGTAGGAATAAAAGGTAGGAAGCAATACAATTACTCATTTGGAAAAGATCCACCTCAAAGAAAAAGAATTGCTTAATTTATGGCATCAATTTATATATCATCGAGAAAGTAAAAAGAAGGCGCTAAATTACAATTGATTACATTTTCAAGAATATTACTGCCAATCAAAATTAGTCAAAATAGATAAAAATAGAGTGAAGTATGCAGTGAAATTAGACTGGAGTATCAAAATAAATTCTGATTATCTAAAAGCCAAAACTCATTATCTATCGATTATTTCTCCCACCAAAATCCCTATGATTGTGCTTCAAATCTTTTGATAATTTCAAAAAATTAATATTGTGATTCATCGTAATCTTTTCTGCAATCATTTGTGAGTAGTTAAAAGGCCATTGATGTCGATAAACAACAACAAAAAAAACCGCAGTTAAGAAGTGTAAATAACCCAATCTTACAAGTGGTAATGTCGACCGATAGATGTTCTAATGTTATCGTTTTATCTTGATCTAGTTCGTATTTTTATACAATTAATGCCTATTTTTATGTCCAATAACCTAGGAATGCATATACAGATGTTATAATGATATAAACCCTGTTTTCCAGAAAAAAAACAAAAACATTAATTATGAATTTAGTGTTGTATTTTGAGGGATCAGATATTGTATCTGTTGAACTCATTAGGTTTATATATTTGGACAATCACTCATTGATTATTTAGAGTTTGTATTCTAGTATAATGTGTTTCACAATATATTTTTTTTCGAAAAACCATTCTTTGATGAATTTAGGTTTTTATTTGAAGGATCTTACATTGTATTCTATAAATGGAATTAGTCATTTAATGGAATTACTTACTCATTGATTATTTAGGGTTTGTATGTTTATACAATGTTTTATTAAAAGAGTATCAATATTAGAATCCAAAGTTTTATTTCGGATTGCACAAAAAGCCAACAGGAGACGGTGAAATACCCAACGGTAATCTCTTTACATGATTTTGATACCTTGATAGTTTCTAACTTACTTGTTCTGTTTTTATTTATTTCTTATTTTTTTTATTTTGTTCAGATGTATTCATTTATGATTAAAGGTATATGTTATTTGTTAATCTTAAATGGGTTTCAAATTTTTGTTCAGCGTATATGAATTTTTAATACTTTATAATCATAAAGAAATATATTTAATTTTCAGGTGTAGTTATTTTTTTGTTAGAGGTATATTTTATGATTACAATTAATCGTAATCATAACCTTATTAGAGCATTCATTGATCTTACATTGTATCTATTTTATGAACATGTGTTTAATATTCATTACATCAATACATCATTACATTCATTGATGAATTACAATTAATTATTATTGTTTTTGTTCTCATGTTTTACATTTGTTATATCAGGTAGGAAGCAAAGTGAAAGGATAATGAAGAAAACAGCCTTTAGCAAGTTTAAAATTGATCCATCCAACCTTGTACTAAAGAAGAATTAGATGAAATGAACAACCTCATTTCATCGGTCAGCCTAAGCGATAAGGAGGATGTGTGGGTATGTTCAAATGGTCCTAAGGGGCGGTTCTCAGTGTCTTGGATGAGAAAAATCTCTCAGATAAATTCCAGGTGTCGAGTAGCAAAAACAGGTGGAGCAAGTGGATTCCGAAAAGAAATAACATCCTTGTATGGCGAATTTGTAAAGGTAGAGTAGCTGTGAAAGAAAATCTTGCTAAGCTCCATGTCAATGCTGGTAATGTTCTGTGCGATGTGTGCAAATCAGCTTCAGAGACGGTTTTCCATATCTTCTTTGTATGTCCCAACGCTAAAAATGTGTGGTCCAATGTGTGCAAATGGTGGAACATCAAAGAAAAACAGGTGAAGTCCATTGAAGATCTGTTTGACTGGCTAGAAAAGGAAGGAACCAATGCTAAGGAGAAGAAGGCCCTCTTTGCCCTTGGCGTGGCTACTTTATCTGCCCTGTGGTTCAATAGAAACGAAATGGTGTTCTTAGATCATAGAAGAAAGGAGGAGGAGATATTCTCCCACATCCAACGCGACTCTTTATTATGGATTGATAGTAGAGCGGTGAAAGTTAACATTAATAGGAGTATTTGGTTGAATTCACCTAGATTAGCCCTCAATATGTAACTGTCTTGTACGCTTTTTTCTGTGGGTGTCTCAGCTTCTGGCTGGGATTTCCCCCTTCTATTGCATGTTGCCTTTCAAAAAAAAAAAAAAAAAAAAAAAAAAAAAAAAAAAAAAAAAAAAAAATATATATATATATATATATATATATATATATATATATATATATATATATATATATATATATATATATATATATATATATATATATATATATATATATATATATATATATATATATATAGAGGTAGGATAAAATGAGGAGGGTCAAAAGGTTGAGAAAGTGAGATAAATCTTCATATCTAAGGCTATATTCAAAGTATAGTTTGTTATATTTAAAAACTCAATATTATTAAAACGTAACTCATAATACACGTTAGGGGTATACTGGGAATTTCAAATTTAGTTATTCCCTAAATTGTGGGTCTCTCATTTATTTGTTACCTAAATATCTGGTATCGTTAAAGATTGAAATTGATTTATATATTAAGAAACAGAACATCAGATGATGAATTTGGCTGCATAAAGAGGGAAAAATACATGGATAACCTACATCATCACCACCGCCAGAGGAGCCATCGTCGTTTTTCCACCATCACCGGACCTCCATAAAACAAACACCATACAAGTCATGAGTAACACCTCTACACGATTCGTGACCCGCATCAGCACAGCCCGCCGATCTTCTTCATCTTGAGTGTAAGTCTCTAAAACACACGCCGAACACCCTCGACACATTCACCCTTCCGAAATTGAAGCAATCATCTCCAGGTTAGTTCTCATTATGAATTACAGTACACATTCATCTCATTGAGAAGTAGTATTATCTACTGTTATACCATATCGAGATCAAAAAAAAATTCTGGTTTTTTTTTTTTTCTGATTTCTGGACATCTGGGTTGTACATTTAAACAAAAATACTACATTTAACATGAGACTTTGTTAGTTTGATCGTTTTTTGGTATTAAAAACAG
Organism: Cichorium intybus; assembly: GCA_023525715.1. Classification (NCBI taxonomy): domain Eukaryota; kingdom Viridiplantae; phylum Streptophyta; class Magnoliopsida; order Asterales; family Asteraceae; genus Cichorium; species Cichorium intybus. The sequence goes on from CM042014.1 coordinate 92,835,110, forward strand.
TAACCTTTTATAATGAACACAAGGTGTTCAATGAAAGTCCTGAATGAGTGCTACATGCGTTTTGGTTTGAAGATTTTGAAGTGACGGACGCTTAATTTGTTGCGGATCTAAAGTTGCTGACTGTATGAGGTAATTCTTTCAATTTCTGCTCTCGTTTTGTTGTTTTGCCTGTTTTCCAAGTTGGTGATTTTTTGTAGCCGCATAGACGATCAGATCTCGAGTGGTTAAAAAAAAGAAAATTACGACTATTGCAACTACGTGCCATTAATTGATACATCACATGGAAGATGATTGTGAATGTTAATATCAAGAATGTGGAAAGATGTCTAGGTGTAATTACAACAAACAAAAGGGATCATGTACATGTTGTCAATGTCATTTTTACTATATCACGGTCAAAGGTCAAATGGGCACTTTTAATCTCTTATGATTTGAGCAAATGGCTAGTACTCGTTAATCAGGTACCTCATTTTTTTATTAAATGGTTTAGTTAATTAAGATAAATAATTACACAAGTTCATAATATATTTATACTTGTTTATTGGAGTGGAATCAGAAGAATGGTGTTTGATTTTATATTTGTTTAGTCAACTGCAAGATTTTAGGATGCAAATAACAATTAGTTAAATTATAATGCATAAAACAGGTTTTTTTCATTAATCATCAATTTTTTTTGGTTCATTAATCATCGACGATTAACGAATGTTAACAATGTTATAATTATCAACGATTATCAAATCAAAACAATTTTTTGCTTCAATAATCAACAAGGATTATCGAATCAAAACTATTTTTTGTTTGTATTCTAAAGTGTGTTTGCTTCAATAATTATCAATGATTATCGAACACATGTTAATCATGGATGATTATATTACAACTGATAATTTACTATAACTGTAATCATCGATGATTATAACCGTAATCACTGACGATTATAATGTGATCATTGATTATTATAAATATAATCATTTGTGATTATAACTCTAGATTGTTTTATCATGTGCATAATCATTTTTTTTATATCTTTGAACTTTATTTTGCAGGTGTGAATGCAAAAACAAGAATGATCATATTCATGGGTGCCCCATCTTTTTTTAGGTATGATGATAGCAACAAGAATAACGATCAAAACTACAACATCGGCGAATTCATTTTATGATTAAATGTGTATTTATTTAAGAACAATGATGTATTCGCGTATGATTAAATATGTATTCATTTTATGATTAGATGTGTATTCACTTATATTTACATATCATTACATGCTTATTCATTTATGATTACAGGTTTATTTATTTATGATTAGATGCGTATTCGGTAATTCTCAAATATTTCATTTTTATGTATATTTTATTCATTAATGATTATAACGTAATTTTGTATAATCTCTTAAAAAATATTGTTAAAAATTAAATCACTAAAATTATAAAAATACATTTTTTATATTCATCCATGATTGAAACCGTGAAAAAGAATAAAGAAACTATTAAAATTTCGAATTTTGAAAAAAAAATTGATAAAAATATTTTTTTATTTTCAATTAATAAAATAACAAAAAAATGAATTAATTCCTTTATTTTAGGTAACAGCAATCGTAATCTCTATAATCATGGAAACTGAATAAATTAATCCCATGATTATAGGAAAAAATAGTTATTTAGTATTTTTAATTAATTAGTCATATTGTAAAATTACTATAATATCCCTATAAAATGATTGGTCCAGAATCATTCTCACATTCTCAACCTTTTAATTCTTCTCATTTTAACCTCTCCCTATATATATATATATATATATATATATATATATATATATATATATATATATATATATATATATATATATATATATATATATATATATATATATATATATATATATATATATATATATATATATATATATATATATATATAGGGTTCGGATCCGGTGAGGACTCGAAAAATGGCGAGGACTGCGAGGACAAATCGTGACCAATCGTCATCATTAAGGGTATTTACGTCAACAAAATAATTAAATGGGCTGCTGCAAGTGGGCTGGGTAAACTGATTTCTGATTACTTGGGCTGGAAGTAAAGATTGGGCTAGAGATAACCGGGCTAGAATTAAACGCGTCGACTTTGTCCGGCGCCGTAGTCAACGTCTCAGTCGTCTTCTCCGATCAATCACGAACTAACGAAGAATACAATGAGAAACTGATCGAATACTCAAAATTCGACTGCATACAACAGGAATCAGGTAAGAATCGATTACAAATTAACGTTAATCAACAAAAATTGTTTGAAAAATCGAAAGAAAAACAACGATTAACAATCAGATGCGAAAAATCAGCTTCTATTTTATACAATTGATTGTAAATAGACAAAATTAACAATATTTTCTCGAATATACTTAGGTTTAAAGCTATTTAAATCTATATTCAAAGACATTACGATTTCAGAACATGATTTGTTAAACAAATTGTTAACAAACGACTCTGTTTTCATAATTAGGTTAAAAATTGAATTTTTATTCAGAAAAACGTTATTTTGTTGCAATTAATGCATGAAAATCATTTTGTTTTTGTATTTTGATTTATCAGCTGTTGATTCATATCGAAATTGACAAATAAACAATGGTAATCAACGATCAAGAAGATAATATATAAGAAATATGGAATATCATGTTTTATTTTGATATTTAGGTCAAAAAACTAACAAAAACTATTGTTATATTGTTTGATTTTATAAAATTCATTGTAAATTGACAAAATTAACTATATTTTCTCGAATTTAGTAAGGTTTAAAGCTATTTTGTTGCAATTAATTATTGAAAATCATTTTGTTTTTGTATTCAGATTGATCAACTGTTGATTCAGAAAAACTATTGTTATATTGTTTGATTTTATAACAGAAACATCACCTATGGATAAGGATTCAGTAAACATAAACTCTACAATGCATATTGCTGATGAAGAAAGCGGAAACAAGAAAACAGTGGAATCAGAAGCTAATGATGAAGGTAATACTCTATAATAATTGATGATTCAGAAAACATGATTTCTTCTAATAATTGTTACAATTAATCAATGAAAAACCTATTGTTTTGAACAGAAAACATTAGAATTACATCAGCATTCATTGGATCTTCATCAGGAAGTGTTGCATCTTCATCTTTTTCTAAACGTGATCCAATTCAGAATACAATTAATGGAAAAACATACTGGACTCCGGATGTAGATAACAAACCTTTTAAGGGACAAACATTTACAACATTTGAAGCTGGTTTAGAATTTTATAAAGAATATGCACGGAGAAGTGGATTTGAAACAAGAATTGGATCTACAAAGACATTAAAAGGGGTAGAAGGTTATGGAAGAAGATATATCGTATGCAATAGGCAAGGATGCAAAAAGAAAGCTGCATATGATACATTAAAAGATCCACATAAGAAAAAACGTAGAAGACCTTCTATTAGAGTAAATTGTGTAGCATGTGTTCGTATAAAAGTCAATAAGGATCAACTATGGGAGATATATGAAATTACAGAAGAACATACACATCCATTCGTTCATGAAGAAGAGAAATATTTTCTAAATTCTGAAAGAAGACTCACGTTTTCAAAAAAGAAAATCGTATTTGATATGTCAAATGTGAACCTGGGACCAAATACAGCATACAAATTCTTGACACAGTCCAATGGTGGTTTTGATAATACTGGAGCTACATCCACGGATACAAAAAATTTCAAAAGAGATTGGAACGAATTTATAGGTGAAAGAGATGCGGATTTTCTGTTAGAAAGGTTGAGCAAGAAAAAAGAATATTTAGAAGAATTTTCTTTTGACTATACTGTTGGAGACAATGGAGAATTAAGTGGATTGTTCTGGGCAGATGAAAAAGCAAAACGGAACTACTCTGTGTTTGGAGATGTTATTGGTTTTGATGCCACTTATAGAACAAACAAGTAAGTTACTTTTGAATCATTAACTATAAGAAAAATATATAAGATATATTACAACATAAATGATTAATAACTTTTAGTTTCAATTGACATATTGTTAATAACTTTTATTGGATCATTATATGTTGGATCATACATAATTGAATCATTTAGTTGCCAACATCATATTATTTTGAACAACTATTGGATCATTTTATGTTGGATCATACATGTTTGAATCATTTAGTTTGAATCAACATATTGTTGATTTATTAGATCATTCCTATATTTGATGATACATACTTGAATCATCTAGTTTAAATCGTCATATTTTGAATAACTTGAATTGGATCATTATAGGTTGGATCATAAATCTTTGAATAATTTAGTTTGAATAGTCATATTCTGAATAACTTATATTGAATCATTCTAGTTTGCATCATATTATATGTTGCATTATACTTGAATCATACATGTTTGAATCATTATATTATAAGTATCTCGTATTAAATTTATTTTACTAATTTATTTAAATCATTATTTTTTGATATATAAAACTTTATTTTCCTTCTTTTTGATACAGATATAGGATGATCTTTATACCATTTACTGGTATAGATAATCATAAAAGATGTATAATATTTGGAGCTGGTTTACTTTCAAGTGAAAGCATTGAATCTTACACATGGTTGTTACATGCTTTCATGAAAACATTTGTGAAAGAGCCAAATGTAATTTTCACAGATCAAGACCCTTCAATTTTACAAGCAGTACCAGCAGTATTCAAGAGTGCAAGACATAGACTGTGTATGTGGCATATATCTCAAAAATTTACTGAAAAGGTTAGTAAAATATTTTAAGATAATTTTTTAATTATTTTAACAAATAATGTTATATATATATATATATATATATATATATATATATATATATATATATATATATATATATATATATATATATATATATATATATATATATATATATATATATATATATATATATATATATACACAGCTTGGAACTATAATGGCAAAAACAGATGTTCTGAAAGATATAAACAATCTCATTTGGAATGAAACAATACAAAAAGAAGAATTTGAATTGAGATGGAAAAACATAATGGATAATAATGACTTAAATGGAAACAAATGGTTTACCGAGATGTACAAAATCAGAGATCTATGGATTCCAGCTTACTTCAAAGAATGCTCTTTCTCAGGATTGATGAGAACTACATCAAGATCAGAAGCTGAAAATTATTTCTACGGATTACTCTCTAACTCTAATTTGCATTTAATTGATTTTTCTAGTAATTTTGAGACTGCACTAGAAGGGCAAAGATGCATTCAGAGAAAAAATGATCATGATTCAAGATACACAAAACCAGATTTTATAACTGGTTTGAACATTGAAGTTGAAGCAGCTGAATTGTTTACAAGAAATGTTTTTTTTTGATATTCAATCAGAGATTATTGCATCAATGGCTACCTGTATGTCAATAAGATTAGAAGAATCAGAAGAATTGAAAAGATTTACTATAAAAGATACAACAAAAGATCCAAAACATCATGGCCAATATGAGGTAAATTATTTATTATCATGACAATACAATTATTTTACTTATTAACTTAACTTATATTTACTGTTTATTAATTTCTTTTGCAGGTTAAACTCTTTAAATCGGATCAAAAATTTCTTTGTTCTTGCTTACGGTTTGAATTGACAGGGATTTTATGCAGACATTGTTTCTATGTTTTAAGAATGGAAGGTGTCGAAAGCTATCCAAAAGAATATGTATTGAATAGATGGAAAAGAGATGTGGTACCTCGATACACGAAGAACTATAATCTAAAAAATCTGAATACAAATGAAAAAAGAGAAGAAACTCAAAACGTTATACGGGAATTACAATTTGCAATGGATTTCTGCATCGACAGGTTGGTCAATGATTTTGACAAATTGATCTTGTTTAGAGATGAAATGAACAAAAAGATGAAAAATGTTGATAAAGAAACAAAAAATGCAAAACCAATGAAGAACAAAGAAGTTATTGAGACATTGATGGGTGTGGCACAAAAAGATAAAATAAGCACATTACCTCCTAACTTCATCAACAACAAAGGTAGTGGAAGATTGAAGAAAAGAATGAAAGGAAATAAAGAGATTGCTATTCAAAAAAAAAAAAAAAGGATGGAAGAACATGCCATAAATGTGGTCAATTCATCAAATATGGTGCAAGTGAAAAACATGACACACGAAATTGCCATAAATTTCAAAAAGATACATAAGGATGTAATGTTTGATACATTTTAAATAGGTTTGAACAATATACTGATTAATAAGTTTGTTTGATTTTTTAAATGGTATTCTGAATGATAATAATTTTTTTGAATCTTTAGATACTTATATTATTTTGATGCAAAAATTTTGATCCAAAATACTTGACTGATGCACATAAAAAAGAATTTATTAATGCTTCAAACTATTATAACTGTTGAGACAACTTCTTTATATAAGATTCAAAAATATTACTTTGAATCTTTAAATATTTATATTATTTTTATTCAAAAATTTTGATGCAATATCATTAATTTTGAATCATGTTTCATATGCTATTTGTTATATGATGCATAAATAAATATTGTATCATAATATGTTTGAATGATGAATCATATATAAATAGAACTTGATAATTAAATTATAATGGAAAAAGTGGAATGGGTCGAAATTTAAATAGAACTTCATAATAAATATATGGGCTGAAACATTATTTAATAATTAATGAATATGGGCTGATCCATTATAATACATATCTTGGTCTGATCCATTATAAGCAAACTATTGGTAATAAAAAAAAAGAGTTGCAATTGCAGGCTTCGAACTTCAGACCTCTGGTTTAAAATACGCGTGCTTTACCACTAGGCCAAACTCAATATTTGATTTTCTTTTCAGTAAAATATATATAATGTAAAAGCGAAACAATGTAACCTGATGTGACCTTATGAACAGTTTTTTAAACATTAAAATATTTGGCTTTGTTTTTTCCAGATACTTCGATTGGCTTTCTTTCTTTTACATCTTCATCCCAATTTCACCCTTTCTTTTTCTCGATTCAGCATTGCGATCCTTTTTACCGTAGCTTTTTTCTTCAGTTGCTGCTTCACAACAAGGTACGGTTTCTTGCAGAAATACACCCTTCCATTTGATTACTTCTCTTTTTCTTCTGCACATGGTGGTTCTTTCTACAGCATCGTCAAATTCCTGGTAGATTACATGTTTGGTGACTTCATCTTTTTGCTAAATTTCTTCTGTCTTTTTAACATGGATAACATGCACGCCAACTGTTTGTTTTTTTTCCTGCTGTTGACTTCATTTTCAATAAAGCACTTATTTTTTAAGAGAAAACCTAGAGTCTTATAACGGATTTTAGCGGTAAAAACATTCACAATATACTTTAAAATGACCGATTTTATAAGAAATGAGGTCAAACTTCAGGGACCACTATATCATTAATATAATTAAATAAGTTGTTAAGAAATAGTGGTGGAAAACAGGTGCCGTAGTTATTTAAAATTGGAAGCTTTCCACCCAATTCGAATATTGGACCATTTTTTTCAACTGGTGGATCACAATCACCACAAATCGCAGTCTTTCCTACAATTAGTTTCACTACAGACCTTGTGCTCACTTACAAATATACTAAATATATTATAAGTAACCAGGTTACTCATTTGGTTATAAAGCTATAGGAGTAAACATAGTATTATCTCTTTACCACAACATTTTACTTTCAAAATCTTTTTTCTTATTAAAACATTGTATTTTGAAATGTCCACCTAATTATATAACAATGCAATAGGTAAAAACAAAAGTAGGATGCTATAATAAACAAATTAATAGAAATAGATTGCTATTTCATGCATTTAGTTTATGTTATGACGTTCGGTGTTGTATTGTTTTTATATCACACAAGTTATAGTTGATCAATTTTTATTTGAAGAAAATTGATATTATTTTTGTATGCATGACAACAATTACTTTGAATATTAAAATATTTATATTATTTTTGATGCAAAAAATTTGATGCAATATAATGAACTTTGAATCATGGATCATATGCTTTATTAATGGACAACTCTTGTTTTACTGAGTTCTCAACTGTTGTTCTTGTTTAGTGTACGAGTATTTGATTTTTGATATTGATTTTTGACTTTGTTTTAGTCTTTGATTGTACTTTATTTGTATTTGTAGGATGGCAATAAACGGGTATCACATTGGTGAACGTATCGAGGTTCTTGGTACTGAACAGGGTTTTGAGAATTCATATTATGCTGCTACGATTATCAGCCGGTCTTTGAATTATTTGGGTGTTCGTTACGAAACTTTGTTTGATGGTGAATATGAAATGCCATTGGAGGAATTTGTTAGTGCTAACAATGTTCGTCCTTATCCAATTGATATGGATGTGGAATTCCATCTTGGTGATATTGTTGATGTGTGGCACAATGACGGTTGGTGGGTAGGAAGGTACCGTCGTTATGATGCTGATCGTGAAGATGGGAAATTTTATAGAATTTATTTTGACTATATGGTGGAAGGTATGCGTCATGAGAGTTATCGTTTGGAGGATCTTCGTTTGCATCAAAACTTTTATTTTGAAGATTACGTTGATTTCATTCGTGTGTGGACTTATAGTAGGGTTTAGCTATGGTTTGGTGTTTTTGTAGGTGGTGGTTTTTGTTATTTTGGTGGTTTTCTGATAGGGATTGTATGTATGTAGTTTGGTGTAGGTTTAGATGCATAGATGAAAGAATCTTGTTTGTTTTGGTGATGTGGTTGTAACAGCATAGTGCAGTAAAACAATGTTGTATTTGTTTGTGTAATGGAAATGTAGTTTGTTTAATTACATTGCAACTTATGTCCTAAAGGGATGTTGTGTAATGGCAATGTAGTTTTCTTTATTTATATTGCATCTTTTGTTCTAAGTGTTGTTGTGCAATGGCAATGTAGTTTCCTTTATTTACATGGCATTGTAGTTTTCTTTATAATAATTTCAAAAAAAATATTAACAATGTAAAAATTTTTCTTACCTAAACACTAATAACAAACATAATTCACATACAAAATAACTTTTTGTGAATCATAGCATAATTGCATCATTTACATTTAATACCAATCATCAAAAAGAAACATACATATAAATTCTAAATCTAGTTTGCTTTATTTACATTGTATCTGATCTTTTAAAAGATTGTTGTATAATGGCAATGTACTTTGCTTTATTTACATGGTAATGTAGTTTCCTTTATTATAAACACTAATAACAAACATAATTCAAATACAAAATTACTTTTTCTGAATAATACTATAATTGCATCATTTAACATATAATACTAATAATCCAAAACAAACACACATATCATGTCTAAACACAAAAAAAAAAAAACAAGGATCCTTATGTAGTTTTCCTTACAAAACACTAATAACAAACATAATACCCAACCAACTAACAACAAAACATCACAAACCACCAATTTCTTGAACCCTCAATTCAACTTCATGTAGATGATCTTCATGGTAAATCTTTTTCTTCTTGTAGGATGTCAGCTTATCATAGTCTTCAAGAGATGTAAGAAATGAAGCTTTACACAAATTGAAATCTGACAACAACAACTTACCAACATACTTCTTTCTCATATCTGTCAGTTGAAGTTTCTGACTGGTACACTCGGGCAATATATCTGCATCCAATTTCTCCACTCCTCCACCACGATAAACCTCCATGTGTCTCATAAGAAACAATCCACAGTCAACATCATTGCCTTTTGTCTGCCACTCCATCTCAAACCTTTCCATCTTCATTACTTTGTATGCATTGATTCGAGGATGATCCGTAATTGTCATATACTGTTTAAACATTGTTTTCTATATAACAAATTTTTTTTTATTAGTTTAATAGAAAATAAAAAACAAAACAAAACTCAATATGTGATAATAAAAATAAATTACCAAATTATCAAGAAAAACCCGATATTTTGAAGGGATCCCTCCTGTAATCATGTCATTATCAATCATTTGCATCTTCTCTTTGACTAAGTCAAAAACAATAAGAAAGTAATGTTCCTTCCTAAGAATAGGAAACAATACCTGTTCAAAAATATAAAAAATTAAACAATAACATACGAATAAATTAATTTAATAATATATAAACATAAATAATTAACATACCAAATTTGTGGTACATAAATTCTTGACACGAGGAAACTTATCCCAATAAGTTCGAATTTTTCAACAAATCGTGAATTAATTTGATCCGTCTTCTTGAAAGCAATATTTTTCTAAAAAAAATGAAAAGAGTTAGAATATTTTTAATAAAAATACAAAAAATAAATAAAATAGATCATACCATCACTGAACATGGCATGAAAAACCTTGATAATTGAGTATAACCTTTAAATTTTTCATTGTCATTCAGAAAAGCTGACCATAAATCAATAACACCATAGTGAATCCTACAACCTGGTATGAGAGACTCCATCATAGCTCTTATACCAACAAATCCATGAGGAGATTCATAGACTTTTTCCCTAGAAACAAACATTATTTTTAAAATACCAAAAATATATATATACATATAATAAAAATAAGTATAAAAACATCAATGAACACATACCTAGGATCACGAGTAGCCAAAAACAGAGAACCAGCAACCCTTTTTTCCAAACGTGTCACACTTTCACTTGAATCAACTTCTTTATTATGATAAGGTGAACAAAGTGCTGGCCCAGGAATTACATCTCTTTTTGTCCTTCTTGGTTGAACACTAAGAGACTGTATTGGTATTGGAGAAAATATCATTGGTTCCTTCATCTTTTCTGCAGAACAATCAAGTGGAACTGCATCTTTTGGAGTTCTAAAATCTCCATCTAACCCACTGTCTCTATCTAACAAATTACTCTTAACCAACTCATCCACTACTTCTGCATTGCTTTTAGATACTTCACCAACAACCAAAGGGTTATTTGAAAAAATAGGAGAAACATTTGCTAAAATGGTTGGAATGATAAAAAAAGAATCTTTAACCTTGACTTGGTTTGGATCAACACCAGCATCTTTCGAATCTTCCTTATTTTTCATAAAGAACTCCAACTGTTCCTGAACCCGAGGATGATCCAAAAATTGTGTCATAGACAATTGATCAAGCTGGACATCTCCTATCTCTTCTGAATCTTGAACATCTTCATTTTTCTTTTTAAAAGTTCTTAACTCATCAGAAACTTCAGCATCTTCATTTACTTCTGGAACAAATTGTAACTGAATACTTTCATGAACTGATATTGCCTCATTTATACATATATTTCGGGCAATATCGAGTGCCTAAACACGTGTTTTTGGTATGATATCAAGATAAAAGGTACTTATACGTTTAAATTACCAAAACACAGGAAAAATGGCTTTGCGGATAAAGAAGGAGCTGAATACGAGCCTTATTGTGAACAAAAGAAGTCAATGGCAGCAACAGCTAAGATCGCGACGCGATCTCCTTACCGATCGCGACGCGACAAGAGAGGTCACGATGACACAGTGCTGACAAAACGATCGCGAAAAAAAACTTCAAATCGCGACCCGATGAGATCACGACCCGATCACCTCTAGGATCGCGACCCGACCCACCAACTACAGTCCACTGAGTCGGGATAGTGGCCAGCGCAAAAGAGCACTACCCATTAGATCGCGGCGCGACCCCCTATAGGATCGCGACGCGACGGTGTCTGGCCAGGACTATAAATTGAGGCTTTCTCTTGTTGTTTGGGACACCATCACACCAACCTTCACACGTATACCTCAGAACCACAACATCAAACTCGACAGTTTGCCTACTGGTACGGTGCGGATGGAATCGAGAGCTTGAAGAATGTTCGGCTGGGACTTCATTCAGTTTGCTTTATATATGTTTAGCATTCTACTATGATTTCCTAGGCCGTATTCTTCAGATCATGTTATATTTGTTATCTTCATTATTCATTACTTAGATTTGAATACTATCTAGTTATGATTTGATTGTTATTTATCGGATATTGAACGTTTTATATTTTATCTTGCATAATTCATTTGACTATCAAATATGTTAAGGTACCTTCCTTTTGGACTTATTGCTGAGTTATTTTAGTGTAGAGGACCAATTTGACTATATGAATTTTATCATAACTGTGCTATGACCATTAGACAGATTTGACTAGTGATGGACCAAATCCTAGGGTTAAGTCACGAAGGTAGAAACTTATATGTGTATGGTAAGTTTGTACTAGAGGACCAATCTGTACAAACCATTTTGATTTTCATGACCATTGAGATCAAAAACTCGAATGAATCTTGTATGATATGAACCAATACATGATTATTTGGAAAATGTAATTGCATGACCATTGCCATTAATGACCTTATAATCATAGGATTAGGTAGTTGGACCAAAACATCTAATCACTCTAGAAATCGATATTTAACTTTCAATATCCATTGCACTAATATCATATCAAACATAACTAGATGGTTGAATCGAATCTAAGTATAAATATTTACTTTTATGTTTTGTAATTTATATTTATATTTTCCGATTCTAATAAACTTTTGCGTTGTCTCTTGACACGAGTCAATGCATTCTCTTAAAACCCCCCTTTTTAATTACTGTTTTCTTGAATAATTGTTAATTAATAATTGATTTTCTTAACTTAAAAATATCCGTTTTCCCTTGGGTTCGACAACCCGGATTTACCATTACTATACTACAACCGATTAGGTACACTTGCCTAATTGTGTTGTTCTATTCATACATGGTATTTCCCTCTTCAGAAATGTAAAACTAATGTGAAAACCAATTGCTAATATCATATATACGCTCGTAACACACCAAGTTTTTGGTGCCGTTTCTGGGTATTTTATATGTATGTTTGAAAACACATCAAGTTTTTGGCGTCGTTGCCGGGGAATTCGGTTTTATTTTTTTTTTGTATAGAAAATTAAATTATTAGTTAATATTTGTGTGATTGTAAATTTTTTTTGTGTGTTATGTATTTTTATTGTTTTGATTGACATATCACTAATCATAAAATGGATATTTGCACACCTTAAGCATATTTTAAGTGTGGGGTGACTATTTCGGGAAATATGAAGTGACAAAACTTTGAAGTCTTTTCTGCTCACGTAATGCGACGTGTATGCCATCCGGACGTGACGCGTCGACAATCCGGATCGCGTTGAGAAAGAGACAACTTCAAGTTACGCGACACGTAAATGTGCATAACGCGTAAACAACCGAGGCAGATGCTGGTCGTGCATAATGATACATGGTTTTTCAGGCTAAAAATCAGCCACTACTGAGAAGGGGAACGCTTCTTTACAGTGGAGGTAGCGATACTGACGACGGTCAAAAGTCGCACAGCCAGGACAACACACCATAACCGCAACCCAGTAGCCACGGCTTTGAAACTTCAGGGAGCACAAAACGAGTGATATTTTTCTTTTATTGTTATTACTTTTATTTTTTTATTTTTTATTTTTTTATTTAATTTTTGTGTGTTTATTTGTGTGTGAATAATATTTTTCTAAGTGATGTGTATGCAAATTTGCTAAGATTCAATGCTGGCAGCATGTTCAACGAATTCTTTTCTGTGGAAAGAGCCTCATATATGACATCGACCGGTACCCAATGGGAGTCTGTTCCATTTTGCTCCCTTTACTGTTTTGAATTATATATACAATAAAATTATTGTATAAAATAAGTGTAGGGTAAGAGCGACATACTGCAATAATTAACTGAGCCAATTTAAAATTTTTTTATCTTAAACATCTATTCCAAAATTGAACGCTAAAAAGAAAATTGTTAAGAAAAATGTTTTGAAAATAAATTCGTAGGTTACATTTAATCTTATGTATGTATTTTTAGTTTTTCATTGTTTTATATAAAATTTAGTTCTATAGAGGACAAGTTTTCAGCTTGGTAGTTGCAAAATGTTTTGCATAAATAATGAAATAGACCCGTTGAAAATTTACCAGTTGTTAAAAACTGAGTTTTTGCCAAAACAGATTGAGTCAGTTTCCCTACTTGCAAAAATGCACGAATTATATGCTGTTACTAAATTGAGGAAAATAAGCCTCGATAAATGAACTTAAAATGAGAAAAATTCTCAAGAAATTTGATGTGCTAAAAAGCAGAAGTCAAGTAATGTTATACCATAAGATTGAGACTCAGAAAGGAAAATTCAATCAGTGGCCTTTGACATTCGAGCAAGTAGACATAAAATGGGTGGCCTTCGGGCATTTATGCACCTTATTACCTAAAACCAACTGGTTTGGGATAATATTGTAGAAAGCTCGCTACATGGGTGTCATCGAAAGTCATAGAATTTCCTTAGTGGCCTTTGGAATTTGAGTTAGTAGACTCTGCATAGTCTTGAGTCGAAAATTTGTAATCAAGAGTTCCATCGAAAGTCACGAGTTTCAAAGGTGCGGAAAAATGGAAATAATAACTTAAGTTGATAAATTTAGTCCAGCATAATTTTAATTTTAAATATGGGAAATTCGACAAAAAGTCTTGAGGTGGAAGAATCTTTAAAGGGTGTATTTGATGTTATGTAAAAATGAGTATTTATCAATCTAAAGACTTGTCGTTGATAGAAAGAGAGTTTCTGTAAAGTTTTGAAAAGTTAGAAATATGTACATAGGACTAGGTATAATCTACTATGTTTATTCTTAATTCATTATTCTTAACATCGATAATAAACGCTAGATCTGTGATAGCGTATGGAAAGTTGTTTGGACATCAAGTTTCTCGGCTTGGTTTTAAATTGCAGTTTGCTTGAGGACAAGAAAAATCCAAGTGTAGGGTATTTTGATATTGCCTTATTTATACATATATTTCGGGCAATATCGAGTGCCTAAACACGTGTTTTTGGTATGATATCAAGATAAAAGGTACTTATACGTTTAAATTACCAAAACACAGGAAAAATGGCTTTGCGGATAAAGAAGGAGCTGAATACGAGCCTTATTGTGAACAAAAGAAGTCAATGGCAGCAACAACTAAGATCGCGACGTGATCTCCTTACCGATCGCGACGCGACAAGAGAGGTCACGATGACACAGTGCTGACAAAACGATCGCGAAAAAAACTTCAAATCGCGACCCGAACACCTCTAGGATCGCGACCCGACCCACCAACTACAGTCCACTGAGTCGGGATAGTGGCCAGCGCAAAAGAGCACTACCCATTAGATCGCGACGTGACCCCCTATAGGATCGCGACGCGACGGTGTCTGGCCAGGACTATAAATTGAGGCTTTCTCTTGTTGTTTGGGACACCATCACACCAACCTTCACACCTATACCTCAGAACCACAACATCAAACTCGGCAGTTTGCCTACTGGTACGGTGCGGATGGAATCGAGAGCTTGAAGAATGTTCGGCTGGGACTTCATTCGGTTTGCTTTATATATGTTTAGCATTCTACTATGATTTCCTAGGCCGTATTCTTCAGATCATGTTATATTTGTTATCTGCATTATTCATTACTTAGATTTGAATACTATCTAGTTATGATTTGATTGTTATTTATCGGATATTGAACGTTTTATATTTTATCTTGCATAATTCATTTGACTATCATATATGTTAAGGTACCTTCCTTTTGGACTTATTGCTGAGTTATTTTAGTGTAGAGGACCAATCTGACTATATGACTTTTATCATAACTGTGCTATGACCATTAGACAGATATGACTAGTGATGGACCAAATCCTAGGGTTAAGTCACGAAGGTAGAAACTTATATGTGTATGGCAAGTTTGTACTAGAGGACCAATCTGTACAAACCATTTTGATTTTCATGACCATTGAGATCAAAAACTCGAATGAATCTTGTATGATACGAACCAATACATGATTATTTGGAAAATGTAATTGCATGACCATTGCCATTAATGACCTTATAATCATAGGATTAGGTAGTTGGACCAAAACATCTAATCACTCTAGAAATCGATATTTAACTTTCAATATCCATTGCACTAATATCATATCAAACATAACTAGATGGTTGAATCGAATCTAAGTATAAATATTTACTTTTATGTTTTGTAATTTATATTTATATTTTCCGATTCTAATAAACTTTTGCGTTGTCTCTTGACACGAGTCAATGCATTCTCTTAAAACCCCCCTTTTTAATTACTGTTTGCTTGAATAATTGTTAATTAATAATTGATTTCCTTAACTTAAAAATATCCGTTTTCCCTTGGGTTCGACAACCCGGATTTACCATTACTATACTAAAACCGATTAGGTACACTTGCCTAATTGTGTTGTTCTATTCATACATGGTATTTCCCTGTTCAGAAATGTAAAACTAATGTGAAAACCAATTGCTAATATCATATATACGCTCGTAACACACCAAGTTTTTGGTGCCGTTTCTGGGTATTTTATATGTATGTTTGAAAACACATCATGAACTTTGTTAAATTCGGAATTTCGTTTGTCAGCATACTTTAGTATCTCTTTATTTCCTGGGAATTGACTCCAAGCACGCTTGATCCAATCATCAATAGTAGGCTTCAAATAACAAAAACTCTTGAACAGAAAATCTATCTTTTCCTTGAATTCCTGTAAAATAATATTAATTTGAAACAACTTGCATACCATATTAAAAAGACATAAAAAACATGTTACAAAACAAAATTTGATTCGAAAACTATACCTCTATTGATTTTGAACCATCAAGAATAATATCAAATCGAGGAACAGAAGGACCACTATCCATCCAATCTTCATTCACATTATCATTCTTATAAAAATCACCTAAATTAATATTTCAAATTAGATTCTCAAAAATATTTAAAAATATATATAAATAATGAAACTTACGATCATCTTCCACATCATTGTCATTTCTGTTATCTTCAACAATATTTTTCCCTTTATCAGATTTATCTAAAGTAATAGCCACTGTTTTAAATTTTAAAGGTCAATAAACATAAAAATGGAAATAAAAACATAAAATATAAAAATAATAAAACTTACCATTATCTCTCACTTCAGTTTCATTACATTTCTCTTGACAAGCAGTTTTCCCTTTCTCAGAATGATCCAAAATAGTAGAAACTGATTCAAAATATCAGATTCAGTATAAAGATTCAAAATATATTATTTGAAATAAAAACATAAAATATAAAAATAATAAAACTTACCATTATCTCTCACTTCAGTTTCATTACATTTCTCTTGACAATCAGTTTTCCCTTTCTCAGAATGATCCAAAATAGTAGAAACTGATTCAAAATATCAGATTCAGTATAAAGATTCAAAATATATTATTTGAAATAAAAACATAAAATATAAAAATAATAAAACTTACCATTATCTCTCACTTCAGTTTCATTACATTTCTCTTGACAAACAGAATTCCCTTTCTCAGAATGATCCAAAATAGTAGAAACTGATTCAAAATATCAGATTCAGTATAAATATTCAAATTATAATATTTGAAATAAAAACATAAAATATAAAAATAATAAAACTTACCATTATCTCTCACTTCAGTTTCATTACATTTCTGTTGACAAAAAGTTTTCCCTTTCTCAGAATGATCCAAAATAGTAGAAACTGAATCAAAATATAAAATTCAGTATAAAGATTCAAATTATAAGATTCAGAAAAATAAAAACCAATTAAAAAATTCATTTACCTTCAAGTTGCTGAACATCAGATTTTTTCTTTGTAATTTTCTTCTTTTTTTTCAAAGTAACATCACTTCTCATCTTTTTCTTATCAATCTTTTTTCTGATAACAGCAGCAATAGTTATCTTTTCTTCCTGCTCTTTCATCTTTTTCTTTTGAATTCTTCTTCTTATGACATTACCTAATGTCATGTTTTCCTCATCTTAAATATAAAAAAAATAACTTTTAATAATAATAAATATATGAAAAAAACATTTAAATGATATTATAGAAATTTAAAAATTCATTAAAATGGAATAAAAGAGAAACATGTTTCTCTTTCTAAATGGTTACCTTCTTCCTCATCCACGTAGTCAACATATGATTGAATGAATTCAACATTTGCATAACCTCCATTAATGGATAAATAATCCAATTTTTCTTTTACTTTTGTTGGAGTCCAATAAGATGATGCAGGAAATAACCTTTCTAAAGGTTCTGAATTTCTCAAAGTACAATGAAGATACAACAACTGCATAAGATGAATAAAAATATAATTAATAATTATTTTATAAAAATTATTTCAAAAAATATAAAAATTAAGCTTACCACAAGAAAAGCAATAGGACCACCATATTGCATATTCTTCTTATCTTTTTCATTTGAATGAATCTTTTTGCTATGATTCAAACAATCAATCACAAAGCCACACCAATCAAGATCTTTAGTAGAAACTTCTTCTTCAAAATTCTCCAAAAACTTTTGGTTGCATGTACCCATAGCAGGACCATCAATCATAATGGTAACATATGCAACCAAAAAGTTTAATACAAAGATAAAATCAGAATCATCACTTTTCTCTAACAATTCTCTAAGATTTACAAGTCTAATCCTAGACATAGAAAATTGACTCCTCCAATTTTTTATAGTAGCACTAGCAGAACGACTTTTGACAGGTAGATTCATAGAAATATGACCCATAGGAAGACCATACATGTCATGCACACCTCTCCTGGTAATATGAATCTCCTTGTTGTTGATACTAAGAACGTTTCTATTTTCATCATATCTCTCAAGTAGCCATGAACAAATATCCCTACTAAATTTCTTGAGAACAAAATCTTCAACGAATCCAAATCCTATTTCCTTAACTACAACTTTTTGATTATCATTAAAAATCATGTAAATTGTAGAGAGTACACCTGAAGGGTTCCTATATGTAATTTCACCCTTCTTAATATCAACTTCTCCAAAATCAGGAGCAGACACGAAATCATCATCTTCTTTCTTCTTTTTTCCTTTTTTTGTCCTTAACCTTTTTAACTTTAAGAACTTTAACTGATGAATCCCCTTTTCAAGAGGATGAAACATCAACTTTAGATTTGGAAACCAAAGCAGACTTTGAGTTAGAAGATACATCAATGACTTTTTGTTTTGCATCTTTTGGAAGAGACAGCCTCTTCCTTTTTTTTGATTCAACTACATAAGAAAACACAAGATACATTATATTGGAGTTAATACAAAAATGAACAGAAAAATACATGAAGATTAGTCATATTATGTCATTGTACTTTCATTTTTTCACGGTTACAATGTTTTAGCTTTCAATTTTTTTCCTGTTAAGGCATTGTAGTTTCATCTTTTTTTTACGGTTACAACATTTCAAATCCAATTTTTGTATGAAGACATCTTACTTTGAATCATCTACCAATTACATCATTATAGTTTAAGTGGGTTGATCCTAAACTACCCTGCAAGTAATACAAAATATGTTTTAAGAACCTACACAATAAAATACACAGGACTGTCATTGTGTATTTTCAACATTTACATTTTTGTGCAACAAAATAATAACATAAACTGAACGTTCCCAAACATAAATTCACATCATTATAGTTTTAGTTTACTCATTAATTTTGAATCTTTAAATATTTATAATATTTTTATTCAAAAATTTTGATGCAATATCATTAATTTTGAATCATGTTTCATATGCTATTTGTTATATGATGCATAAATAAATATTGTATCATAATATGTTTGAATGATGAATCATATATAAATAGAACTTGATAATTAAATTAAAATGGAAAAAATGGAATGGGTCGAAATTAAAATAGAAATTCATAATAGATATATGGGCTGAAACATTTTTTAATAATTAATGAATATGGGCTGATCCATTATGATACATATATTGGCCTGATCCATTATAATCCAACTATTGGTAATAAAAAAGAAGATTTACAATTGCATGCTTCGAACTTGAGACCTGTGGATTAAAATACGCATGCTTTACCATTCGGCCAAACTCAATATTTGATTTTCTTTCCCGTAAAATATATATAATGTAGTTTAAGTTTTTATGTTAGTAGCACATTGCTTATGAAAAATCAACAAAGTTATAGTGTTACAGTTTATTTTTTTTTTTCTGTTAAAGCATTTGTAGTTATAGCACATTGCTTTACCACTAGGTCAAACTCAAGAAATCTAACTTTTTAATATGTACCAATTATAGATTTGGATTTTTAGCTTTCTTATTAGTAACTAGTAAGTACATTAGTTATTGAAAAATCAACACAAAATTATAACATATTGAAAATTTTTGTAATCTAAAGTTGAAATATTAAGACTTGTATAAAATATATAATTGCTAACTATTATCTATAATCATATTGATTTTAAAAACAAACATAAAAATGTAAAATAAAGGATTTTAATATACAACAAACTAAAGTTGTACCGTATAATTCTTTCGAAATAAGTATACAACTTTTGAATCATTTAGTTTGAATTAACATATTGCTACTATCTACATGGACATATTAGAATTTAAATTAAATTATATGTAATGTTAAAATAATGAAAATGATCTAAACACTCTTAATATAGATCATAATCTCATCTATGAACATTATAATGCAGTTTTGAATCAAATGATTAGACACAGTTGATTAAATACATGAATATGTTTGGTGTTTTGATAATACTAAATTTATGTTATACATTTTTTTTACTTCACACAAAATTGATTGATATAATTAACAGAAAACAAATGCACATGAGTCACAAAATCGAAATTAAAAAAATGATGAACAAAAACAGATTATCAACAATAAAAAACAAACTACTATCAACTAATCAAACAAATTATACAATCATATACACACAAAGAAGGATTATAAGGTTCGATTATAAAAAAATTCAAGTATACTAAAAACTAGGGTTTCTAATAGTATAAAAACACTATCGATTAAGGATTAATCAAACAATGCATGCAACTATATGAACAAATCGAACGATTATAAGCTTCCATGACAATAGATTCAACAAAAAACAAGAAAAAAAAACTAAAAACTCAAGAACAGATGATTACCTGATTCCATAAATGATTATCCACAAATAACGAACATAAAGCAGCGATTCCTAGTCCGATTTCGATATCTCGTCGTCCGATTTCGATATCGTCGTTCTCCGATATCTTCGCCGTCCGAAAAAGAAGAGAAGAGAGGAGGGAAGTTAGAAGTGACGTGAAATAACAGTTCCGTCGTAGGCTATAGAGATTAGAACTGTAATGACGAAATTGCCCCGAATTCTTCTGACCTTAGCTGGAAAGTGGCATAAAGTTGGACATAATTTCAATTATGCCACCGCCTCATTGAATTAAAATAAAAAAAACGAAAAAACCACAACCACTGATCTAATTAAATGAAAGGCTCGGATTAGTCCTCGCAGTCCTCACCATTTTTCTTGTCCTCACCCGATCCTATTTCTATATATATATATATATATATATATATATATATATATATATATATATATATATATATATATATATATATATATATATATATATATATATATATATATATATATATATATATATATATATATATATATATATATATATATATATATATATATATATATTCTTGAAATACAAAGAATTTGGATAACAAGGGTAATATACAAAAACACAATCCAATTATGAAGATGATTTCCAAACACCTGAAACAATAATAAAGCCAAAAAAGGAAAAATTTTGACACTAATGAATTGTTTTAGTCAACGATGGGTTATACAACTTTTGAATTTCTTTTCAAGGATTTCTAACATCCATTAGTGAGATGTGCACCAATTTTGAGCATTTGAAAAAAATATTGAATCCAAAATCAATTTTGCTTGTGATAAGGTTCCTGATGATTCAAGCATGATTGAAGGAAGGAACAACTTCAACATGATGTTTCAAGAAGTGAACCCAAAAACGGAAGCCAGCATTAAGGAAGTATCCCATGAATCATTAAGGAAGTATCCCATGAATCAATGCCAACCAAATTGTGATGTGTCCCTTAGTCAGATCCTGACATTTATGGTAAAGATTCTATAGTTTCTTATATTAATTCAAAATGGTGAGATTACACTCAAATCACTGAAGAGATAAATAAGCCCTTGGAATTGCTTAAATCAAAATAGAAGGAATTTGTTAACTCATCACTACCACATTGAAGCCTTGGTTTGTTAGAAGACTTTGAATAATGTGATAAATGGGAATGCTAGTAACCTTTCAATGAATACACCAGCAACATTTATCCGCTGTCCAAATCTATTATCAGCTTTTCAAACACTTTCCAACCCACTTCATGCGTGCAGCTGATATACAAAAAGGGATAAGTGCAAATGAAAAAAGTATATCAGAATAGATTTTCTCAATAGTAGCCGACCCAAAGTATACTTTACATTTTTTTATTGAATTATACGTAATATTAAACAATTACACCATATATAACTAATATATATAATATGTGTACAACAGTGACATAGTGTTTCGGTGTTTAGGTGGTATTACTGCAAAACGTTTTCATATGGAAAGCTTTTCCCCAGATTATGAATTATTTGGCCATGTTCTTAATGTATGGGTTTATTTGTTGTTTGGAAGAGGAAATTTGTGGGCCTCATTCTCCTCAAAGAAATTTGTGCAGAATCACGTTAACGGTAAATTCTCTTATACTAATGTAATTTATAACAATAATCATTAATGATTAAGTACAATATTCAACAAAAATTAACATATCTAACATTATTTTGTTATTTTCACATTTTATACAACAAAATATGTATCTTCAAAACCCAATCTTCCTTGAAATTCAACAAAACGAACTTTTTATGAACACTTTTATCCATTGCATTGAAGATAATGACTCAACTCTCAGAAGAATCTGCTTGGTAAGTTAATCCTGAACTATATTGGATCGTCTTCTTCAAATATGTTGCATAATTTAACATTTTTACTAACTGCAAACTTGATTACTATTATAGTTTATAATTAGTTTGTGTACAACGGTAACATGATTTATATTCATTGTTGATTAAGCAAATACACCATAAATAATTAATATATAATATGTGTAAAACATTGACATGATTTATATTCATTGTTGATTAGGTGCATGATGAAAATTCACATACGATTATATACATGACGAGCTATATTCATTGTTGATTATATGCATGATGAATGTTCATGAACTATACTCATTGTTGATTATATGCATGATCAATGTTCATTAATTATATATATATTGCTGATTATATACATGATGAATGTTCATGAATTATAATTAATTTATGGTGTGTAGTCATACATGATCACATGATGTTTATCAGCCACATATGTCTTCAAGTTTGTTTTTAGTTTTGTAATAAAATATTGTAGATTATGCTACCCTTTGTTCTTGATTTCCATATTTTCCTATTTTCAATTGATATTAAGAATCCAAAGTTTATTATAATCGACAATTGTAAAGTTGACCAATAAATTGCTGACGGATACAGTCTCTTGCCAGATATTGTTGTAAGTTAATATATATGCATTACATATTTTGTAGTATTTTAGTTTCATATGTTTACACTTGTTTTTTAAATGATTACAGCTTAGGTAAGTGGCAGATTACTTGCATTCTGTTTCTCATGCAAAAGCTGAAGAATTGTCTAAAGTTCACCCATATAGGCTTTAGATGGAATGGTGCACATTAGACAACCATACTGATTGTATAATTTTCACCATATGCCAAATTGAAATATACATGGGTCCTAATGTTAAAGATTTTAAAACCGGATTCAAGAAAGAGTGCAAAGGTCAGAAATTACAACTTGAAAAACTTTGGGTCAAGTATGTTATGTCAGACTATAACATGTGTAACCATGATATTGCAAACCAACCTGCTGAATTTTTGAAGTTACCCGCAAGACAACATAAGCAAATAACGATCGATGCCGAAGTGAAAATTCATGCTAGATTGTGTTCATTTAGTTAACAAAATGATTGTCTTTTGTTTTTTAATTGGATTTTAGACATAACATATAGACTTTGATCATGTTTTTTGTCTAGTATTTCATCAACAAAGACGATTGTCGTATATTACATTTTGGTTTTTAAATATCACAATATGCTTTTTCTATAAGTTAATAGTTACCTGAAACATTATTCGTTGCTGATTTTTTATTATAATTATTATATTATTCATAACATAAAATCCTATAACAATATGTTTGATAAGTAAATAAAATCATCATATACTTCATGTATGTGATCAATAATGAATATAAATCATGCATGTGATCAACAATGAATATAAATCATGTATGTGATCAGCAATGAACATAAATCATGAATATCCATCATGCATATAATTAGCAATGAATGTATATCATCATGTGTATATTCACTCATCCACTTAATTAACAATGGATACAAATCATAAAGATAATCATAACTGAATATAATTCATCATGTGATTGATTTTTTTTACTATAATGATTATATTCTTATTCTAAAATTACAAAAGCCAACTAATTTCAGCTGTTACTCATTGATGAGAAATTATCCAATTAACATATTATATCCTTATATTCATGTTTATATTTTATAATTCATAAATAATTCTAGATATACTCATTCATGAATAACATATTCTATCATTATATTTATTGCACTCTTTGACCTATTCCATTAATTGATGATTATATTAAATCTGCCATTGTTGAATGATTATGAACATTTTTTTTTCATACTTGATAAGTTATCTACATTTGTTATGTATACATTGTCCTTTTATAATGAAACAGGGTTACATTTTAATAATATATTTGTATATTTTTACATGATTCATGTTTCAGTTTTAATAATATTGATACATGATTCCTATACTAATATTCATAAAGATTTTAAAATGCAGGAATCGTGTATTAAAAACATCATCGCATTCATTGAAGCATGGTTTTAATATTGAAACAGGAATCGGGTATGAATATATGTTTTTAATACTTTTTTCATCAATGGCTATTCTTATATTAAATTACCTATCCTTATAATCACTACATTCATTATAACATTTTCAATGAATTGTTGTAATCAATGATGGTTTACATAACTTTTGAATTTGTTTACAAGGATTTCTAACATCTATTAGTGAGATGTACACCGATTTTGAGGATTTGACAAAAAAAATTGAAGACAGAATCAATTATGTTTGTGATAAGTTTCCTGATGATTTAAGCATAATTGAATGGAGGATCAAGTTCAATGATTTAAGAATAATTGAATGGAGGAACAAAATCAGTTATACTTGATAAGTTATCTACTTTTGTTTTGTGTACATTGTCCTGTTTAAAATGAAACAATGCCTTAAATCAAGTTGTATACATTGTCCTTTTATCTACTATTGTTTTGTACATATTATCATTTTATTAAATAATAATCAACTTATCATGTACCATTGCAAAAAAGTTTCTCAACAGTAAATATTACTGATTAAATAAAACTTATAAATGCATATAATAAATAATTTTTTAATCCATCAGAAATTTATAAAACATATTAACACTTCATATATATAACTAATTTTTCATAATTATATTCATTCATGATTACATTGTATAACATTCAACGCATCAACCATTAGATAATATAACCATTTTTCTCATCATCCTTTAAATAAACTCAAAGAAAATTCAAGTTTTACAAATATTTCAAATATTAAAAAAAACTACAAAAGTAATTTTACTTTAATTATCTTTACCCTTTGATGCTTCTTCTCGTGCAATTGCAACTGATGTATTCGTTACAACCGTTGCAAATTGTTTTTCTTAATTTTATTTAGAAGATGAAGATCCTTTCTCCCTTGCACTAACCAACCTTTTTTAGTACCACAACCTTTATTTCGTATGGCCTTTGGTGCACATATTTCAATTTTTTTAGGCATGGTTACACTCAATAGTTTCATCACTTCTGCTTCATTTGTGTCTTTATTTGCACGTTGTTTTGACGATTCATCTTCAAATTGTTTCCTCGTGTTACAAATCACTTCCATAAAAGCCAACAATTTGACCTTATTCCATTTTACATTGTCCATGCAATACTCTACGTTTTGATGTGCTTTAGTTAGATTACCAGTTTCATCTTCTGCCTCCAAACATCCACTTTTACTTAGAAGCAAATGGCTTGAAATTACATCCCTTCTCCATCTCTTAAGAATATATTGATAAGGTATTTTCTCTACACGATTTGTAAGACCCTAATCTCAAAATGCTTAAGTTCAATGTTAAGGAATGAGATTTTGGGAAATTTTGCAGTTAGCGCCGCTAATGTTAGGGTTAGCGCCGCTAATGTTAAGGATTAGCGCCACTAATGTTCGCATGGTCTGGTAGTGGGTTTGCACGATCACAGTTAGCGATGGTAACTAAAGAGTTAGCGACGCTAACGGCTGGTTTTAGGCCAAAACCCTAGATTTTGAAGTTTAGGCCATATGTAAGGGTAGGGAACCCTAGGTCAGCCGTCATTTGCATCATTTCAGACCCCAAAGTCGTTTTTATCCTTTTTCTAAGCTTTCTTGGTTGGTATTAGCTCTTTTGGTCACTTTGGAAGGCATTATTGAAGAGATTATGATGCTAGAGGATGCATGGTGTTGCTAGGAGGCTTTCTTCAAGTGGAAATCAGCTAAAGCTTGTTGTTTCTGAACCATTATGAGTAAAGTTCTCACATTTTTACAATTTTAAGGTTATTCTTGTGTTTTGTGTGGGATTTTATGGATTGAAATGAAGTGATGGTTCCTTTTGGTGTTGTCCATGATTGGGAAGGATAAAGTCTGGAACTTTATGCCTTTAAGTCCTGATTTAGAACCATTAAGTTGGTTTAGAGAGTAAGCCAAACTTTCTTTGGTGGTTTTGTTGGGTTTTGGACCATTTTGGACTTGGATCTTATTCTTGAGCTTTTATGGTCATGCTTGGATGGTAAAGTTAGGATTTTTATGGACCTAGGGACTATTTGAAAGGTCACTGGAAGAATTGAGACCTTGGCTAAATAGATTAAGAGCTTAATGGATTTTTGAGGCTGTTTATAGTTAGCGGTGCTAACTGCCTGTTGACCGTTGACTTTGACTTTAACCTTTGACAGTTGACTTTGTGACTAGTTTGACTTTTGGTCAAACTTGAGAGTTTAGGGTAGCGGTCCTAGAGGTTTATCCTGTTTGGAGTTTAGGAAGTTCTAAGTGGAGTTTATCCTTGCTAGGAAGTTCGTATCGTGGGATTTGAGGGCACTCACGTGGAGTGCAGTCTAGCTTGAGATCGTGGATCAGGTGAGTCTTCTCACTATACTATGGGTGACGTTACATGCATATCTAGCCTTTATTAATTTTTATAATAATATGGTTTATATGTGCTTTACGTGTTTGCCAACGAAAGTCGATGACTGCCGGCTTGCGGGCCGATGACTGTCGGCTTGCAGGCCCATAACTTCCGACGTATCAGGGCAATCCCGAGAGTCGTAGGGCGGTGGATCTCCGTCGGGGTATTTGTAATGTGGTGTTGTATGTGATGGATCGTGTAGTATTTTGGGATACTCACTAAGTTTTGTGCTTACTGTTTCACCCTAAGTGTTTTTCAGGTATTTGCTGGGTTGAGCTTGTAACACTGCGTAATTGTACCGCATCTAAGGTTTTGATAATCATGTCTTCCGCTGGATACTGTTTGCAAATTTGTTTGTTAAATACTATTTTACATGTTTTAAATATTAAGTTTTAATTTGAATGATTTTTATCTCACAACCCGATTTATATATATGACCCGTTTTAAAACGAAAAAAATTTACTCTGAATTTTTAGGTGTTACACGATTATTCTTCAACACTGTAAATATGTGTCGACACAATATTCCCATTCAAATGAAGTATTGGCATGAACATTTGGCCTCCATGTTTGATAATTTTACTTCAACCTAATCATCCCCATATAATCAACAATGAATACAAATCATCATGTATATAATCATATATGAATTTTCATCACGCACTTAATCAATAAGGAATATAAATCATGACTATAATAAACTATCAATATAAAGCAAAACGTAAAATTAAAAGTGTGTATACTTTTAGTAAATAATCATCAACGGATATAAATCATGTACATTATCAGCTATGAATATATAAGATAATTTACAATCTGAAATAAATATGATTCATATATATATATATATATATATATATATATATATATATATATATATATATATATATATATATATATATATATATATATATATATATATATATATATATATATAAATCATGTATGTTATCAACAATGAATGCAAATCATATTATTTAAGAAACAATGAATATACTTCATATAATAAGTAATCAATATAGACCATGTATATAATGGCTTTTGTCATAAAAGTCCTTAACTTTTTTCGTAAACGTTCGGTTTTGTCATTTTATGGATTTTATGTCCACTAAAGCCTAAAATTTGCAAACTTTTTCCATCTTTGTCCCTGAAACCTGTGATAACAAGTTTCCAGGTTACCTTGAAAGTATTTTTGAATAAAAGTCTTTAAATTTTTCGAAAATATTTGGTTTTGTCCTGCACCACCGCCACCACCACTATAGTGGAAGTGGAGTGGTGGTGGTGTTGGCTTAAGGACTTCTATACGACATTTCATGGTAAAAACATAAATATAATTGATGAATATGATTTATGATTTATATATATATATATATATATATATATATATATATATATATATATATATATATATATATATATATATATATATATATATATATATATATATATATATATATATATGATTCATGGTAAAAATCAGCATAAATATAATTCATGAACATTCATTATGCATAGTCAACAATGAATATATTTCATGAACATTTATCATGCATATAATCAGCAATGAATATAACTCGTCATGCATATAATCAACAATAAATATAAATCATCATGTATATGATCATATATGAATTTTCATCACGCACTTAATCAATAAGGAATATAAATGATGACTATAGCAAACTATCAATATAAAGCAAAAAGTAAAATTAAAACTGTGTATACTTTTAGTAAATAATCATCAATGGATATAAATCATGTATATTATCAGCTATGAATATATAAGATAATATACAATCTGAATATATATATATATATATATATATATATATATATATATATATATATATATATATATATATATATATATATATATATATATATATATATATATATATATATATATATATATATATATATATAAGTAATCAATATAGACCATGTATATAATGGCTTTTGTCATAAAAATCCTTAACTTTTTTCGTAAATGTTCGGTTTTGTCATTTTATGGATTTTATGTCCACTAAAGCCCAAAATTTGCAAACTTTTTTCATTTTTGTCCCTGAAACCTGTGATAACGGGTTTCCAGGTTAGCTTGAAAGTATTTTCGCATAAAAGTTCTTACATTTTTCGAAAATGTTTGGTTTTGTCCTCCACCAACGCCACCACCACTATAGTGGAAGTGGAGTGGTTGTAGTGTTGGCTTAAGGACTTCTATGCGAAATTTCATGGTAAAAACATAAAAATTTGCAAACATAAGAACTTTTATGTGAAAATAATTTCAATGTAATTTGAAACCTGTGATAATAGGTTTCAGGGACAAAGATGGAAAAAAGTTTGCAAATTTTGGGCTTTAGTGGACATAAAATCCATAGAACGATAAAATCGAACATTTACGACAAACTTAAGGACTTTTATGACAAAAACCCTGTATATAATCAACAATAAGTATAGATCACAACTACATTTTCCGCATTCCATTTTTAATACAATGCACAAACTATCCTTGCATGTTGTTTTGACTTCCTTAGCTTTATTCAAATGTTTGACCATAACTAGTTGCCATCCTTCAACCATTTCCATAATCTCTAATGCACAATTCCAAGATCTTTTAAATATTTCTTTATAAACTTGTAAGAACAATGTGTAGGTATACACATTTGCTGCATGTTCTTCTGGTCCAGTTGGCATCTTAAAAATAGGGTTCGCTTTTTTTTTATGAATTCTCTTGTCTGCGTTGATTATTTTGTTTTTTTTTTCAATTGTACTGCCATAGTTCAAACATTATATAAGAAAATTTTCATGGTGAGCAAGTTTATTAAAAAATAAATTCATACTTTCTGACCTTGATATTGTTTTCATTAGACGATGCATTGGAATATCCTTAAAATAAGCAACTATACAATATTTTTGATCGTCGTACATATCCTTGTATCACCTTTTGTCATCTAGTTTGAACTAATGTATAGGTAATTTCCACTCTTTTTTCGAAAACTTCATGATCTAAGTACACATTCCAAACCAATATGTTGAATCTCTTCCTAAAATCGGCATTCTTCAAAAAAATATTGAGTTACCTGAAATAACACATTAATAATACCAATAAGTTATGAATAACTAACATAACATGAATGACTAAATGTTTGACTACCTTGGCTTGTAATTTTTTCATGATGTGTCACATACACCATCGATGATTCGACTCATATAGTATAGCTTTCACAACTTATTTTACAACTGGATCCTGGTCTGTCAAGGCCAATTTTGGTTGTTTTCCATATGCTCATAAAAAATCTTCAAGCAACAATTTATATGAATCAATAGTCTCATTGCTTAGAATCCCAACTCCTACTGTTATTGAACATTAGTGATTATCTATTGTTGTGAATGGAACAAAAACCATTTTGTATCTATAAAAAAATAATAGTTGCAATACTTTAAACATAAAATAATATACACTTAATAATATATAAATATATATACCCTCCCTCAAAAGAAAATTCATGATTGAATTATTTATATTGAAAAAAAAATTTACTCACTTTTTTGCTCTAAACGTTGCATTGAATGAGATTATATCTCCAAAATCTTTGTAGTAAACCTTATATGTCTCATCTACTCAGAACATAGAATGGAGTACATTATCAACACATTTGTACTCGAATCAATAGTTATTTAAATTATCTTTCCTCGTATTCATTTTTTCAAACTATTATTTGCGTGTCTGTATCTATGATAATGTTGCATATCCTTCTAAAATTTTTATAATCAATCACATGAGGTCCAACATTTTCATATCCTCTTTTTAAGCAAGCTTTTAAATTTTGTGTCTTTGTGGCACCGACGTTTGAAGTTAATGTTCTTGCTATAAATTCATTGTCTTTAAAACTGAACTTCATTGCTTTTTTTGAATACATTTGCTCTTCTTTTTTTTTTCAAAGGGATGGTTATGCAACTCTCAAAATTCTTTAATTCTGAATTCATTTGTTCTGACATGTTCTCATTCAAAATTTATTAGTGCTTTACAGTCTATAATTATGAAGTTTGAATTCCTTTTCTTCCTTCCACTTCCTTGTATATAGAAACAGTCTACTGATCTATTATGTATCTTACCACTTCAGTTGCATACTACGCACTTTAATTTAATTGTATCATCAACACATTTCTTTGTTGTGTATAACCTTACACTAAACCTTGATTTCTCCGCGTATTTGGAATACATGTCAATTACGTCTTCTAATGATTCGAAAGTTGCATTTACATCAGGCATAAAATCTTTGGGTACGATTGGCTTCCATAATTTCAACTTTCCACCAGGCGAATCGACCACATTACTTTTATAAGATTTAACAGTTGAATCTTCATCATCAAATCCTGCATAACAGACAATTTTTATATATTCGAATATTGCTCGATATTAATTCTTTAATAAATACTATGAAAATCAAACAAATGTGAGTGCCCTTACACATACATACATCAATTACTCTGTAACAATACACTTAGTTATAAACAATTGTTATATATGATTACACTTAGTAAAGACTAACCACTTACCTATTGCAATTTTCATTAATGATTAACAATTTAATTGCATCATTTATGAATTATATAAATATATATCAACTATTTTTAACAATAAATTTGTTTATACATAACTAAAATAACGACAATAAATATTTAATAACAAACACTTATTCCTACATGATTATGCTAACAAAACATAAAATAAAAAATTAAAACATTATCAAAAACAACGATCCATATGAGATTACATTAAAAAACTCATTTCATACATTATTACCTTAGAACCCCCTAAAAATTAAATAACTAATGTATTCATGAATGATTACACACCATAAGTCATATATGTTCATGAATTATATTCATTCAGCAATGAATATAATTCATGTACATTTATCATACATATAATCATGAATGAATATAACGTATGAATTTTCAACATGCACTTAATCAACAATGAATATAAATAATGACTATAATCAGATAGGATTATCTAAATTACTCGTGTTATTTGGAATGTGTATCTACATCGTGATGACATATTCTTATATGATTACTTTAACAAGTCCTAAATTTCTAAGAGTATAAAATCAAAATTCATTAATGAATAACTTAATAGCACCGAACATTCATTACTTATACATTCAACTTTAATTACAAAACCATCACCAAAAATCATTAATAAACATATATTTCTATATGATTACAATACCAAAACACAAATCAAAACTGAAAACTTGAACAACACTTACCTTCAAACTCGTCATCTTGGTTTTCATTGGATTGAACATGACCATCTTCACTAAGACTGCTACCAAGCGACATTATCCAAATCATCACCATCGTTGCTACTAAAATCGGTATCATCCGTTTGTTTAATTGCGGTAATTAAAACCAATCCCAATAACATCAATTATCAAAAACAATTCGCAACTGGAAACTCTAAAATATGCGAAAATCATGAACAATTTGGACATGTATGCTACTTCCTAACCATCCTTTAAGGATTGAGAAAATTGTATTATTCAGAAATACTAATATCTATAATCATAGAAAGTTGATGATTGTAGGAAAAACGTAATTATCTAGGATTTATTATTTACTTGACGTATCATAAAATTACTATAATATCCCAACTATGATAAAACATAGTGTTACATTTATTTTCCATTTTTGCCCTATCTCAAGGAAGCTCTAGATTTCATTGCCATCCTTATTTAGTACGTATTCATCACACATAATGTTAGATTTCCTTTAGCTCCTAAGCGTATTATTTGGTCTCTTTTGGCATATTCCTTTTGCTAGCATTCCACATTATTTTTGGGTTTTTTTCTAGCAGGTTTTATGGTCCCCTTTTAGATTTATAGCTAACCGACAACCAACACAATAAGATATTATGATGTAATATAATTTTGCACCCAACACAGGGATTGATTTTGCGATTTTATATCGATTGGACATTGACTTTATTGATTTTGCCGGTTTTGTCGATGAATTTGTCTCGTTTTATGCACTCTTAACAACAGAGAGAAATTTAGCGGCATCACATATTCGCATATATAAAGACGCATATGAAAAATATTATCAAAAGACTAAATATACATTATCAACGATATTATAATGCAAAAATTACTCAATTTTTGCTAATCCGATTCTATGTGATTAATCATTGCTAATCCGATTCTATATAATGTGATTTCAAAGGATAAAACTCTTGTATTATTACAGTTGTATCGTGATTTTTATCATTTTCAAAAGAAAAAGAAAATGCATATCCAAAAGAACACAGGTTATCTTAGGCCATACGGTATGCCGCACGCGGCCCCCCCACTCGTCCTCCACCTCAGCAGGAAAGACGCGGCAAACACCGCCCCCCCCCCCCCCCCCCCCCCGCGTCCTCGACGTCCTATGTCCCCTCGTCGTCGTCCTGTGAACGTTTGAAGACGGGTGAAATTCAAAAATTCGACCGTTCATGTAGCCGTTGACAATATTAAAAAAAAATCAATTTTTTTTTTTTTAAATTTCACTATATATATACATATACCTTTCAAACACATATCACACACAACACATATCACACACACTATATATATATATATATATATATATATATATATATATATATATATATATATATATATATATATATATATATATATATATATATATATATATATATATATATATATATATATATATATATATCCTATCCTAATAAATAAGTAACTCAAAGCCACATGTCATCTCCTCATTGATTTTGACACATGTCATTTTCTCATAATTTTGAATTTCTTAAAAAAATTGTTTGAATTGAATGTATTTAATTCTAATAATTCATAACTTAAGCAATAAATTAGAAACCTAGCAATTTAATTAATGGATTCTAACAATTTAATTATCACTTAAATGAAATGACAAGAGAATGCATCATATTGTCATTTTCTTCTCATCGATAATACATATGTCAATAATTTCGGAAAGGTAGCATGATAATTAATGGATTTTTTTTCGAATGCCATAGATCTTTAATGCAGGTCCAAAAACAAACATAAAACTACATTTACGTTTAAAAATTTTATTATACTAATTTTATAATTAATATATCTTATATAGTTTACTAAGTTTGGATAACCTTTGATTTATTATGTCTATTAAAAATATAATAACTAATTTCCATAATAGAATTAAAATATTTAACATAATAATAAAAAAACACGGCACACACGTGCATGCACGCACGCACCAGGGTCGGTCTTAAGGGTATTCAAAATGCATGAACGTAAAAATTTTACGTTTAATATATTAGTGATGGAAAATCCATCGGTAAACCTTTACAAATTCCGTCGTTAAAAAGTTTTATTGATGGCTATTTTTTACTATTCACTATTATTGATCAGTTTCGTATAAATATATATTCTAAAATGAAACATGTTATATTCATAAATGTATACAAAAATTCTAAAATATTTTATGAAACGATATATTATAATAAGTACACAATATATTCTAATTGAAAACTACATACTTTAATTTTAATTGAAAATATCAACATACTAATGTCGTCGTCGCATTGCGCGGGTACACATCTAGCAGTGAAGCAATATTATTGGGTAATCGTGTTATAGAAATAGATATTATATCTTGAAATAATATTGGAAATCGTACGTTTATTCCAAAAATGTCTTTGATGCCTTCAGATAGAAGAATTTCTTTCAAATTTAAAAAAAAACAATTTTCATTGACTGTATGTTTTGCAATGACAATAAATAATAGTCAACGGCAATCACTATCAAAGGTGTGTTTGTTTCTGACACAAACAGTCTTCACACACGACAAGTTGTATGTTATGTTTTCGAGAGTTAAAAGTAAAGATAGATTAAAAATGTTAATTTTAAACGACGGTAAACTTAGCAATAGAACAACAAATGTTGTATTCAAAGAAGTCTTTCAAAATTTGTAATTTGTTATAATAGTTCAAAGTTTATCAACATTATGTTGTAGTGTTTAATTTAATAATGTATATATCCAAAAATTTCATTATATATTGTCGAGAATTTGTTATACATAATTATTAGTGTTTAGGTTTTTTATTAAATAATTATTTTGTATCATCCCGTGTAATACACGGGTCTTACAACTAGTATATATATATATATATATATATATATATATATATATATATATATATATATATATATATATATATATATATATATATATATATATATATATATATATATATATATATATATATATATATATATATTTATCAGTTTTCTCTTATGGATTTCCGTGCGGATTCTGAAGACTCGGGTGATGATTTGGTATTCACGGCGATGATGGAAGTCGCGTCTATTTACGTGAACCGAGCAGAAACTCCGGAAAAAGGCGGCGATTAGCAGCGAAAAATAGAAACCGCGAAGAAGGACACGAAAATTTTATCTGCGACTATTTTTCCGAAGATTGCGTGTATGACGACAAGGATTTGAAAAGCTGGTTTCGTTTGACCCGATCGATGTTTCTACGGATCGTGCACGATTTGGAAGCCAACTACGAACTTTTCCAATTGCGATACGACGGACGAGGCAAAAGGGGTTTTACGCCACACCAAAAATGTGGAGCGGCTCTTCGTCTTTTGGGTTATGGATACACTTTTGACGCCGTGGACGAATATTTGCGGATGTCGGCAAAAACCGCTCGGCAAAGTATGTATGCTTTTTGTGAATATATTTATGAGTTATACGGTCCTATTTATTTGCGAAAACCTACACGAAACGATCTTGAAGAACTATATACGGCACATCACCAGTCACATGGTCTACCGGGTATACTCGGGAGCATAGATTGTACGCATTGGGATTGGGCAAATTGTCCAAACGCGTGGAAAGGACAATACACCGGGGGTCATCACGACACACCTTCCCTAATACTAGAAGCGGTGGCGTCACAAGATTTATGGATTTGGCATGCGTACTTCGGGGTTCCGGGGGCGAACAACGACCTAAACGTTCTAGATTCATCGCCGATATTCAACGATATCCTACTAGGCAAATCGGTCGACGTTCCGTTTAAAGTGAACGACTCCGAATACCCACGTGGGTATTTACTCACCGACGGTATATATCCAAATTATTCCACATTTGTAAAAGCATACCAACACCCGACGAGAAACGGGTACTATTCACGCAACATCAAGAGTCCGCACGGAAAGATGTGGAACGTGCATTCGGTGTCCTAAAAAAGAGATGGACTATAGTGCAAAACCCGTCACGAGCATGACACCTCGACAACATACGCAAAGTAATGTACGGTGTTATCATATTACACAATATGATAATTGAAGAAAAAGGTCGGAATATTTGCATCTATCAACCTCATCATATGACACAGGAGCCGACACAATTTGTTCCCGGTAGCGAGGCATACTTTAGTCGTGTACTAGAAATACACAATGCGGAAATGAATGCCAATCTCCGACACGATTTGACAGAGTACGTGTACGCGACTCGCAACGACGAAACCGACGACGACGACGACTAGGAAATGCTTTTTATTTTAAATTAATTTAGGAGATGTTTAATTTTTTTTATGTCTTTTTTAATTTAATGTAATGTTTTTTTATTTTAATATTATGGTTTTAATTAATATAATGTTTTTATTTAAATTTAATTTAATGTTTGGTATTAATTAAAAAAATGGAAAATAAAAATGTGATGTGGAAATTAAAATGGTAGTCATGGGAGTCTTGCACACCCCTAGTGGAAGTCTTGGAAGTCTTTGTGACGTGGCGATGACGTGGCGGGAGTCTTGGATTGTCATGGATGTCTTGCACACCCTTCAGCCTTAAGGAATCATATATTTTGAATAATGATGCAATCGATTAAAAATATTCCAATTTACGAGAACACCAAATGTCGTAGCAAAACTATCCAGTGTACTCTTTATGTACCTTTAATTTATAAGAACCATCTTCGAAAGTGTCAAGTGAACTCCATTGTATCTAGCATTCTAGCATCAATTAGGTTATCGTTTTTTATGAAAGGGCAGATTATAAAAGACGAAGACAGATTTAAAACCTTTTACTGTTTTTGATCAAGCAATTATACCTTAGTTACAAATTTGGAGTTTTATATTCTCTTCTCTTTACACAAACCTTCTACTGCTTTTGTCGATTTACTCAACAAATTACTTTTAACACATGTTATATATATATATATATATATATATATATATATATATATATATATATATATATATATATATATATATAGGGCTAGGATCAAATATATCAATACAAGTATTGTGTAACATTAAAACTCAATCTAGACCATTCATTTAAAACACATTCTTTTAAGAATGTACAAAATTTAGTTCATTCTTTTAAGAATGGTAAGAATTCATTCTGTCAAGAACTTATTCTGTCAAGAATGTGTTTTTTTCATTGTTACGAGAATGAAATCTGAGGCCATTAATACGTACATATGCACATATGTATATATACATATATGCGCATAAAATATTTTAAAATATACACATGTATACATACATTTATCTACATATCCTTATGAAAAATATACACATATTCACTTATGCATATATACATATGTGCATGTGCATATGTACACATAGTGAAGCAGTGGTAAATCATAGAACAGTCACATAATCTTATGTACATATGTACATATACACATATACACAAATTCATTTATATACACAGACATATACATATATGCACATGTACACATACATTTATCCACATATAAACGATGTGTCTTGATATAAATGAAAAAGGATTTACATCTTTATCACCACATATAGGTAAATATAAACTACCTTAAGAGAAATAGTATGAACCGACATTAACAATTCGCACTACACGATGTTTAAAATTCAATCGTTAATTTGTTCTAGGAGCAAATTACCAACATTCTATAAATATTATTCACATACCAGGTTGACGTCAATGCAAGAAACCACATCATGTAAAACAATATGAGGCTTACAACTTACAACAATGCATAAAAAAAATCCTAATTAATGATTTTAACAAACATCGATGTTTGGATCATGTAAAACAATATGAGGCAAACCTGGACGCACTCTCGCTCCTCTGGAACTAGAAGACGGCGATGGTGGTGGTTGCTACCAATGGCGGTGGTGGTTGTGGTTGCTACCAATGGCGGTGGCGGTGGTTGCTATCGATGGCGGGACCATCATCCACCTCGCCAGATTCGAAGGCATTGATCAGAGGCCAATTGATCGGAGAGTACCCGTCGTTCAATTCGTAAAATTACTCATGTGGTTTGTGCTGTACGATTCATCGCTGATGTGGTTTGTACTTGTGCGATTCATTGCTGGATGACAACGATGGCATGAGAAGGCAATGACAACGACAATTAGATAGTGACGAACTACGAGAAGATGAACCCTAATTTTACAGATCCGAACCAGATGCAATTACCGAACATATTTGTTACTGAAAAACCGTACCAGATACAATCATCGATCTCATTTCAGATTCGCTTAACGCAGCAAGAGGAATCCAATCAGAGGAGACGGTTAGGGCGACGGCGAAGAGGGGGAGGAAGAAATCGGACGGAATTCCTTGTTGTGGTGGAGAAGTTGTGAGAGAGAGAGAGAGAGAGAGAGAGTCGGTCAAGAGGGAATGAATTTCCGATATACATGAGAGAGAGAAAGAGAGAGAATCGGGAGGCTTTACGTGATATGCGGAATTTCCAATTTGATAGCTTTCAGATTTTTTTGTTATTCCGATACTATCCCTAAAGGGTAATATAAAAGGTCAATTTTATCATTAGAGTTGATATTAATTACAAAACTGCCATTATTAATCACAGCCTTTCAATTTTTTGATCTTGTGGTCCATATTGAGTTCTCGAGATCTCGGGATTTTTTAGGTTCTTTTATATATATATATATATATATATATATATATATATATATATATATATATATATATATATATATATATATATATATATATATATATATATATATATATATATATGTTCAAATGAGAACAATTATTAAACTGAGAACACGAGAACAAATCTGGACCACAAAATTTTAAAAAAGGCCCCCATCAGGCCCCTCCAACGCAAACACCGCCAAAAAAGATTTTATTAATTTTTTTATTTTGTATCTCGCCTTCTCCAATGTAACCACATCAGCGATTGCAGACATCGATTCCAATTTCACGTATTTCATTCTGAGGCAAACCATTAGGATTAATCGAATTTCCAATTTCACGTATTTCATTCTGTTTGGAGTCACCTTCCGTATCCATGGATGAATCAACCAAGCGATTAAGCAAATCGGTACTTCCTTTTACGATAATCGAATCCGATTTAGGGTCACCAATTGATTGTTGTGCTCAACATCATTAACACCTTGAAATCTTCTTGATACCAAAGGGTGCAGTCACCTGGACTAAAGAACCCGAGAACCATGAGAAGTCACAGTACACACCACCGTTTCCGGAATAGAGATAGGAGAGAGAAAAACAAGATGACATATTGAGATATCATTGGAAGAGTGTTCGATCGGATTATCTGCAATGATGTGTATCAATGTAAGACATTTTGGATACATGGACAGAGTGAAGGTGATAGACACATAAAATTTTAATTGAAAGTTTAAAAGAAACCAAGAAATACATAACAGTATTATAACAGATCTGACTTGGTGGTTACCTCATAGAGACTTGGTAATAAGCAGGAGTAGCTACCTGTCAGATCATTCCAACCTTGTGTTTTATTAGATCTTATTTGGTGATTACCTCGTGGAGACTTGGTAATAAGTAGGAGTGGCTACCTGTCAAATCACTCCCACTTTGCGTTTCATTTTGCATGTTTTACTTCCCAAATAATATGATTATTCAAAGGTCCATAGTCGTTCATACTTTCGGAAGTAATTAGTGAATTAAGACTGTTATGAATTGAATTGTAGATTGTCTAAGGAGTTAAACATAACAATGAGATTGCTGCAATGTTCATGAGTACTTAGAAATGGAGATTTGAGTATTGGACAAACCCACACTCATGGAATAACTTCATGGATTGTACCACGAGTAATTCTGAGAAGATAATATATTATGGTCTTGAAACGGAGACATATGAGTTGAAATTTACAAATCGGTTGTACATTGATAATGCGTAAATGCATCAGTAACTCGATGTTATAAAACGTATTGTTGTGCACGATTTGATGAATAAAAGACACAAGCATATGAGTCAAAGTTTATTCGTTCCTTTTGCCCTAACGAGAAAAGCAATATCTTTGGGCCCCTCAGTGATTTGGTGTTGACTTATAGTGCTAGGCCCAGCCATGACTGAATTGATATAATTGATTATAATCCATGTCTCATGTCCAAATGATATCTTGTAGAACGGAGGATCATATGATCACTTATCTTAGGACACGCCACTGACTGAGTCAGAGTTCGGCAGCAGCTTTTTGAAGCTAAAATTTGTTGATTAATAGAAGTTGTACTGGGTGTTATAGTTATAGACTTATCCAAGTGGGAGACTGTTGGATTAAGGTGTCTAAGTCATAACTGTAATTGATATAAGTACTTGAATTGATAACAGAACAGTCCTTTTGGGTTGCCCTCAAACCCAGCAATGGACAG
Source organism: Cichorium intybus (assembly GCA_023525715.1). Lineage (NCBI taxonomy): Eukaryota > Viridiplantae > Streptophyta > Magnoliopsida > Asterales > Asteraceae > Cichorium > Cichorium intybus. Next base: position 92,876,095 of record CM042014.1, read on the forward strand.
GATGATTTATATATAGAGAGATTTATTTGTTAATATATTATGAGGATAATATATTAATTAGAAATCATAATATTTAAATGATTAATCAAAAATTAATTAGAATTAATTTTGGGATTAATTGGATTAATTAAAGGTATAGGGGCTGAATTATAATTGTTCAATAGTTGAGGAATAGATATATATATATATATATATATATATATATATATATATATATATATATATATATATATATATATATATATATATATATATATATATATATATATATATATATATATATATATATATGTTGGACGATTTTTAGGATTTATATCCTTATAAAATCTAAATTCATATATATGGATACAATGATTATTTATGGCAATGATAAGAAGTTTGAATTATATGATAAAAGGATTATCATATCAGAATTCAAATAAGGCAGTTTATAAGCCTTATAACCCTTCATTCAGGGGCTATAAATAGGGAGCCTCTGGACCCTATATTCTACGCCAAACACAAGGGATCTTCCTTCCTCTCTCTGGTTTTCCTACTTGCTGGTAATTTGGGTGTCAGCCATTAGAGGCACGACATTTGTGGTGCTTGCTTCCAAGAGATCCCCAAAGGTATATGGTTCTAAACCTTCTTAGAATTTTCGATTATACCCTGGAGTTCTAAGTTATAGATTCTATTATAGAAAACATAGATCCTTAGGTTGCATGTGAACTTAAGAGTTTTAAGTTGATTTTTCTGCCTATTCTCCATCAAACATAATATGAATGACTAAATGTTTAAATACTTTGGCTTTTAATTTCTTCATGATGTGCCACATACACCATCGATGCTTCGACTCAGAAAGTATAGCTTTAACAACTTCTTTTACAGGTGGATACTGGTATGTCAAGGTTAGTTTTAGTTGTTTTCCATATGCTTGTGAGAAAGCTTCAAGCAACCATTTATATGAATCAATAGTCTCATTGCATAGAAGCCCAACTCCTATGGTTATTGAGCATTTGTGATTATATGTGAATTGAACAAAAACCATTTTGTATCTGTATAAAAAATAGCTGCAATATTTTAAACATAAAATAATATAAACTTAATAATATATGAATATATATACCATCCCTTAAAAGAGAATTCGTGACTGGATTATTTATATTGAATAAAAAATTTACTCACTTGTTTGCTCTAAACGTTGCATCAAATGAGATTACATCTCCAAAATCTTTGTAGTAAACCTTATGTCTCATCTACCTAGAACATAGAATGGAGTACATTATCAACATATGTATACTCGAATCAATAGTTATTTAAAATTTCATTCTTCATATTCATTTTGTCAAACTAATATTTGTGCGTCTCTATCTTCGATAATGTTGCCTATTTTCCTTCTAAAAATTTTATAATCAATTGCATCAGGTCCAACATTTTCATATCCTCCTTTTAAGCAAGCTTTTAATTTGTGTGTCTTTGTGGCACCGATGTATGAAGTTGATATTCTTGCTATAAATTCCTTATCTTTAAAACTAAACTTCATTGCTTTCTTTGAATATATTTGCTCTTCTATTGTTTCAAATGGATGGTTATGCAACTCTCAAAATTCTTTAATTTTGAATTCGTTTGTTCTGACATGTTCTCATTCAAACTTTATTAGTGATTTATAGTTTGTAATTATGAAGTTTGAATTCCTTTTCTTCCTTCCACTTCCTTGTATATAGAAACAGTCTACTGATCTATTAGATATCTTACCATTTCGGTTGCATACTACCCACTTTAATTTAATTGTATCATCAACAAATTTCTTTGTTGTGTATAACTTTACACTAAACCTTGATTTCTCTGCGTATTTGGAATACATGTCAATCACGTCTTCTAATGATTCGAAAGTTGCATTTACATCAGGCATAAAATCTTTGGGTACGATTGGCTTCCATAATTTCAACTTTCCACCTGGCGAATCGACCATATTACTGTTATAAGATTTATCGGTTGAATCTTCATCATCAAATCCTGCATAATAGACAATTTTTATATATTAGAATATTGCTCGATATTAATTCCTTAAAAAATCAAACAAATGTGAGTACCCTTACACATACATACATCAATTGCTCTGTAACAATTCATTTTGTTATAAACAATTGTTATATATGATTACACTTAGTAAAGACTAACCCACTTACATATTACAATTTTCATTAATGATTCACAATTTAATTGCATTATTTATGAATTATATAAATATATATCAACTATTTTTAACAATAAATTTGTTTATACATAACTAAAATAACGACAATAAATATATAATAACAAACACTTATTCCTACATGATTATGTTAACAAAACATAAAATAAAAAATTAAAACATTATCAAAAACAACGATCCAGACGAGATTACATTAAAAAACCCGAGATTACATTAAAAAACCCATTTCATACATTATTACCTTAGAACCCCCTAAAAGTTAAATAACTAATGTATGCATGAATGATTACACACCATAAGTCATATGACTGAATAAATGCATGATGAATGTTCATGAATTATATTCATTATCATGCATATAATCAGCAATGAATATAATTAATGTACATTTATCATACATATAATCATGAATAAATATAATGTATGAATTTTCAACATGCACTTAATCAACAATGAATATAAATTATGACTATAATCATATAGGATTACCTAAATTATTAGTGTTATTTGGAATGTGTATCTACATCCTGATAACATGATAACATATTCTTATATGCTTACTTTAACAGATCCTAAATTTCTAAGAGTATAGAATCAAAATTCGTTAACAAATAACATAAAAGCACCCAACATTCGTTACTTATACATTCAACTTTGATTACAAAACCATCACCAAGCATCATTAACAAACATATATTTCTATGTAATTTCAATACCAAAACACAAACAACAGTACTTACCTTCAAACTCGTCATCTTGGTTTTCATCAGATTGAACATAGCCATCTTCACTAAGACTGCTACCAATAGACATTATCAAAATCACCACCATCGTTGCTACTAAAATCAGTACCATCCATTTGTTTAATTGCGGTAATTAAAACCAATCGCAATAACAACAATTATAAAAAACAATTCGCAACTGGAAACTCTGAAATATGCCAAAATCATGAACAATTTGGACATGTATCTTACTTCCTAGCGATCCTTTAAGGCTTGAGAAAATTGTATTATTCAGAAATTGTAATCTCTATAATCATGGAAAGTTGATGATTATAAGAAACACGTAATTATCTAGGATTTATTTTTTCTTAGACATTATAAAATTACTATAATATCCCTATATGCTAAAACATAGTGTTACATTTATTTTCCATTTTTGCCCTATCTCAAGGAAGCTCTAGATTTCATTGCCATCCTTATTTAGTACGTGTTCATTACACATCATGTTAGATTTCCTTTAGCTCCTAAGCGTATTATTTGGTCTCTTTTGGCATGTTCCTTTTGCTAGCATTCCTCATTATCTTTTGGGTTTTTTCTAGTTGGTTTTATGGTCCCCTTTTAGATTTATAGCTAACCGACAACCAACATAATAAGATGTAATATAATTTTGCACCCAACACAGGGATATTTACATAATGAGATTGGGGCTACCAGATACTTCTCATACAATCTGGTTTATCGCGATTCTATATCGATTCAATATTGACTTGATTATTGAAGTTGTCTCCAAAGGCATCTTCCAAAGAAACTGCTAATATATTTATTGATTTTGCAGGTTTTGTCGATGAATTTGTGTCATTTTATGCACTCTTAACAACGAAGAGAAATTTAGCGTCATCACATGTTCACATATATACAGACGCATATGAAAATTATTATCAAAAGACTAAATATACATTATCAACAATGAAAAAAGATAAGAGAGTAATTTTTGCATAATATTAACTTCTGTCTTTAGCAACGACCTTCTGAAATTAATCCATTGCTAATACGATTCTATCTAATGTAATTTCAAAGGGATAAAACTCTTGTATTATTACAGTTGTATCGTGATTTTTATCATTCTCAAAAGAAAAATACATATCCAAAAGACGCCATGTTATCGTAAGGATCATATATACATTTTGAATTATGACGCACTCGATTAAAAATATTCCAGTTTAACTATTAAAATTCATTTCATGTTCACTTCCATTACGAGAAGTGCATAGCAAAACTATCCAATGCACTCTTTCCGTACCTTTAATTTATAAGAACCATCTTCGAAAGTGTCATGTGAACTCCAATGTATCTAACATTCTAACGTCAATTACGTTATCCTTTTTATTGAAGGGGCAAATTATAAAAGACGAAGACAGATTTAAAACCTTTTACTGTTTTTGATCAAGCAATTATAGCTTAGTTATAAATTTGGAATTTTGTATTATCTTCGTACAATTAAATGAAAAGACAGAAAATTTAGATGGTCTTTATACAAACATTCTACTGTTTTTGTCGATTTACTCAACAAATTACTTTTAACACATGTTACATACTTTTATATATATATATATATATATATATATATATATATATATATATATATATATATATATATATATATATATATATATATATATATATATATATATGATAGTGAATATGTGGCTGTTATATACCTAAGCTTAGGTGTAGAATTTCTATAACATCTCCGTTTTTAACAAAAATAAAAGGCCAATGTACCTAATTTGTTCTTCATAGTTGTACACAATTTGTTGTTCCACTCAATATTTACTTCTATTTTAGTGATGTTTCTTCTGACCACCAACTTCTATATCACTGATACATGTAGGGGTGATACTTTTAATCACTCTATTATATGACTCGTACAATCTCTTTTCATCTTTGTGTAATCAATCATATGGATTACTTATATTAAGGAAAATGAAAATGCAAGTTTTTCATAAAAAATCTAATGGATTTTGATGGTTTACACCTAAGCTTAGGTATATAACAGCCACATATTCACTTTTCCCATATATATATATATATATATATATATATATATATATATATATATATATATATATATATATATATATATATATATATATATATATATATATATATATATATATATAGGTTCAAATACATTTTCTAAATATTGTGTGATTGTAGGACTAATTCAGGACCAATGACAGGGGCAATTTGGAAATTTTATTAATTAAATTAATTTTATATAACGTTCAATCCCTAAAAATACGGTAACAAATTGCCAATAATTAATCTCTTCGAGCGTGCCCTAACTCAAAATCACTTCTCCAAAATCGAAAACTGAAATCGCAACTAATGGAGGCGACGAGGCGGAGGCAGCGAAGATCGACAGTGGTCGGTGATGGAGACGGAGGCAGCGTAGATCGGCGGAGGCGTTGTCGACGACAATAGATGCGAATAACAGACACGTCGAGATGGTCAGGAAGACAACGACAACCGCTAGACGTGCATGTAACCGGCTTCAGCGGCGATGATGGCGAAATTAATCTCTTTTGTGTCCGTATGTTTTATGATATGAAGTTCATTCTCTGAGAATGGTGATATGTTGTGCGATACGAAGTTCATTCTCTGAGAATGGTTGATAGTTTTAGGTGTTTATTGTCATTCTAAGAGAATTAACTCATTGGTTAGTGTTTGTTAATTAATCATGTGTTGTTTGTTCAGGATAATATGGCTTTTTAGATATGTGTTTGCGTTTTTTCAGGATAATATGACGTTTTGGATATGTGATACGAAGTTCATTCTCTAAGAATGCTCCTTATTTGCTACAAGGTTCTAAAACAATGGAGTGTTGGAATATAATGAACAGTTCTCTGAGAATGGCCTTACCACCTTAACAGTTAACATCATTCATTGAGAATGGGGTAACCCACTTAACATTTATTTACGATTAAGGACTGAAATATTAAATCAAATAAACTAATTTAAGGTTACTTATACAAGTATTTTAATACAATATTTAATATTCTCTTAGCATATGATTACCCATTCTCAGATAATGCTACTTCTTTACTTATCATTCTCAAAGAATTAACCCTTTGGTATTATAGGTCATCAGACCTTCATTGAACGTGGATTTTTTGTACAGTAATGATGTTTTTTCGTGTTAAAGTGGTGATGGGTTTTGATTCTCTGTTGATCTTAATGGTACATATAACTGCCTACATGATCTATAATCATGTTCCTGTGATACTAGCAATATTCTGTTTTAATTATATTTTAGAATTTTATTGTAATGCCCTTTATCGGCCGTTTCTTAAAATACGCGTACATTCTTGGTTGTTATTTACAATAATGTCATTCTCATCTCATCCTTTGATTATTCAAATCTGATGGTCCATATCAAGTCCTACATTTACACAATATATACTAAACTTATTTAATACTATCTCTCTCTCTCTATATATATATATATATATATATATATATATATATATATATATATATATATATATATATATATATATATATATATATATATATATATATATATATATATATATATATATATATATATATATATATATATATATATATATATATATATATATATATATATATAGAGAGAGAGAGAGAGAGAGATAAGTTATATTGTGGACAACAGTTATTGTGAGACCGTACGGACAGTTCAATTTGTGAGAAATAATTAGTACAATATCTTTTTTATGGTAACGTGAATACGAAACAAACATATTCTTATAGACTTATTGTCATTAAATCATTTATACGGTAATACGGGTTATATGAAGTTTTTATGATTTTCATTCTACAAAAATGAGAATGAGTGAATCAGAATGTGTGAAATATTAGAACGAATGATAATGATTGAAAATGCGTTATAGTAGCAATACTTCTATGAGAATATGTTTGTTTAGTATTAATATTGCCAATAAAAACATATTCTAATTGTCATTTCTCACAGAATAGCACTGTTCACACGGTCTCACAATAACTGTTGTCCGCAATATAACCTAGTTCTCTATATATATATATATATATATATATATATATATATATATATATATATATATATATATATATATATATATATATATATATATATATATATATATATATATATATATATATATATATATGTATGTATGTATGTATGTATGTATGTATGTATGTATGTATGTATGTATGTATGTATGTATGTATGTATGTATGTATGTATGTATGTATGTATGTATGTATGTGTGTGTGTGTGTGTGTATATATATATATATATATATATATATATATATATATATATATATATATATATATATATATATATATATATATATATATATATAAGTTCAAATGAGACGGGTGAAATTTCGTGAGACGGGGAAACACAATTTTAGCAACTTATTTTGAAGATAAAAAAAATTAAAATTAAAATAGGCAATAATTAAATATTTTTTTCAATTATTTTGTTTTTTAATATTTTTTTGTTTTACAACCAAAATGAATGGCTAGGACTACGTCTTTCCGTCTCACAAAATCTCACCCGTTTCATATGAACCTATATATATATATATATATATATATATATATATATATATATATATATATATATATATATATATATATATATATATATATATATATATATATATATATATATATATATATATATATATATATATATATATATATATATATATATATATATATATATATATATATATATATATATATATAGACTAAATATCAAATGGGAACCAATATTTTCCTAGGAACCGTAGGAACTTTTTTACTAAAATTTTTTTTTTCAAAAAAAATGACATAATACATCTAATCGCTTATATTTATGACCTTTTTTAAAAAAAATTGAAAAAATAATATATATACACGAAATGTGCACATATGCACGAAACGTGATCATATACACATGTGCGAAAAAAAATGCATATATGCACATTTCGTGTATACATATTATTTTTCAAATTTTTTTTGACAAAAAGTCTTAAATATAAGCGACTAGATGTATTATGTCATTTTTTTTGAAAAAATAATTTTAGTCAAAAAGTTCCTACGGTTCCTAGGAAAATATTGGTTCTTCCTTGAAACGGACTATATATATATATATATATATATATATATATATATATATATATATATATATATATATATATATATATATATATATATATATATATATATATATATATATATATATATATATATATATATATATATATAAAACCCTTAACATATTGAAATTTTATGTAAATTGATCTGTACATCTTATATAATCTCTATATTTAAAATAAACGTATTATCAACTTTATAGAGGCAGTAACTTTGACTTACAAATAAATTTACTTTAATTACGCATCTTATTAAATTGTCAAATAAATAAAACAAAGATTTTAACTAAAAATGAAATGACATAATAAAATTGCCAAAAGTGGCCAAAGTGCATTAAAAGGAATATAACTTCATCAATCCTTTTATCTACAAGTTCAACTCCTATTATATTAATATAGTTTCTAATCATTTTTACCATTTTGATCATTCATAAATGCAATAAATGAAGAAAAAAAATTTCTACGTCAACCCAATTCAACATTTACATCGTATCAAGACTCACATGTGATGTGTTACTTACCACATCCATTTTTCATATCTACTATGTTGATTATTTTTTAGCTTTAAAACAGTTTTTTTCTTGCATCCTAAATTTATTTGAAAACCGGTTGATCCATTCTGCATAATTTTAATTTCACCCACTTCTAGTCAAAAATAATCCGCATGTCACATGATTTCAAATTTATCCGCATCGCAATTGCATCATTGTAAATGTTTTTACGAAATTATATTTCAACTGGTTAACATAAGATGCTACATGTTTTGGTAACTTAACGAATCATAATTCCATAATGCATGTCAAAACCACTTTGTTGAATAAATTATTAAACATCTAATGTCATAATTAGCCGGAATCGTTCAATTCGTAATCATGAGTTTGCATTGAGTTGTCATATAAGTAATTAAATGGAAACTAAACGTCATCTAAAACATGTAACACATCCCATGATTTAATTTTTTAAATATCAGTATATACAAAAAAACCATATGATAATGATTTAAATATCAAAATAGAACAATATCCATCCCAAAAAGACGTGATTTTTTAAACAGCAAATCCAAACAAAAAACATTGAATTCAAAAGTCTTTATACAACTTAAAAAACAATTCTAGCTTAAATACTCATTCTCAAAAGGATACTCATACTCTATATCCTTCTTGATCTCTTTCAACTCCTCAATCTCCTTCGTAAACTGTTCCTGAATATCATAAACAACGTCTATTAGTTTTGCATGACGAGTTTTCGCATCATCGATTACCTTTTGACCTCGATAATAGTTAATAAACATTGGCCTGGTATCCATTCGTTCATACATTGTCTTCTTCATATCATAATCCTTTTCCAACTTTTTTTTTCAAATACATGATCATTTTCCTGTTAGTCTCCGCTTGCTCGGTCAAAATATTCACCACAGCTTCAAGATCCTTCCCCTTCATCTTCGACGGTATTGAATTCCTATATGATTTGACAAATTCTAACGCACTATATGACACCTTTTTATAGCAAAGTAGAAGAAAGCAAAAAGTCGCAATTAAATTGGGACACATTTTGAAGAGAAAGAGTCTATTATATTAATGTCTAGATATTAATTGCAAAAACAATTCATACGAAACCATATGCTAAGGGAGAACCCTAATACAATAATATTATTTGTAGTAATAATAAAATAACGAATATGAAAACTTTAAACAAAAATTTATTTTAGATATGTGTTACTAGTTTGATTCATATACGAATATTAAAACTTTGAACAAAAAACACATTTTAACAAGATTGGATATGTACAGAACCCTAGTTCATAGTTACAACACTAGTTCAAATGAATGAAATTTGGATATGTCTTACAACATTTATTCATATATGATTTTTATAAACTTAATATATTGTATAAAAATAACACCATCTATCAAACAAAGATAAAAAATGAAAGTTTTGCCAAACAAATTCTTAATTGTATCAAGTTAATTCGAGTTAGAATGGAGGACAATATATGAGAGGATCATCCTCGCTAACATTAATCATAAAACTAATAAAAATCAAGTAATCGATGAATATCGATTGGTGTGTGTTCCCCATAAAAATTCATCACTATTTTCAACAAGAGGAAAAATGCATGTATCACCATCCATAATCCATAACACATAAAAATATAAAAACAAAAAATTAAGGAAAACACAATCAAACATCCTTTATTGTTAGTTAAAAAAATCATAAATATATAAACGAAGACTTCGATAACACAAAACTCAAAATGTTGAAAATAAACTTGATAAACTATTTTATCATTTCATATACCCTTCATTTTCTCTATATTAATTCTCTTCTTCTTTGGACAATTCTGCGAATCGTGAAATTCAATCTCACCACAGACACCACACTTCCTAGGAGGACGATACTTAATTAACGGAGCTTGAAAATTGTTATCTTCTTCTTTGTTTTGAGATTTCCCCGTCGATTGAGACATGTCGCTGTTAAACACCAAGAATATGACGAACAAAAATATAATCTTGATTAAGAACAAAAAAACTACGTTATAAACAGATGAATATATAGAGAAACTCATTGAATTTGACCAAGTAAAACAAATCATAATACGTTTTCCTTATTTCATGGGATGTGATTAAAGTTTACTAAATTAAAAATTAATAAAAGACAAATCTAACCCTATTGTTGATCGGAATTTAAAACAACTGTGTTTGATAAAGATATATCTAATGGTCCCAAGGATAATTCTCACGGTTCACACAAAATATTTAGTTTTCACATGATGCTATATATAGGAAAACTATTACAGCAATTCAACAAGAAAACAAACAAAAGCTCTGATACTACTGAAGGGTTTTATGCAAATCTATGAACTAAAAACCCTAAGTTCACATGCAACCTATAAGGATCTATGTTTTCTTCTAATTGAACATATAATAATTCCTAAAGGCTTATAAGAAATTAACTAAATAAACAAAATCAGAAAAACTAACCTTTTAGGATTTCTTGGAAGCAAAGCAGCATAAGTGTCCTGCCTCAAATAAAGTCACACCCAAGGAGCTAGGGAAGGTCACGAAATTCTAGAGAGTTCTGGTGTAAAATGGCGCAGAAAACAATGGGTCTGAGGCTCCCTATTTATAGCCTCCAGCAGATAACCAGATAAGCCTTTAGAGATAAACCTTTTGAATTCAAATCAAGATAAACATTTATCTTATTAATTCAAACCTTTATATCTCTTATTAATTTCGAAATTAATATATATAATATAATTTCGACTGGTTATAATGCTGCTATAATTGTCACTTACTCAACTATTGAATAATTATAATTCTAGTCCCTGTACCTTTAATTAATTAAATTAATCACCAATTTAATTCCATATTAATTTCTAATTAATTAATATAGTTTCTAATTAATATATTATCACTTTAATATATTAATAAACTATTTATTTTATTTCTATTGATTTATTAATCATATAATAAATCAATCTTTCTCTCTACTGAACTTCCTACCAAACCTCCAGCTATGAGGGCAACCCAAATGGACTATGCTACTATTAATTAGGTAAATACTAATTATTAGTCATGGCTTAGACACCTAATCCAACAGTCTCCCACTTGGATAAGTCTATGACTATAATTATTAACCTCTAATTAATCAGCAAAATGTAGCTTCCTAGAAACTGCTGCCGAACTCTGACCTAGTCAGTTCTGTCCATAGATAAGTAATCATATGATCCTTCGTCCAACAAGATATTTTTAGACACGAGACATGGATTGAGATCAATCTCTGTCCGATACTCTCCTTCCCGATTTTTCGATTCTGCTTATGACTTTAGAACTTCTAATTGAACACATCAATTTAGTCCAGGCTGGCCAGCACTTTAGTCAACTTAAAATCATCGAGAGGCCTACAGATATCTGTTTCCCATCAGGGTCAAGGAACGAATAAGCTTCGACTCATATGCTTATATCTTTTACCAGTCAAATCATTCACAACAACACGTTTTATAACATCGAGTTACCGATGCGTTTTCGTATTATCAATGAACAACTTCCTTGTAAATTATAACTCATATCTCTCCACTTCAAGATCATAAGATATTATCGTCTCAACGTTGCTTGTGATATAATCCATGAAGCAATCTATTGAGCGTGGGTTTATCCAATACTCAAATCTCTATTTTCTAAGTACTCATGAATGTTGTAGCAATCCTATTGCTATGTGTAACTCCTTAGACAGTCTACAAACCAATTCATGACAGTCTTGATTCAATACTTACTTCCCAAAGTATGAGCGACTGTGGACCTTGCTGAATAATTAAATTATTCGGGAATTAAAACATGCGAAAGCGAAACATAAAGATCTGACTGGCAGCTACTCCTACTTATTACCAAGTCTCCACAAGGTAATCACCAAGTCGAATCTTGTCATAAACTATTATCGGTTTCAAGATTTCTTTTAAACTTTCAATTCTAATTTTATAGCTATGTCTTTATGAACCTTACACTCTTTCTATGTATCTAAAGTATCTTATACTTATACACTTTATTGCAGATGATCCAATCGGATGTTCATCTGATGACATCTCAATATGTTATCCTGTCAATTTTTCTCCTAACTCCATTCAGGTAATGTGTACTGTGACTTCCTATGGTTCTGGGGTCTTTAGTCTACTTGACTGCACCCTAAGACTATTTCGAGGTGTTATGATGTGCCGGTGAACCACACGTGCTCCATCAGAATACCAACGAGATTCTTTAACCATCAAGTCCTTTAACATCATGTCCTGACGTTAATAATTACCAATTTGAAAATCTTTCAAAATAACACTATCACTTTCACCCTAATCATTTCCCAATGAATTCTCACTTGAGTTCAAACAATTCATCCAGTATTCCCAGCCAGACAATGTCCTGAATCCAACTTACTATGCCCTAAGCATCAAGTCATTAGGACATGTTCATGACATTATGATCGATCCAAGAAACTTGTGGACCCCGATCCAATCTTATTCCAAACCCATTCGGAATCCAAAGATTATTTATAATCCTTGTGTCATGATTTTCGAAAAACTATTTCCTTTCGAAGACTCTTCTCATGCATCTTGAATCTTATCAAGATCATGATGGCTAGGTCTATGCTGGCAATTTCATCTATCCAATAGATGACTGTGAATTCGTTGCACCTTCTTAATTTCTTTCATGCCAAGTCATCACACTTTGCAATGATAGGAAACTCGTTTCCTTGTGCTATGAATCTTGAATCTCATCAAGATCATCTTGGCAGAGTTTCGATCTATCTTATAGATGTTTACAACCACCTGAGTATGCCGTATTTCTATTAAGGCTTTCATAGCGATCCGTCTCTTAACACCAAGTCATTACACTTTGTAATGAAAAGAGACGTTTCCTAGAAACAGTATGTATCCCACGTATGGAGATTGTAGATAACGGCGAATCCCACTGGCTTTGACATGGTTATAGACTATTCACAGAATCCAGAACTTTTGGCACATTTTGTGAATCCAAACCCTTTCTGACATCTTAATGGAAATCTTTCAGCACATTCTCAAAATCCAATCCTTTGACATATTTCGAGAATCTGAATATCCTTTCTTGCGAGATTCCTGTGGGGAAATCCTAGGCCCATGTACCTTTATACCGGCATATTCTTTGTGAGCCCCCATTAGTGTGTCGGTGATCCACACGCGCTCCACTAACGACTTACAATATGCAGTATCCTTTCGGATTTCATCTTCTAATGAGAGTGCTCCTCTCGGAGCCAATTACTTGACTCTGAGTATCGTCTCACTCAACCAGATGTTTTGAAGGTACGTTTCTGTCCATGCTGTTTTCTTTTGATGATTCATTTACTCCCATTGGTTTTTTTTAGGCCAGGTGTAAATTCAATCAAAATGCCATATGGACTGTATCTCGTCCTAAGGTTCTCTTAATTGGCAGCAACCGGGCTCACCAATGCTTCCAAGTAGTTGGATTGATAATCCGTACCAACTATAGTGTTTTACCACCAAATGGTATGTCACATCGATCATAACTACTTATGATGGTGATCAAAACTACTGGTCAAGAGAAGATTATGTCAGTATTAAAACAGAAATCTGATTTCTGCTCGAAGCCTAATGATGACTAAAGGTTCTTTCACTTGGCTAATCCTGAACTCATTCAGGACTGTCCCAACTCCCACTGTTTCCTTAGAACATGAGTTCTTTCTAAAAGAGCTCTTCTTTTAGAGGTACAGCGGGATAGCCAGTGAAACGACATTGCTGATCATATTTAGGCTAGTCATGAGGTTCAGACGAACACTACAAGACCCTGGACTCTCTATGTGCAAGTGGGATAATCCCAGCTTCACATTTCAGCAGTGTCTCCAAAGCCTACTTAGTTTAGAATGTGGTCGGAATATGGTCTGACTGGTTTAGAATTCAATTTATTGGAAACTAATTGACAATGTATCTTATACATCGATGATCGAACTGTTTCGACCAGTGCTCCATCATCTTCCCTAAGACACATTAGAACTTATTAATGTTCTTGGAAGAGAATGAACTGTGAAACATTTTCCCAGTTTATGTTGTCACTCAGGTTCTGCAGGTCTTGTACTTCCTTTGAAGTCCTTGAAATGTTCAAGGTTTCAATTCAGTCGCTTATTCTGATAAGCGAAGCCATATTTGTCATATCGAATGACAAATATCGTGAAGTACAAATAATTGTGTTTTGTTTGAAGATTCGAGCAATACACAGCAAATGATGTGTCCATTGCTCCTAATCTCAATGCCTTTTACATATCTATGTAAACTTATGACTTGTTAATTCTGTTCAAAACTTGCAATCTTCAGTTGACTCTAAGTCAACTGATTCCAAAATCCTATCCTCTGGATCTTTGGGTGATTCATTTCTTGCCATATGCGCTTAATAAAGAACTTAATCATCATCCGACTCTAAGTCAAATGATTCCAAAGTCCTGTCCAACTGGATCTTTGGGTGATTCATTTCTTGACACATTAAGAACTCAATTCATCATGAGACTCTAAGTCAAATGATTCCAAAGTCCTGTCCAACTGGACCTTTGGTTGAATTGATTCTTACAACATTTGTCTTAACAATCATAAGGGACACAATTCCTAAATCCAAACACTTTGGATGTATCAATTTTCAAGTTATTACTAATCATGCATTCAACACAATCATGCAATATTTCAAGGATATTTCAAACAACATGTGTTAAAAGAAAAATGACAATTTTATTAAAACAAAATCCTTGAACAATGTATTATATGATAGACAATGTCATACGCATCTAATAAGCTAACAACATGATTTCAATATCTAACTAAACTCTAAAACTGTATGAGCTTCAGATCCAGTCTGAATATGCTCCTATGCAACAACATCCCACATCCTACAGAGTTCATGCATACAGAGCAAATGCGAGAAACACATCCTATATCAAGGAATTAAGGATCAGGGGTTCTGAGTTTTAAGAAATTCCTGAGTTGCCAAACTGTTCGGCTTCGGAGCATTTTCCAATCTTTCCGTGACTGTGTCCCACCCTGTGGATTCCCAGTTTGAAACATAGAGGAATCGGTCCAGACGATCTGGATCATTTCTTGATGTGTCCTATTACTGGACTCTATCCCGAAGCAGCTGAATCAATGGAACTATGCTTCTCTATGAACGACTCATACAGAGTCAACATTGAATGCATATCCATGACTGTCTTATCTGGTTTCCCTTCCTGTACATCAGGATAAACGGATCAGCGAGTCGAGCTAATGCTTTAACTCCCAATTAAAAGGGGGCCAAATTAATACAGTTCACCTATGTGTCTCTCAGTCTTGAGAACATATGAACTGGTGCTACTTCCCGCACACTTCAAATTCTTTGAAGATCTTAGCTCGTCCTTTCTCAACCAGCTCATGGAACCTTTCCACAACTAGCTGTGTTAACTTATCTGACCCCAGGAATTCTAAATTCCTACAGAACTCGGGGTCAATGATCAATAGTATTAGGCAACAAACTTTCCTTGACTTAACAATCAAGGAGTCATGCTCATCACAAGCTACTGTGTGATGTCATGCTTTGGGGAGCGGACACTCAGTCAGATATGGCTTGCCAGCAAAACAGAGAACTATTCTCTATTTATGAAGCCATACCATATAGTTCAGGCCAGTCAGCCTTACCGTATGTAGCAGGTGCATTCTGAAGCTTTCAGAAATGGGTGAAGGAGGAGAATTGACACTTGACATTTATAAAATAAACAGAATTTATTAGTTTACTTGATCCTTTTAAATAATTACCCAATATGTTATTTAATAAGGCTAGGATCCAAAATACCCCAACTATGGTGTGAAGAGGGATGTCGTAATCACAACATATTGGTCATTAAGGTAGATAAACATTTATCAATTTCATCCTATGAAACTCCTAGAACTGTTGAGATTCATTGAACTTTTTAATGGCATGTTTAATCTCGGATGTGCTCCACTGTTTGTGACTGGGATGCCGAGGATCACAAATTGGATGTGAATAACCATGCAAATTAGCTTGGTACTCTCAATGTCATTTATCATCTCTAATTGATGTGCCGGTTAACCACACACGCTCCATCAACAATGATAAATCATGAGAAACCCATTACTGCTCTTTATGAACCCCTATTAGTATGCCGGTAAACCACACACGCTCCACTAATGTTTCATAAAGTGTAATGTGCAATTCCATGGGTTAGCATCTATTCACATTTTTCCTAAAGTAACTAGATTTGGGATTTTTGTAAAGATGTTCTAGTACTTTCATTAACAACGTTATACTTTTAATGAGATTAAGTTGGTCCTATCAAACCCGTTCGGTTAACGACCCTCCACTGATCAGGCGAGAGGTGGGTGAGAGTGGACACCCTTTAGACTGCCATTTTATAGGTAGTCTCCTTATACCCACTTTATAGATCAGCTTCGTGAATGAGGCCTACTATTGATTTGACTAACCATTAAATCTTATACATATAATATTAACTTTTAATTATAATATATATAAGATGAATTTTAAACCTTTTAAAATGTTTCTGGTTTATCTTTTAATTTATTGGAATTTAAACTATTAAATTTAAAATTAAATTAAACCTTTTAAAATCGATTTAATTATCTTTTAATTAAA
This sequence comes from Cichorium intybus, assembly GCA_023525715.1. Classification (NCBI taxonomy): domain Eukaryota; kingdom Viridiplantae; phylum Streptophyta; class Magnoliopsida; order Asterales; family Asteraceae; genus Cichorium; species Cichorium intybus. The sequence continues at coordinate 92,893,349 of CM042014.1, forward strand.
CCATTAATTAAATTGATTAAATTATGATATTTTAAACCTTTTAAAATATTTTGGGATTTATCTTTTAATTTTTTCGCAGATTTAAAACAATTTAAATCTAATTAAATTAAATCCTTGAATTATCTTTTAATTGCCAATTAATTAAATTAATTCAAATGCAGATAGGTTTTATCAAATTAATCAAATTAATTAAAACTTATCTTAAACCCCCTAATTTTCGATTTCAAATAATGGGTTTAAGGTTACCCATTTAATTAATCAAATTAAAGTTACCAAAAAATAGAATACCTTCTAAAACCCTAGCATATTTTTCGAAAATCATAAGGGGGAGGGGCTAGGGTTTTTAAAACCCTAACCCTAAATCGATTTTGCCTCATTTAGGGTTTAGAAACAATAAACCCTAAAAATTAGGAAAACTATTACAGCAATTCAACAAGAAAACAAACAAAATCTCTGATACCATTGAAGGGTTTTATGCAAATCTATGAACTAAAAACCCTAAGTTCACATGCAACCTATAAGGATCTATGTTTTCTTCTAATTCAACATATAATAATTCCTAAAGGCTTATAAGAAATTAACTAAATAAGCAAAATCAGAAAAACTAACCTTATAGGATTTCTTGGAAGCAAAGCAGCACAAGTGTCCTGCCTCAAATGAAGTCACACCCAATGAGCTAGGGAAGGTCACGAAATTCTAGAGAGTTCTGGTGTAAAATGGCGCAGAAAACAATGGGTCTGAGGCTCCCTATTTATAGCCTCCAGCAGATAACCAGATAAGCCTTTAGAGATAAACCTTTTGAATTCAAATCAAGATAAACATTTATCTTATTAATTCAAACCTTTATATCTCTTATTAATTTCGAAATTAATATATATAATATAATTTCGACTGGTTATAATGCTGCTATAATTGTCACTTACTCAACTATTGAATAATTACAATTCTAGTCCCTGCACCTTTAATTAATTAAATTAATCACCAAATTAATTCCAATTAATTCCATATTAATTTCTAATTAATTAATATAGTTTCTAATTAATATATTATCACTTTAATATATTAATAAACTATTTATTTTATTTCTATTGATTTATTAATCATATAATGAATCAATCTTTCTCTCTACTGAACTTCCTACCAAACCTCCAGCTATGAGGACAAACCCAAATGGATTATGCTACTATTAATTAGGTAAATACTAATTATTAGTCATGGCTTAGACACCTAATCCAACTATATATATATATATATATATATATATATATATATATATATATATATATATATATATATATATATATATATATATATATATATATATATATATATATATATATATATATATATATATATATATATATATATATATATATATATATATATATATATATATATATAACTCTTAACATATAGAAATTTTGTGTAAATAATTTGTACATCTCATATAATATCTCTATATTTAAATAAAGGCAAAATGTCACTATAACCCACTAATGATTGTTGGACTAAAAGATCCCTAACGTTTTTTCTGGCATTTTAGGGGAATAAACTCCATTTTTGCATGTTCATTAAGTCCTCTCAGCAGGTTTCCATGTTAAAGTTTAGGAAAAATGACAGTGTAGCCCTATCAACTTTCATCTTTTGTTTTAAATAGTCCTAAACTTATTTTTTTAGTTTACAATGGCGAAGATGGAGGTTGATGACTTTCGAGTGGTGCTCAAAGTTTATAGTGACGACTCTATATAGCGATCCAATTAACTGAGTCATGGGTCAAGCGCAGTCGTCACTCCCTAGGATTGGAGCCACTTCACGGAAGTTAACCCGTCTTCCACCGCTAATGGAGGGCGGTTCTCAAGGGCTACACTTGAAAGCTAGGTTCACTAGATCGCCATATAGAGTCGTTACTGTAAACTTTGAGCACCCTTGGACAGTCATCAACATCCATCTTCGTCATTGTAAACTAAAAAAATAAGTTTAGGGACTATTTAATATAGAAGATGAAAGTTGATAGGACTACAATGTCATTTTTCTTAACTTTTAACCTGGAAACCTGCTGAGAGGACTTAATGAACAGGTAAAAATAGACTTTATTCCGTGAAAATGCTAGAATAAATAAATGAATTAACAACTTTATAGAGGCAGTAACTTTGACCTGTAAATAAATTTATTTTAATTACACTTCTTATTATATCGTCAAATAAGGCCCTGGTTGCCAACATCTTAATTTTTAAGATCTGTATGTTTAAGAGATCTGAATTTTTAAGAGGGTCTGAATTGTGAAGAGGTGAATTTTTAACATGTTGTTTGGTTGGAACATCTTAATTGTTGTGCTGAATGAAAAAATGACAATTTTACCCTTCTGTATTATTATATTTAAATAGATTTTAACAACATTAAATAGTTTTCAACAGCCAAAATCATATTTCAATTCAACATTACAACTACAAATGGATTTTAGCAACAAAATTAGATTTTCAACAACAAAGTTAGGAACTTTACAGCAAGCAAAATCAGATTTTAGCAACTATTTCAGATTTCGAAACAATCTCGATGTAATCAGATTCAATGTAAACATATCAACAACGTTGCAACTATTTCAGCAACAAAATCAGAATATCAGAAGAACTTCACATTTCAGAACAAAGCATCAACAGAAAGTTTCTATTAGGATATCAAAATCAAAAATTTTACCTCTTGAAGAAGAAGAGGTATGATGTAGGTGGTCTGCCGGAAAGCAGTAATGACGTCGATGAAGATGGTGACCGGGAAAATAGACGGCGGCGGCGACCGGGAAAGCAGACAGCGCAGCGTCTAATCAAAATTGGAAAAGCAGCAGACGGCGACGTTTAATCTGGTTCGGAAAAGCAGCAGCAACGTCTGCTTTCCGGCCGACAAGAGGAGAGGGGAGGAGTATGCCGGAGAAGAGATGAGAAGAGAGCTGCCAATCGTAAGAGAAGCGTGAGAAGAGAAGTCGCATGCGTGAGGCTTGTTAGGGCAAAACGGTATTTGGCCTTCTCTTGTTTTAATCAGAGACGCGTTAAAATCTGTATCAATAAGAGGCAACTTTTCATTTAAGAGGCAAGAAAAAAGATGCTATCAAATGGTTTTAATTCAAAAGATTAAGTGCTTGCCTCTTAATTTTTCAATTAAGTGGCTAAGAATCAGGCCTAATTAGAACTAAGATTTCAACTAAAAATGAAATGACACAACAAAATTGCCAAAATTTGCCAAAGTGCATTAAAATGAATATAACTTCATCAATCCTTTTATTTAGAAGTTCAACTCCTATTATATTAATATTAATATAGTTCTTAATCATCTCTAACATACAAAAACACAATAAATGAAAAAAAAAAAAAAAAAAAATCTCTACATCAATCCAATCCAACATAAACCATATTGATTCGTATTAAGACTCACATGTCCATTTTGTCATATCTGTTTATGTTTATTTTTTTAGCTTTAAAATAGTTTTTTTTTTTTTTTTTTTTCTTTTTCTAACTAGGGAGTAATAGAAACAGGTAGTCCTCAACATCAATATTTGTCATTCGACCCATGCATAAAAATTTCTTGAAGCTAGATCTTCCTAAATTTATTTGAACACCGGTTGATCCATGCTGCATAATTTTACTTTCACCCACTTCCAGTCAAAAGTAATCCTCATGTCACATCTAAATTTATCAACATCCCCAACTGCATCATTGTAAATGTTATATACTTTTCAAATTACGAAACTATATTTCAACCGGTTAACATAAGATGCGACATATTTTGGTAACTAAACGAATCATAATTCCCTAATGCATGTCAAAATCACTTCGTTGAATAAATCCATAACTTTTATGTAAATAAGCTTTTAGCACGTGAATAAACAAATAATCCTGAAATACCATGGAATCCAAATAAAAAAACTTGCGGATAAAACATAACTAGCCAAAAACATTCCCATCTAACCATACATCATTCTATAATATTACAAAAATTAAATTATAAAGAAAAATCATCAAGGTAAGAAAAAAAACATAATAATATTATGATTCATTTGCTTCCGGTTTTGATCCCGACCCTGCCCAAAAAAAAAACAACATATCTTACATTGGACTGTGACTTAGACCGATGTGACACAAAAAAAAAACAATTAGTATCCAGTAAGAGGTTACATCTGACTCGGTCCGAGTCAGACAGTTTGATAACCTTAAAATTTACCTCTTACCCGGTCAGCTTTAGAATAAGTCTGACTGGGTTACACACAGCTCTTATACTCAATCAGCAAATATCAAACAGCCTCGAAGAAGACACTTTTGTCCCACCTAAAAGACGTGGGACCGGGACTAATGTGACAAAAACCACAATTTTTGTCCCACCAAAAAAGGTACGACAGAGACCCGTTTTTCGATCTCAAATTTGTGAAAAGACGTAAACGCCCTTCTCAAAGTTCAAGAAACAAGACAAGAAGTCAAGAAGTGAAGATCAACCTTTTTGCTGACTGTTGTCTTGTAATTGAGCAAGACAAGCAGCTATTTGAGCACCGAGAACCGCATTGTTCTTCACTAAAGCAATATCTATAATTATTTTATTAAGAACAAACATTTTTTATTTTTCCACCAAAAGTTGAAACATAAATTACTATCTTATTTGTAGTTAGGGTTAGGTATTTCTTGAATTTAGTGTTTTGATTTTTTGAAAGGATACTGGAATCGAGAGAAGCTCCTCCGGTTAGTTCGTTTACTCTGGAAAGTATATAAGGAGTTTCTGCACTTCCGTTTATGCCCTTTTCACTGCAAATATAGATCCAAATTAATGAATTATACAAATTTAGACATAAATGATAGTATTTAATATTTATCGAGTATAAATACAAGGGAATGTTGGATTTATTCTTGAGGGTTAAATGCAAGAAAGGAACCAAAAGTAGAATGCTTTAACAGAAGGAAATGAAAGTAGGATGCTATAATAGACATATAAAGGAAAGTATGTTGCTATTATTAGGAAAGAAGAAATAGTATTGATTAGAAATGAATGTTACCTAGCTTCTTTGAGTGCTGTTTGTATAGCAGAGTCTATAACATTACCCGAAACAGAATGTTCTTTGGGTATAGGAATTCCTATTAAGATACCCGTTTTCAGATCAAGTTTCCTATTGGCCTCTGTTATCCATAATTACAAAAAAAATTAAAATTAAATGGGATTTAATTAAATTAATGATGACTCATTCGAAAGTTTAAAAGAAAAGTTTGATGGTACTTGCCAATTAATCGAGCACATTCTTCCGGTGTATCTAGCTGGCATGGTGCCTGTACTATCAAGTAAACATAATTTTAAAAACTTAAAAAAATATATATGAATTTTGATAGTTCGGGTTTAAATAGATTAATGCTTCATTATGACATTATCAAATAGATTATTGTAATTATGTCTGAAACCCGTTTCTATTTCTGTAAAAATACTACCCCAGAACCAACTGTGTTATGTTATGCCCTAGGGGCATTATTGTAATTATGTCATAGTTCCATACATTGGAAACTTTCAAAAGTGTCCAAACTATATTACTAACTTCCATGTATAATTGGAATCTAAGCATAAACATAGAATACTGAGAATGATGCAGCCGAGGTAAATTGCTTACAAAAAGAACAAATAGATTTTAAGCAACTTTGCGGTTAATATTTTATTTTATTTATTTTCCACTCAAATCATAAAAGTTCTAGACATATTACCAAACTAACCATTTTGATCTAACTAGTCAAAACGGTTAACTTGGAAAAATACCAGTGAAACCTAATATTTTCACCATAACAGGTCAAAATGGTGAATTTGGAAAAATGTCTGAAACTGTTATGATTAAATTGGAAAAAACTAAAGTATTAGTGGTTAAACCGCAAAACTACCCAAAATATAATTTTTTTAATCTTTCCTTAAAAAATATTAAAATTAGTTTTGCGTTATTTTAAGACTGTTTATAGAGGTAAAATAAAAAAAAATAACAATAATAATAGTTGATCTTCATACCTTGCAGCCACTTTTTTCTGTATAAAAAGCAGGAAAGTCATCAGTTCTGTAAGCAGCAACACAAACTCCTTGAGTTTCCTGTATCACTGGAAATTTACCAAACTGCCACTCTTCCAGCGTAAAATTATGTTTGATTTTTTATGGTAATTAGTTGGAAGAATGAACATACCAAATATTCTAGGGTTTTGGGAATATCTAATATGGACTTAACTCCCGCTGATATTACAGCTACCGGAGTTCTTCCAAGCTCGGTTAGATCAGATGATATATCCAGTGCTGAAACAATGTAAGAATCAGAGAGAAGTCAACAAATCAACATTTACAAAAATTGCAATGTCTTGTCACACCCAAAAAGATGGGACAAAAGGTTTTTAATTTTTGTTCCACTAACATCAGTGCAGTACCCTTGCCCTGTTTGTTAGGTAGGACGGAACATGTTGTACTGTGTTTTGTATGCATCGGACAGAGAGTGATGTCAATGGGACAAATAATGCAGTTGTTTGCCCCATCGAAAAAGATGGGGCAATAAAAATTTGTCCCAAAAAGGTGTCTCACCAGAAAAGATGGGACAGAATTTGCAAGTTTTGTTCCACCCAAAAAGGTAGAAAAAAAATTGCAATTTTTGTGTTGTAGTTTTTTGTGCCCAAAAAGGTGGGGCAAAAAAAGTAATTGGGGAAAAAAGTGCAGGTTTTTGTCCCACACAAAAAATTGCAGTTTTTGTCCACTGACAACAGTTTTGGTCCTATCCTACATAAATGGGTTGACCCAATTACTTTTTTACTAAGGTGATGTTTAAGATAAACAGGTTAACCTAGATTGACCCATTTAAATTTCAAACTTTACATAAAAAAAGTCGACTTAATTAAATAAGTTACAGGCCGGCCCTGGGGGGTGTTGGAGGTGCGACCGCACAGGGCCCACATCATGAAGGAGCCCGAAATTTAATTTTGTCGCGGTTCCGTCACTAATCCGTCGCGCTATTTTGTCGCTAATTAACATAACTTTTATGTTTTTAATTCGTCGCTTATAATTTGTAATGGTTTATAAAGTGTTGAATATTATCGTAGTATCAATGAATTTTGTTTATATATAAAAAGCTATATTAAGGGGCCCATTTTTTAGTTTTCGCACAGGGCTTCAAAATCAACAGATCGCTCATAAGTTACATTTTACAAACCCAAAATGTTCAAAGTTACAAAGAAGACAAAACTACACAAAATGGTCATTGTGGTTTACAAAAGAGACCACAGATGGTCCTTATGGGAATTTTGTTACACCATAAGTCCTTATGACGAATACCGATTTGTGATATGACCAATATACCCTTCATAAATTTTTGTCTTTGCTTTAAATAATCTATAATTAAAATAATGGGCCCCACTTCATCCCCTCTCTCTCGATCCCCAGAAAAGCAAAATCGTTGCATCTTCATCACCTCCCTTCACTTCCACCATATAAAAGGAATCAAATTCGATTTTGTTGGTGGAGATCAGGGTTAGCTCTGAGCCGAGTGACTAGGTGGCGGCGGTTTTGGGGGAGATCAGTGGCGGTAATGGTGTTTGGTGGAGGGAGGCGGTGCCGCGGTGGTGGTCTATGGCGCACTTCATTCGGGAAATAGTAACAGATTTGCCCAAAACCGTGGAGAAACGTATCCCTTCCCCACCTAAAAACCCTGATAAACGCCCCCGCCCCCTTCATGATACTCAAGCCTCTTCCGGTCTTGGTCTATCTGACCCTGCTATCATTTCCGATGGCTCCACCAACGATGGTAAGCCCACCAACCACCTCTCCGGCTCGGCTTTCTCCCCCTCCTCCGGTGCACCACTACCACCACCAACGCCGTTGAATCCTCTTTGTTTTTTCTCCGGAAGGTTTACTCCCGCTGTTCGATGGAGTCGACCCAAGGTTTTAAAGTGCGGAATCGTGCCTACAGGCGTTTTCCCAACAAGGTGTGAGGCGTAAGCCTCAAGGCGGACTAAAAAATAATTATAAAATCGTGTATATATATATATATATATATATATATATATATATATATATATATATATATATATATATATATATATATATGTGTGTGTGTATATGTGTGTGTGTGTGTGTGTGTGTGTGTGTCATACAAACAATATAAAATCCCAAATCAAACATAAAAAGTCAAAATAAATATCATCTTCCAAAAAATAAAATATTTTAGTCTTAAAATTCTTCAAAATCAAATAATACAAATACTATTGTCAAATGAAATCTCAACTCTCACATTTAAAGTCAAAAGCATATTTAAAATTACTTTTCTGCTTTTTTATTATATTTTATCATAAAATAAAAGCTAAAAAGGTCAAAAGCCAAACAAAATGTCCAAAAAAAACCGCATAATCAATATATACACCTCCCTCAGACCGCCTCTCACCGCCTCATTTATCTAAGGCGTCCGCCCCAAATAGACCACATGAGGCGCCGCCTCATATGCATTTTTCTACCGCCTCGCCTCGAGGCGTACCCTCAACTGATTTTTAAAACCATGCGTCGACCCACGAGGATGGTCCACCAAAGCTTATCTCTATTTCTATTTCCAGGTGCACCAAACCCCTCCCTAGTAGAAATTAGGGTTGATTCAAATGTGTATGGATGGGCCATTCACTACGCTTTCCATAAGCACCCTGAGACTACTTGGGGAACAATTACGTGAGAAGCTACTCATCCGTTTTGGGGGTACGAAATTTTCTAAACGCACATAAAGCCTTGGGCTCTCTTTTTCAAGACGGTAATATCGAAGACTACATCGAGCAATTTAAAGCTTTGCGTTAATCCCCGATCAATCAGAGGACCGATCATTAGGTATGTTTATCCATGGCCTTCAAGATGACATAAAAATTTGAGTCTGTGCATTATGTCCTCTTATGTGTAATCGTGTGATGGAACTTGCCAAAGCACGTGGCCACCGCCATCGCCATCAACGGTGACAAATCCTCTTAACGTTCTTAATTTTTGGGTCGGGTATTGTTGCATCGGGTTACTCTTGGAAACCCACTTATTCTAGCAGAGCCCAAACAAACCCTAAGCCCACCCTACTCACAAATCAAGTCTGCCCTTAACTACACAACTTGACCCGCTAAAACCCACTCCTAACCCTAATTATTCCTTTGCCACTAAGAACCTCACCAAGAATGAGTGGGAAGATCGTAGATGTAAAGGCCTCTGTTTTAGTTGTCACCCCACAACACAAATGCCCTGAAGGACAACTCCGCGTCCTCTTATTACCCGAGGGTGAAGACGACGGCAGTGGAGAAATCCGCCAATTGGAAGTCGATCCTAATCCTAACACACACGGTTTGGCCTCGGACCTTTCTCATTGTTGAAGAGCTACCGGACGAGTTGTTATTCCATATAAATACCCAATTATTGTTGAAGAGCTATTGGACGAGCTACACGGGTCTCAATTTTTCTCAAAAATCGAACTTAAATCGGGTTTCCATTAGGTCCGTATGCGTGAGGCGGACATTGACAAGACCGCTTTCCGTACCCTCAATGGGATTACGAGAAATCCGTAATGCCTTTCGGGTTAACAAACGCCCGTGCAATTTTCCATGCACTTATGAACGAGGTTTTTCACTCACTTCTCCGGAAAGGGGTACTCGTCTTTTTTGATGATATTTTGGTTTCCAGCCGCCCGTAAGATTCCCATTTACACTTACTACAACTAGTTCCCTGCCTGCTACACTCTCACCAATTGGTTGTGAATAAAAAAATAGCAGTTTTGGTCTCACTTTTGTTGAATACTTAGGTCACATTGTCGATAGGGCGTTTCCATAGATCCCTCCAAACCAGTTCCATCCATTACAGATTGGCCTACTACCAAGGGCGTCCGGGGATTTTTAGGTCTTACCGGCTACTACCGGATATTCATATACAATTATGGTAAGATCGCCCACCCATTAACTAATCTCACCAAGAAAGATGGTTTCTTATGGGTCCTGTAGCTCAAAATGCTTTACCGCCCGAGTCTCGCCCTCCCCGATTTCTCAATGCCCATTGAGTGTGATGCCTCAGGTAGAGGCCTACGAGTCGTCTTAATGCAGTCCCGCAAACCAATTGCCTATTTCAACAAAGCGCTATCAGATAAAACTCTCAATAAATCGGCCTATGAAAAAGAGTTGACGGCATTGGTTTTGGCCATTCAACATTGGCACCCTTTTCTTCTCGGTCCCACTTTCACCATTTTTACTGATCAACATCTTCTCGATTAGCGCATCACCACCACCGATCAGCAAATTTGGATAAGGAAACTAATAGGCTATCAACTTTCTATATCCTATAAGTCGGGAGAGACAACAGTGCAGCAGATGCTTTGTCTCGTATATCTGAAGGGTCCAATCCTTGCACTTTAATCTCTTACCCACAGTGGCTCGACGCGTTTTTGCTTGGGCAGGAAGGAAGATCATTTGATTTCCTTCACTGATATTTGAATCATTGTTTCGTGTTCTTCATTTTGAGCAATTAGAAGAATATGGTTTCCTTTTTATTCCGGTGGTTACTGTTTCATTCACAATTACAGATCCTATTTTCTATGAAAGTTTATAGTATCTATCAGGTTGGCTTGGAGAGAGAGAGAGAGAGAGAGAGAGAGAGAGAGAGAGAGAGAGAGAGATTTTAGGTTAAAGATATGAGATAAAAGAGGGGCAAAGAAGTCCTTCCGTATTGGATTTAACAGAAAAACTAATGGTGTTAATCAAAAGGACCATCCATGCAATTTTTGGAACTTCAGGGATCATCGATGCAACAAAATCCCCATAGGGACTATATGTGGTCGTTTTTGTAAACCATAAGGACCATTGTGTAATTGTGTTTAAAAGGAAACACAACTACAACTCAACTGTTAATTTAAAATATTAAATGAAAATAAATATATATTTAAAAGGACTGGCAACTACAACTCAGCAAAACAAACGGGGACTGAGGGTACCTAAGTGTATAGAAATAAAACTCAAAAAAGAAGTGAAACATCAAGAATAAGAATTGTATATGAGAAAACTTACTGTTTTCTCCATTTCTGTGAACTCCTCCAATACCTCCCGTAACAAATACAGATATGCCAACCTAAAGAAAATATCTTTATTTTATGGGGCTAAATGCAAAAAATATCAATCTACTTCCATTTCTTTGTTTCTTATAGACTTATAGCATCCTACTTTCTTTTCTTCCTATTACAGCATTGTACTTTCATGTTTTTCCTAGCGCATTGTATTTTGAAAATCTACCAAATTATTGCATTGCACTTTAAAGTTTTTTTTTTCTTATCAGGACAGTATTTTAAATATCTAGCTAATTATAGCAGCCAATATTGATTTGTATAAGGATGACATTGCTATAATTGGGTAGATTTTCAAAGTACAATGTGGTAATAAGAAGAACAAAAAGTAGGATGCTATAATAAACAAGAAAATGAAAGTAGGTTACTATTACTTGCACTTACCATTGATGCAAAGATCATGGTTGCAGACACGGTTGTTCCACCACTACTTCTTGTGGCCACCTACATAAATCAAGAATCAAGTAAACATCAAATAATAGAACAACTACTCTCATTTAGCAATTCTTTATTAACTTTAAGGGAAAAGAGAAAATTAAAAAATGCAACATAAAGAAAGAGGTATAGATTAAAGGCATACTCACAACATGTGCAATGTCCCTTCGAGATATTTTTCGAGCATTTGCTCCTAGTTTAGCTACCCTTTCCAATTCTTCTTTGGTGAGACCTACAAGTAATAAAAAAAAGTATTTAAATGCTAAATAGCTGATAACTGAAATGAGATATAACTTGAAGAATGAAATAGTTAGGTCAGTTTGGTTTGGTTCGATGGAATAGGATAGCATGATGAAGGAAGGGAATGGGGAAGGTAATGGAATAAATAAGATAATGGAATGAATCACTACATTTGATGCTCATGTTTGGCGTGTGGGAATGGAACGAATTTTCGTATGAACTTTTATATCATATATAATTATTATATATAAGTTTATCTCTATAGATTATTTTAAATAGAATTAAGTAACTTCATTTGAAAAAAAATTAAACATAGTAAAACTCATGAGAACCCACATAAGTTATTATATGTGTGTGTGTGTGTGTGTGTGTATATATATATATATATATATATATATATATATATATATATATATATATATATATATATATATATATATATGTATATATCGTGTTATTTAAAAAAAATAGCTCTGAAAAGAAAATATGGGTTAATCTCGTAAATGGGTAAGGAACTATTTTTGTTTTTATAAACACAGTTTTTTTAAAAAGTGTATTATTAGAAGGTAAGCAATTTGAACTTTTTTTTTTTTTTTTGAAAATACCCTTAGAAGATAACAAATGGAACATTTTGTTCACAAAATACCGTTATTATAAGGGTATATTGTGAACAAAGCTTCAAGTTGCTTACCCAATTGTAGTACTTTTTTCAAAGCAATGGTGTTTTGTAAAAAACAAACTCTTGTTACCCATTTACAACATTAACCCTTGAAATAATAATAGTTATTAAAAATATTTGTCCCACTAGAAAGTACATAAAAAATCGGTTATATTGCAATTATTCATTCCAATCCATGATGGATTGAAAAAACAAACACCACGTGGCTAAGGAACGAGAATTGACAAAACAAGAGGAATTGTTTCATTTCAGAAAATTTCAATTTTCATGCCATTGGACACCGAAACAGGTGTTTTTCATTCCAATGGAATGAACCATTCCTTTCCATCTTCATTCACATCACACCAAACACTACCTTAGATAACATATAGCATCGATCATCTACACTACTATGATGTTGAGTGGCTCAATTCCAATGTCAAAATTGTTGGAAATATTCCAGATTAATTAAATGAGCTTCCTATCTATTTGCTACAGGAATTAGAATCCCTTATTCCATAAGTCCATCTCAGCTACAAACATGGCCATCTCAAAATTATACTAAGAGCAAGAATTTACCTCCAAATTTTATAATTAATCATGATGGGCTAGAAAAATCCTTAAAAATATAACTAAAAAGGTTGTTTTCATGTAAGTACCTATGCATGGTATGCCATCTAAAATAGCAACAGTAGCAGGAACAGCTCCATTTTCCTTAACAATGGCCTCCACTTCTTTTGCAGTCTCAAAATTTTGAGGATAGGGCATTCCTACCAAACAGGAATGATATAGTCAGAAGGCTTATTCACAATTCACAGACATATACAAATATTTAACAGCATGAGCACCAAACTACACAAAGATAATGATATGAGTGTAATTGTGTCAGCTCACTTACTCTACATAGCTTAAAAGGATGTAATTGAGTACTTTTCATGTTGATTACAGTAACCATAAGTGTTCATCATGTTCATTGTCTTGAAATTGCAGAACAAGAACAGTTGATTATCATAGTATTCCATTACAGGAGTAACTCACAGTTGTCAGGACTAACACGCATAGTGTTGTTCTACGTCTATGTGATATAAACCAAAACCCTAATATCAGTCACTTTGACCTCAAAATCAGACCATAGTTCTTATTGAATTTAGGGCGTATAAAATTGAGAACAATGTGAATATCTAGATTATAAACGAAAACTTACCATGAGTTATTATAGTGGACTCCAGAGCAACAACTGCTTTCCCATTTGATAAAGCTGTAGAAACTTCTTGAGAGATCTTAATACTCCCCAGGCTACTATTTTCACGGCCACTTCCCGCACTGGTATTTTCATGGCCATTCCCCTCGTTGCCACCTCCTTCATTTCCTCCCCCCTCATTGCCACCCTAATTGAATAACAAAACCGCAAAGAAACGAGGAACGTCGGATTATTCCACAAATTGATTGAGATTATTATAGAACTGAAAAGTAATTTGAGGAATAGAAGTGAGGAGGTCGGCACCGCGATGATGATATGCAAACAATTATATTAGAGGAGAAGTTTAGGGCTAGATCATACATGAAGGTTTGCGGGATTTGGTTACCTTGGAGCCTTGTTTTGTAATGTTGAAATGACGACGGAGGTTGGTTAACCTTGAGATGGCGTTACTTTTTGTCGACATGATTCGTGAAAATCTGCAGTTGCCACCGCCTGGAAAAGCCTCGCTACTTTGGCGTTCCCTTTTCTTCTAATGTTCGTTGGAGGTCCTATGATAAAGGGAATTTGATGGACCAAGTAGGGGTGGCAATCCATGACACACACGACAAAAATACATGAAACGAAATTGAGACGAAATAGAATTTTAAATTCGTGTTCGTGTCGTGTTCGTGTCAAGTGTAAAAAACACGACGTCGTGTCGTGTCGTGTTCGTGTTCAAAATTAGACACAATATTAACATGTTTTTGTCGTGTTTATCGTGTTTGTCGTGTTTTGTATGATTAATTATGAATTAAATAAACTAAATGTTTATTTTATTTTATCTTTTTTGTGTTTGTCGTGTTGGTCGTTTTTATCGTGTTTTAATTGGGTCGTTTTCGTGTTAGCAAAGCAAAACACGACGTCGTGTCGTGTCGTGTTCGTGTTATATAAAAAATTGTCGTGTCGTGTCGTGTCAGGAAAAAACCCGACACGACTGCCCGATTTGCCACCCCTAGGACCAAGTCATAAATGGTCGAGAGACATTCCAACCATAAGTTAAGTCGATGCTTAGTTAAGATGAAGGGGATGTTTTTTAGAGAATTGTGTGGCTGAATGGAAAGGGATAGTTTCTAATTAGGGCCGGCAATGAAGGGTTTTGACGCTATGTTCCCAAACGCGATATGTTTGTGTACCGATCGCCATCTGAGTCGCTAACTGGTACGGCTTCCATTCGATCCTCTCAATTCTTTGATTAAGTTCCCAAATCGTGAAATTAGCGATTCCAATTACACTAAAACCTGATCTGGGGTCGCCAATTTGGCGTTCCAATCGCTGATTGACTTTGGTGGGAAATTGGTCTATCAGGAAAAAAACCGACGAAGCGATGATTACACAATCGATTTCGGTATTGATGCTTCGTATTCCTCATCTGAGTCTTCTAATGGGTTTTATTTGCTATATATTATGCATTACTACAATTCAAAGAATTTCGTTCAATGTCTTGAGGAATCTTTTGGGATCATGGAACGAAATATGGTTGACATGAAAATCATTAGAGGATTGTATGTTAATGGTATCCCGTTCAATGTCTTGAGGAATCCTCAATTTCTTGAAATGATAAACGAAATCAAGAAAGCACCAGAGGGATATAAACCTCCATCTAGTGAAAAAGCAACCGTGTTGCTAGATGAGTATGTGAGAGATGTTGAGAAAGACCTAACTCAAGTTAAAGATACTTGGTACACGCAAGGGGTATCTATTGTTTCCAATGGGTGGTCTAATGTGAAACATAAGCCACTTATCAATATTATAACCGCCAATACTTATCAATATTATAACCGCCAATGCTTCTGGTGCGGTGTTCATTTATGCGGAAGATTTTTCGGGGGTCGAGAAAACGGGAATAGAAATTGCCAAGTATCTACAATGAGCTATTGAAGTCGTTGGACCAAGTAATGTTCTACAAGTGGTAATCGACAATGCGGCTTATTGCAAAGCCGCCAGACGCGAGATCGAGAATGTATAAAAACATATCTTTTGGTCACCTTGTTGTGTTCACACTTTAAATTTAATTTTCAAAGATATGGCAAACGCGTTTTATTAGTTAAATGATACATATAAGAGAGGGAAAACAATTGCCAAATACTTTCTTAACCATACTCAAGCTTTGTCAATTTTCCGAGAAAATTCAAAATTAGAATTGTTGAAGGTGGCTAAAACTAGGTTTGCATCACATTATATTTTGTTAAAAAGAATTATGGATTGTAGAGAGGCACTTGCCACAACTATTGTGTTAAGAATAATTGTGATGAAGTGTTGATCCCTCCGAAGGCCTAGTTGACTACAAAGTAAAATCAAGACCCCGAAGCCTGATGACTCCAAAGGATTTCTCCAGAGGATCTGAAGGCTTATCTGCAACAACATTTTTACAACACGTGTGTGTAGTAGACTACGTGTTGCACAATACTGCATGCTCATTGGATAGTACACTGTTAAGATATTCTCAGTATCTGTACTGTACTATTGGTATCACTGATCACGTATAAATATCAGTGATACCATCCGTGTCAAGCATGCGATTGAATCACCAACATTGTAAAACCCTATTTGATAAATCAAAGCATTCGGTACTTGTTATTCATAAGTTTTGTTCTTTATTGTTCATTCTTATAATTGCTTGAGTTAATTGTTTAGCTTGAATCTATTCTTGGAATACTTGTTTATTTCCATACTTTGATTGAATTTCACACCCAACACATGGTATCAGAGCAGGACAGCTCGAAAACCAGTCTATAGAGTTTTGTTTCCATTGTTACAGTTCTAGATCTAGATTGTTTCCTAGATCTGGGTTTCCGCAACTGTTATCAATCTTTATTGCTAGTTTTTCTGAAAAGATCTAGTTGAAAATCAATCAAAATGACTGATTCTACAGCTAAGTATGCAAATATGCTGAACTATGCCAATCTAATTGGCTCATCCACTAAAGCTTCTGTTCTTATTCCTACTTACTATGACTACTGGACTGGTCGTATGAGGGATTATCTATAGGGGCTACATGAAGAAAAGGATATTTGGAGATCTGTCAGAGATGGTCCTCTACAGATATCGAAGGAATATTTATTGTAGTTGATGGAGAATATGCTGAAGTTCTTACTGCAGCTGATTTGAAGAAAGTAAGAAACGATGAACGAGCCATGAGAGAACTTAGAAGTGGACTTGGTCCAGATGTTAGACATCACATCTCAGGAGCAAAATCTGCTAAGGAGATCTGGGATCGACTTGCAGTTAGATTTTCTGGTGATAACACTCTTCAATCAAGTGTTGTTCAAGAGGTGTTAGCAGACTTCAGAAACTTTAAACAACAAGAGAATGAATCATCGGAACAAGCTTATGAACGTTACAGCAAAATGGTTTATGATCTGGAAAAGTATGGTGAGATTCGAAGTCAACAAGAAATCAACATCAAATTTCTCTACAGTCTGAGGCCTGAGTGGAGACCTATCATGCTGATGATCAAATTCCATGAAAACATCAACACTTATTCCCTAGCAGCTCTGTATAATCTCATCAAATCCCATGAACCTGACATTTGTGGTAAAAGAAGTGAAAATGCTGGAACATTAGCTCTTGTGTCTAATGTTGAAGAAGAAGAGGCTAAGGATGAGCCTGATGGTTATATGGAAGGTGAAAATGGAGAAACGATTGCCTTGTATGTTGCAAACAAGTGTAGGTTCAGGAAACCATTTGTGAACAAATCAAGCTTAGGAAAACCATTTGTGAAACCTTTCAACAAAAACTCTTATACTTCGAAACCCAAACCATATATTTACACACCAAAGGAGGAAAGCACCAAATCTTCAACTCTGAAGCCCGCAGAAACAAAGGCTTCGGAAGCCCCAAGGAAAGATCCGAAGAAAAGAAGATTGCCGGTGACTCTGGGTATGACTGCAATTATTGTCATGGTAAAAACCACTTCGCGAAGGATTGCATGCTTCGCAAAAGAAATGAAAACCAGACCCAAGTTAAAGATGAGGCCTACTATGCAAGAAAGATGGAAGAGGCAAGAGAGAAAATAAAGGATCTTGCCCTGATGGCTTCAGAAGAAAACATGGGTACATACCAGGTATGGTCCTCTGACTCCGAAGAGGAGGAAGTAAGGAAGCCAACTCATAGTGCCTTCATTGCCTATGATGCAGGTAAGAGCTTCTTGAAGGGTACCTCTGAGGAAAATGAAGCTGATGAAGATTTGGGTTATGAAGACTTCGGAGGCCTGGGTTATGAAGACTCAAAAATGAAGGAAGAGATGCGTGCAGGGGTTCCGAAGGTTTTATCTGATGATTCTTCGGATGATGAAGAGGAGGTTTGTTTGATGGCAAAGGATTCTCGCATGACCATTCCCGAACAGGTAACAAAACTTCTCTTATCTTTTAAAATTTCTGCATCAAAATGCTGATATTAATGAAATAACTCGTGATTGCTCTGTGATGAACAAATTGCCAATTAATGCTAAAAATATGGCAAAAGTCATTGACCGGGAGATTCTACAGTTTAGGGGGAGAGTAGAAAGTATGAAGTTGTCCCTAGAAAAAGCCAACTTAAGACTCTCGTTGCTAGAAGAGAATAGAGAGAAATATTTGAATAACAATGATGTAATTTTGAAACAAAGAAACATCTTTTGTGAAACTGCTAAACGTCTGTATTCTCATATTACTCGTATCTATCATTCTGCTGACATATGCAATGTTCAACATAGACAACTACTACCTTTTCTAGAATTTAAGTTGAAAAATGTTGATAGCATCTCTTATGAATGTGAGTCTATTGTTTCTGGTTCCGAAGTGACTAATCCTTTGTATATGCATGGTCTGATCTCCGTGGAAAAAATATTAACTACTGATAATCTGTTGAAAACATTGCCAAATGAAATTCCAATCTTGCAGAAAAACATTCCTCAGATTAAAAACAAATCAGAAGTTATTGTTGAGACTGAATCTGAGAATTATTCTAAAAGTGATTCGGATATGGAGGAAATTGATTGCTCCTCATTATCTACTTTGAAAGTTTCCTCTGCATCCGCATCACTCTCCAAAGATACCTCACAATTATATTCGGTTGACAAAGGCAAAACAAAAATAGATTGTGAAAATGTATCTTCTGAATTCCAAATAACAACAACGAAATTGTGAAAACAAAAATGCAAATTTCTGATGAATGTGTCTCATATTATCAATATCTCAAAGAGAATTCAAAAAGATTAGTCAATGTTGCATGTGTCTATCCAAAGGTTTCATATTTCAAAAATTCTATTTTTGTGAAACATGGATGTGTGCTTTTGGTTGATAATGATTTGGTAAAGCCTGTCGAGGAGGATAATTCCACAGTTACTGAGGAAGGATTCTTCTCATCATCAAAGATGCTTGAAAACAACATGAATGAAAAATTGGAAGTGAAAATAAATGTGCGAAAACAAGATTTATATGGTTACAACATTTACAATCGTCTTTGTTATGAACAAAACAAGATTCCAGAAAATTTGAATCATCTTTTAAATGACAAAAATGAAAATCACATTTACACCAACAGAAATTACAAACAAATTCAAGTTATGGATACACCTGTAACTCCGAATATGGATGTTTTTTAGTTAATGGAGTCAAATGACAGTGTACCTCTTGCACAAACTTTTGCAAATGAAATTTCAAAACCCAAGATAATCATTTCCAAACCTGCGGTACAAAAACCAAAAATTCTGAAGAATCCAAAATTTCAAAACTTCGCATCAACTTCCAAAACAAAACGAGCTGTTGTGATTACCAAACCTATTCAAAAACCAACTGCTGCGAATTTGAAAGTAAAACAAATACCAAATCTTGTGAAACGAAAAACACCATTCGTACAAACAAAACCTACCAATATGAAGGCTTCCACTTCTGGAACAAAACCAATAAATACTAAGGATTCAAATGCTAAAACAAAGAAATTTTCCAAACCTTCCTTCATACCTTCTAAACCAAATTTTCCAAATCCCAAATATCAAAAACCTTCAAGGAAAACATTTTCGAAAGAAGATAACTTGATAGACACTTTTCATGATTGGCTAAACAAAAATTTGAAGTTGTTCAAAGATAAGAATCTATCATTAAATGATTTCAAGCTTGCATATGAGGAGTACCTGTGTACTTCCACGTTGTGTAGATCATTATCAAGAAAATCAACAGTTGAGAAATCAAACTCCAATTGGAAAAGAAATGACTTGAAAGAAAATTTAACTGCAAAATCAAAATCTCTAAAGTCTTTAAATTCTTCAAAATCTTCTAAAACCAAGAAAACGTCAAAAACTTCAAAAACAAAATCATCCAAACAAATATGGGTTCCGAAGGTTTCCAACATTTCAATCCCTTCGGACTCATCAATTCTTACAAAAAGCTATTCGGAATCATTTTCTGGTTCTTCTTGCCCTTCACATGAAACTTCTGAGAACATGATTAACTTCAATGCAAATGAAATAACAGAAGATGCCGTTGAAAATGGATTCAAGAATCCTTTGCTTACCTTGAGGACCCGAGATTGATTGGGTACCAACTTCTTCTTGATTGATTGTAGGTTATGTCAAACGAGCGGTATGATACAAAATCGTACATGGACAGTGGCTGCTCTAGACATATGACTGGAAAGAGGGAGTATCTCAGGGATTATAGAACTTTGGATGATGCGGGAAACGTTCGCTTTGGTAACAACGACACTTGTCCTATTCGTGGTTATGGAAAAATTACGAATGGACAATTCATAATAAACAGGGTGGCATTTGTTGAAGGATTAAAGCATAACCTTGTAAGCATTTCTTAATTGGTTGTTGGAACTGGCAATGTTGTAACATTCAACAATCAAGGGAGTATCATTTCAAAGGAAGCTACAAAAGTGGTACTGCTGAAGTCCGAAAGAAAGGGATCAATATTTCCCTTAAATCTAAAGCGTGTGACTGGTGGGCAATCTCTATGTCTTCTGTCCAAAGCAAATTCAGACATCAGTTGGTTATGGAACCGCAGACTTGCTCACTTGAACTTCAAAGATATAAACAAGTTAGTGGCTATGGATTTGGTTCGTGGTATGCATACTCTCAAGTTCGATAATGACTCACTTTGTTCTGCTTGTGAACATGGCAAGCAAACAAAACAAAGGCATCCAACTATGACTAATCCAAAAATCATCGAACCTTTTTCACTTCTCTATATGGATTTGTGTGGTCCATCCGTAGTGGAATCAATAGGAAAGAAGAAGTATATTTTGGTGATTGTTGATGACTATTAAAGGTTCACATGGGTCTTATTCTTAATAAACAAGTCAGATGCAGCTGAAGAAATCATCAACTTCATCAAGAACATGGAAGTAATGCTCAAGAAAACAGTCTGAACTGTGCACAATGATAATGGTTCGGAGTTCAAAAATCAAACTCTTGATGGGTTCCGAAGAAAAAGGGGATTAGTCATAATTTCTCCGCACCTTATACTCCTCAACAAAATGGTGTTGTTGAAAGACGTAATCGCTCTTTATGTGAAACAACTAGAACCATGCTTAACTTTGCAAATTTGCCCATGTACTTTTGGGCCGAAGCCATATCTACAGCTTGCTTCACTCAGAACAGATCATACATCCACAAGAGATTTCACATCACACCTTACGAAGTACTCAACCGAAGAAAGCCAAATGTCAAGTTTCTTCATATCTTCGGTTGTAGGTGTTTCATACTGAACATGAAAGATCATTTAACAAAATTCAATGACAAATCAGATGAGGGGATATTTCTTGGCTATTCAAAAAATTCAAAAGTCTACAGAGTCATGAATAAAAGGACACGTAAGATTGAAGAAACCTTCAACCTTTCATTCGATGACTACTACATTAAGAAATCACAACATCCCTTTCCAATGTCATCCATCTTTCCAGAACAGGCTGTGGATGCATTACCAATCATGATCTTTGAAGAAGACTTCAAACTTCTTTTTGATCCTCCTATGAGACCTGTTGATTCCGAAGCTAGAGCACCAGAAAATAATGTGTCTAAACTTTCCAAGCTCACGGATGGCCCCGAAAACTCACCAACAAGCAGTGTTCAAAGACCCTCTTCGGTTGAGGGGGATCCTTCCAACAGATCCGTAGATCAATCTGGCTTCGAGGGGGAGCACACCAATCCAAGTCTCATTCACCCTTCGCATGAAACATCTCATATCATGTCCCTATATCCTTCTATCCAGCGGGAGCCAAAAGTTTCAACTCCAATCTCTTCGGATCATGAAAGAACAAAATCTCCAACTGCTGCTGTCGAGGGGGAGCATACTCTTAACTCTTCATTCACTTCCTCAAACGATAACTCTCCTAAAACAAATGTTACAAACTCAAATAATGAAAACCATTTAATAACTGATGATTTTCCATCCACTTCAAGATATCCTTCGGACACTGAGAAAATCAATGTCGAAGGACCACCTGAATTTGATCCAAATTTTCCTCCTTTAGAAAAGTGGACGAGAAATCATCCCCAATCACTTGTCATTGGTAACGTTCATGATAAGGTTCTGACACGTGTACAACTTCATCAAAAACAATAAGAATTAAACAGAGCTTCAGAGTTGTGCATGTTCAATGTTTTTATATCCAAAATTGAACCAAAGAACGTTAAAGATGCTTTTGATCACCCAGACTGGATTGAAGCAATGCAATTGGAATTAGAAGAATTTGAAAGAAATAAAGTTTGGAGACTAATTCCAAAACCTACAAATGCTTCAATTGTTGGTCTCAAATGGGTATACAGAAATAAACTTGACACCAAAGGAAATGTGGTTAGAAACAAGGCAAGGCTGGTTGTCAAAGGATATTGTCAACAGGAGGGGATAGACTACGAAGAAACCTTCGCTCCTGTTGCCAGACTCGAATCAGTTTGGATCTTTCTAGCTTATGCTGCACACAAAAACTTTGATGTCTATCAAATGGATGTCAAATGTGCCTTCTTGAACGGAGATCTCGAGGAAACTATCTTTGTGGAACAACCACATGGCTTTGTTGACAAAGAAAATCCTAACCATTGCTGTGTGTTAGATAAAGCAGTCTATGGTTTAAAACAACCTCCTAGAGCTTGGTATGAAACGTTGACAAAAATTTTAAAAGAATCAAACTTCAAAAGGGCTCAATGTATCCAACACTTTTTCGAAAGAAAGAGGGTTCACACTTGATGTTAGTCAAAATT
Organism: Cichorium intybus; assembly: GCA_023525715.1. Classification (NCBI taxonomy): domain Eukaryota; kingdom Viridiplantae; phylum Streptophyta; class Magnoliopsida; order Asterales; family Asteraceae; genus Cichorium; species Cichorium intybus. Next base: position 92,916,198 of record CM042014.1, read on the forward strand.
TATGTGGATGACATAATCTTCGGATCTACTGATCCAAAACTCACAAAAATTTTTGAAAAGTTAATGAAAAGCAAATTTCAAATGAGTATGATGGGAAAGATTAATTTCTTTCTTGGATTACAAATCAAACAGTCAAAAGAAGGGATTTTCATCAATCAACAAAAATATACCAAAAGTTTACTCGAACGCTTTAGAATGACTAACTGTTCCAATGCGAAGGTTCCATTACCCGCGGGTACCAGGTTGAATCCTTCGTTGGACAAACCAAAGGCAGATCTTCAAACTTACCGAAGCATGATCGAATCATTACTTTACCTCACAGCCAGTCGTACTGACATAATGTTCGCAGTATGCAATTGTGCATGATATCAAGCTGATCCACGCGAACCACATTTGGATGCAGTTAAAACAATCTTTCGATATCTTCACAACACTCCTGTATATGGTTTATGGTATCCTGCAAACTCAAGATTCTACATACAAGCTTATTCAGATTCAGACTTGGGTGGATGCTCAATTGATCGTAAAAGTACTTCTGGTGGTTGCCAATTTCTTGATGGAAAGCTCATCAGCTGGCAGTCAAAGAAGCAAACCTGAGTATCAATCTCCACAGCTGAAGCTGAGTATGTAGCAGCTGCTGCTTACACTTCGCATATGATCTGGATTCAAAGCCAATTAAGAGATTATGCCATAAACATGAGAAAAATCCCATTATTCTGTGATTCCCAAAGTGCTATTCGGATATGTCACAATCTTGTTCAACATTCCAAGACGAAGCATATAGCTCTTCGCTATCACTTCATTAACAGTCATGTTGAGGAGGGGAATATAGAAGTGCACTTTGTTCACACAACGGAACAGCTGGCAGATATCTTCACAAAAGCTTTGAATGAAGAATCATTCACAAGAATTGTTCGAGGACTTGGTATGATTGATGGATCCACTCTGACATAAACCTCAGATTTTCTTTTTCTTACCTTACTCTTTTCAATTACAAAATAAAAATTAATGATGTCCCGAAGCATTCTGAACCTTCAGAGTCCATCAGAACTAGGGCTGAGCAAAAACCGCACCGCAACGGAAAAAACCGAAAAAAACCGCATTAACCGAAACCGCATAATCGAAACCGAAGCAAAAACCGCACTTGCGGTTTTTATTTTTCAAAAACCGAAAATATTCGGTGCGGTGCGATTTTTAATTTTAAAAACCGCAAAAAAAAACCGAACCGCACCGCAAATCGAACCGAACCGCAAACCGCATAGAAACCGCACCGAACCGCATATAATTATATTAATTATATATTTATATATAAATAATTATTATTTGATTAATATTACATTATCTAAAAAAAATAAGGGACAACTTGAATGTTTGATTGTATGGTGGTGTTTTAAGATGTTAATTGCTAATTATCGTTTCTCTTTAAAGTTTAAACCGCAAAAACCGCACCATTGGAACGAAATTAATACTTGCGGTTAAAAACCGCAGAAAAAACCGCACCAATGACATTCGGTTAATAACCGCAACGAAACCGCATGAAAACCGCACCGCAAAAAAAAAACCGCAACAAGAAACCGTACCGATCAGTTCTAACATATAAACAACCGTATTTGCGGTTTGCGGTGCGGTTATTCCTAAAAACCGCACCGAACCGCACCGTGCTCAACCCTAATCAGAACAGTCATTTCAGTCAATAAAATATCATAAATGTCAAAACTCAAAGAAACAACAATTGTCTTCGTACCATAAAAAGACAATTTCTTACTCAAGAAGTTTGATTAGTTAAAAATATGAATACAAAAGAACAAAGATCATTTGCAAAAGATTCAAAAGTTCAATTCTCAATTTTCATGCATAAATGACAAAATTTGACCTTCTTTCATGAACAATATGATTCAAGGACAAAACTTTGATTTTAGATTATGATAATCATACCTTATTGCACTAAAAGGTATTCGGGAATCGATTTGAAACAAAGGTAGGAAAACAAACTTCAGAGTGAGGTCAAGGCTATTTTACAATACGAAGTCTTGTGTGTTTTAAATATCCTTAACATCGTGTTTATCTCTAAGCTCCCTGTTGAACTTAACTCGCTTCATTGTCAAAATTAATCAAGTAGTTCTTATACTACTCAAGATAAATCACATGTTCTTAAGTTTTCTTCATAAGTGATATCGACATTGACTGATAAATAAATTTATAAATTCCTTCACTCTGAAGGGTTTTCTAGCAAACAATGAACACAAAAATTCCTATGGTTCACATGCAACCCTAAGATGATCTATGTTTTCTTCTATGAAGATAATAAACTAGAATCCTAAAGCCAACAATTATTTCTAAAGATCAAATAAAGAATAACCAACCTTTGATCTTATGATCCTTGAAGCTAGCAGCAAAATAATCCTGCCTCAAATGAAGTCACACCCAAAAGCAATGGAGAAGACAGTCCAGCAGAGTTTCTCTGGTTGAAGTTGTCGCAGGTATTGAGCCTCCATAGGGTTCCTTATATAGCCTCCAAGAGGCTACAACAGAAACCCTAGAGAAGCCCCTTAATGGACAAGCCTGTTATCCATTTGGGCAAGCCTCTAAAAACCCTAACCAGGGTTTCGAAATTATGGAGATGGCCTCCATAATTTCGCCCAACTTGAGGCTTCCACTGGCTAGCCTTTTATTCAACTATTGAATAATTACAAAACCAGTCCCTGCACTTTTAATTAATTAATTTAATCACTGAATTAAATCCAATTAATTCTAGATTAAATCTTAATTAATTATTATAGTTTCTAATTAATATATTAACACTTAAATATATTAATAAACCATTTACTTAATTCTATTGATTTATTAAACAATTAATAAATCAACCTTTTACTCTACTGAACTCTATCCTAACCTCCAGCTATGAGGGCAACCCAAATGGACTTTGCTTCAATTAACAAGATAAATGTAAATATAAAGTCATGGCTTAGACACCTAATCCAACAGTCTCCCACTTGGATAAGTCTATGACTTTAATTTATCTTCTGATTAATAAACAACCTGCAGCTTTTGAGAAACTGCTGCTGAACTCTGACCTAGTCAGTTCTGTCCATAGATAAGTGATCATATGATCCTTCGTCCAACAAGATATTTTCAGACATGAGACATGGATTGAGATCAATCTCTGTCCGATACTCTGTTTCCCGATTTCCGATTCTGCTTATGACTTTAAGACTTCTAATTGAACACATCAATTTAGTCCCGGCTGGCCAGCACTTTAGTCAACTTCAAAATCATCGAGAGGCCTACAGATATCTGTTTCCCTATCAGGGTCAAGGAACGAATAAGCTTCGACTCATATGCTTGTGTCTTTTACTTGTCAAGATTGTACACAACAATGCGTTTTATAACATCGAGTTACCGATGCATTTACGTATTATCAATGCACAACCGACTCGCAAGTTTCAACTCATATGTCTCCGCTTCAAGATCATACGATATTATCATCTCAGCATTGCTCTTGATGTAATCCATGAAGCAATCTATTGAGCGCGGGTTTATCCAATACTCAAATCTCTATTTCTAAGTACTCGTGAATGTTGTAGCAGTCTTACTGCAATGTCTAACTCCTTAGACAATCTACAAACCAATTCACGACAGTCTTCGTTCATACTTACTCCCGAAAAGTATGAGCGACTGTAGACTTTTTGAATAATCAAATTATTCGGGAAGTGAAACATGCAAAATTGAAACATAAAATCTGATTGGTGGCTACTCTTGCCTAATTACCAAGTCTCTACGAGGTAATCACCAAGTCAGATTTTACATAAGACTATTATCTGTTTCTAGGTTCCTTTTAAACTATTTAATTCGTGTTATGTATCTATGTCTACTTGACCTTTCACTCTTTCTATGTATTCAAATGTTATACATTAATACACTTCATACAATCGGATATCCATCCGATGATATTTCAATTTTTGGTCATACCGTCATTCTCACTAACAACTCCATTCTATGTACTGTGACTTTCCATGGTTCTTGGGATCTTTAGTCCACATGACTGCACCCTAAGACTATTTCAAGGTGTTACGATGTGCCCGTGAGCCACACGCGCTCCATCGGAATGCCAATGAATTCTTTAACCATTAAGTCCTAATTTGAAAACTCTTTTCAAATTGTTATCAATATTTACCCCAATCAATTTCCAATGATTTTTCACGTATGCACAAGATCCATTAAGTATTCCCAGCCAGGTCATATCCTGAATCTGACTCACTATGCTCTAAGCATTAAGTCATCAAGACATGTTCATGACACTTCTGATCGATCCAAGAAACTTGTCGGATTCGATCCAGTCCTATTCCAAACCTTTTTGGAATCTAAGGATTACTTATAATCCTTGTGTCATGATTTTTAATAACTATATCCTTTCAGAGACTTTTTCTTATGCATCTTGAATCTTATCAAGATCATGCTTGCTATGGCCAGGTCTATACTGATGACAACATCTATCTGATAGATGTCTATGGATTATGTGAGTATGCTGCACCTTCTTTATATTTCTCATGCCAAATCATTACACTTTGCAATGATAGGAAACTCCTTTCTTGAGTTATGCATCTTCATCAAGATCATCTTGGCAGAGTTTCGATCTATCTCATAGACGTTTGTAACCACCTGAGCATGTCGTATCTCTATTAAGTCTTTCACAGCGATCCGTCTTTTAACACCAAGTCATTACACTTTGTAATGAAAAGAGACGTTTCCTAGAAACATTATGTAACACACATACGGAGATAGATAACAGCAACACTCCCACTGGCTTTGTCACGGTTATGGACTATTCACAAAATCCAGAGCTTATGGCACATTTTGAGAATCCAAACCTTTCTGACATCTTTCTGGATATCTTTCAGCCCTTTCTCAAAATCCAATCCTTTGGCATATTTTGAGAATCTGAATATCCTTTCTTGCGAGATGCCCATGGCGTAATCCCGGGCCCAAGTACCTTTATACTGGCATACTCTTTGTGAGTCCCCATTAGTGTGCCGGTGATCCACACGCGCTCCATTAACGACTTACAACATGTAGTATCCTTTCGGATTTCATATTCTATTGAGAGTGCTTCTCTCGGAGTCAATTACTTGACTCTGAGTATCGTCTCACTCAACCAGATGTTCTGAAGGTACGTTTCTGTCCATGTTGGTTTCTTTTGATGATTCAATTACTCCCACTGGTTCTAAGACCAATTGTAAAAATCAATCAAACTGTCACATAGACTGTATCTCGTCCTAAGGCTCTCTTAATTGGCAGCAACCGGGCTCACCAATGCTTCCAAGTAGTCGGATTGTAAATCCGTACCAACTATAGTGTTTTACCACTATTCGGTATGTCACCCCGATCATAACTACTTATGACGGTGATCAATACTACTGGTCAAGAGAAGATTATGTCAGTATTAAAACAGAAATCTAATTTCTGCTTTAAGCCTAGTGATGACTAAAGGTTATTTCACTTGGCTAATCCTGAACTCATTCAAGACTATCCCAACTTCCACTGTTTCCTTAGAACATGAGTTCTTTCTAAAAGAGCTATTTCTCTTCCGGGTACAGCGGGATAGCCAGTGAAGCGACATTTCCGATTAGGTTCAGGCTAGTCATGAGGTTCGGACAAACACTACAAGACCCTGAACCTTTAATGTACAAGTGGGACAATCCCAGCTTTACATTTCAGACAGTGTCTGCAAAACCTACTTAGTCGAAGATGTGGTTGGAATATGGTTTATATGGTCTGACTGGTTTAGTGTTTAATTTATTGGAAACTAATTGGCAATGTATTTCATACATCGAGGATCGAACTGTTTCGACCAATGCTCCATCATCTTCCCTAAGACACATTATAACTATTAATGTTCTTGGAAGAGAATAACTGTGAAACATTTTCCCAGTTTATGTTGTCACTCAGGTTCTATGGATCTCGTACTTCCTTTGAAGTCATTGAACTGTTCAAGGTTTCAATTCAATCTCTTATTCTGATAAGTGAAGTCATATTCGTAATATAGATTGACAATTATCGCGGAGTACAACCAATTGTGTTCTATTTGAGGATTCGAGCAATACACAGCAACTGATGTGTTCGTTGCTCCTAATCTCAATCTTTTACATCTCTATGTAAACTTATGGCTTTGTTAACTCTGTTCAAGACTTGCAATCTTCAGTTTACTCTAAGTTAACTGATTCCAAAGTCCTATCCTCTGGATCTTTGGGTGATTCATTTCTTGCCATTTGTGCTTTATAAAGAACTTAATCGTCATCTGACTCTAAGTCAAATGATTCCAAAGTCCTGTCCAACTGGATCTTTGGTTGATTCATTTCTTTACACATTAAGAACTCAATTCATCATGTGACTCTAAGTCAAATGATTCCAAAGTCCTGTCCAACTGGACCTTTGGTTGAATTGATTCTTATAACATTTATCTTAACAATCATAAGGGACACCATTCCTAAAATCCAAACACTTTGGATGCATTCAACATTCAAATTATTACTGATCATGCATTCGACACATTCATACAACATTTCAAGGATAATTCAAACAACAGGTTTTAAAAAGAAAAGACAAATTTTATTAAAACAAATCCTTGAACAATGTATTATATGACAGACAATGTCAAATGCATCTAATATGCCAATAATAATATTCCAATATCTAACTAAACTTCAAAACTGCATGAGCCGAGAATCCAATCCAAATGTGCTCCTATGCGCCAAAGTCCCGTACCTTACAGATTCCCTGCATACAAACCAAAATGTGACTATCACATTATGCATCAAGGAATTATGGAACAGGAGTTTTGAGGTTTTTAGATATACCTGAGCTTTCAAAAGATTTTGACCTTGGAGCGTCTTCCAATCTTTCCGCGACTGTATCCGATTCTGTGGAATCCCAGTTTAAGACTTGTCCAGACGATCTGGATCGTTTCTTGTTGCATCTTTTCACTGGACTTAATCCAGAAGCAGCTGAACCAATGGAGTTATGCCTGTCCAAGAGTGACTCGTATAAAGTCAACAGTGGACGCATTTCCATTAAGTTCTTTTTCTGGTCTTCCTTTCTATACGTCTGAATGAACAGATCGTACTTACTGGTCAGTGAAGCGAGTAGAGTGTTAACACTCAACTCCTGACTCATAGAATAACCAAGTTTGTGCAATTTGCCTATGTACACTTCAATCTGAAGAACATGCGAATCGATGCTACTTCCTTCTTTTAATTTGCACTCTGCAAGTCTTTTGAAGATCCTAGCTCGTTCCTCTTCAACAGGTTTTTGGAACTTTTTCCCAACCGATTGCATTAACTCATATGGCCCCAAGGATTCAAAATCCTTGCGGAACTCGGGGTCAATGGTTAATAGCATGAGGTCACGAATCTCTTCGGATTCATCAACTAAGAAGTTTTGCTTATCATAAGAGCTCTTTATGATAACTTGTTCCGGTAGAACCGGCATCGGATACTCGATGAGATGAAGCTTGCCCACAATGACGAGAATCCGTCTCCAGTTGCGAAGCCATTCCTTACAGTTAAGGCCAGTCATCCTTTCCATATTTAGCAGGTGCTTTCTGATGCTCTCAGAAATGGGCGAAGGAGGAGAGGCAGGAGAATAGACACTTGATTCAGACATCTATAATAAACAGGATTTTTATTAGTTTAATTAGTCCTTTTAAATAATTACCCAATTTATTATTTATAAAGGCTAGGACCCAAAATGCCCCAACTATGGTGTGAAGAGGGATGCCGTAATCACAACATAATGGTCATTAAGGTAGATAATACACTTATCAATTTCATCTTATGAAATTCCTAGATCTGTTGAGATACATTGAACTATTCAATGGCATGTTTAGTCTCGGATGTGCCCCACTGTTTGTGACTGGGATGCCAAGGATCACAAACCGGGTGTGAATAATCATGCAAATTCGCTTGGTACTCTCCAAGTCACTTTTCATCTCTAATTAGCGTGCCGGTTAACCACACACGCTCCGTTAATAATGACAAAATCGAGAAACCCATTGCAACTCTTTGCGGACCCCAGTTGGCGTGCCGGTAAACCACACACGCTCCACCAACGTTCCACAAAGTGCAATGTGCAATTCCATGGATTAGCACCAATTCACATTTTTAACATAAAGTAACTAGATTAGGTTTAGTTTAAGGTTCTAGTACTTTCAATTATAGCATTATACTTTTTAGAGGCTTAGCGGTTCTATCAAACCCGTTCGGCTAACGACACTCGACTGACCAGGAGAGCGGTGGGTAAGAGTGAATACCCATTAGACTGACATTTTATAGTCAGTCGCCTTATACCCTCTTTAGAGGACAGTTTTGTGAATGAGGCGTACTTGCGGTAAGACTAACCAATTTATCTTATATATAAATATTAACTTTTAATCATAAATATATAAGATATATTCTAATCTCATTAAAATATTTTATAATTAATTATCTCATAATTTTCAAGAATTTCTATCTAATTTTCGTGAATTTTAATTAATTCTTTAAGTTGATTTAATTGATCTTTTAATTAACAATTAATTAAACTAATTAAATCTAAGATAGATATTATGAATTAATCAAATTAATTTTATCTATTTAAGGCCCCACAATTTTCGAAAATTACAAGCCAAATAAAGAAGTTCTAGTTATTCATTTAATCCAATTACCAAAAATAACAACACACTTTTAAGGCAAGTGAATAAGGGGACCAAAGGGAGCATGGCGGCTAGGGTTAGGAAACCCTAGCCTAGATTTCGATCAAGGCCATCTCCAAGGGTTTAGTTTCGAAATCCCTCAAGAATACATAAACAGTTTATGCACTTTATATCAATTTCACAAGAAAACAGCCTAAGCTCTAATACCACTGAAGGGTTTTCTAGCAAACAATGAACACAAAAATTCCTATGGTTCACATGCAACCCTAAGATGATCTATGTTTTCTTCTATGAAGATAATAAACTAGAATCCTAAAGCTAACAATTATTTCTAAAGATCAAATAAAGAATAACCAACCTTTGATCTTATGATCCTTGAAGCTAGCAACAAAATAATCCTGCCTCAAATGAAGTCACACCCAAAAGCAATGGAGAAGACAGTCCAGCAGAGTTTCTCTGGTTGAAGTTGGCGCAGGTATTGAGCCTCCAGAGGGTTCCTTATATAGCCTCCAAGAGGCTACAACAGAAACCCTAGAGAAGCCCCTTAATGGACAAGCATGTTATCCATTTGGGCAAGCCTCTAAAAACCCTAACCAGGGTTTCAAAATTATGGAGATGGCCTCCATAATTTCGCCCAACTTAAGGCTTCCACTGGCTAGCCTTTTATTCAACTATTGAATAATTACAAAACCAGTCCCTGCACTTTTAATTAATTAATTTAATCACTGAATTAAATCCAATTAATTCTAGATTAAATCTTAATTAATTATTATAGTTTCTAATTAATATATTAACACTTAAATATATTAATAAACCATTTAATTAATTCTATTGATTTATTAAACAATTAATAAATCAACCTTTTACTCTACTGAACTCTATCCTAACCTCCAGCTATGAGGGCAACCCAAATGGACTTTGCTTCAATTAACAAGATAAATGTAAATATAAAGTCATGGCTTAGACACCTAATCCAGCACACTCTTGTTTCAAAATTGAACTATACGAAGCTTTTCAAACACAAATGATTGTACAAACATTTCAAAAGCACCATAAAAAAGCATTACATGGTGATATTTTCAACTCTTCGGATATGAAACTCCAAAATTGAAAAATATGTTTCAACAATGAAAACTGTTCAGAATTCAAAAGAAAACAACAATATCAAATAGTCAAAAGAAACAATGACAACAAAACAAGTAAAAAAGATAAATGAAGGAGTACATAAACAAAAATAAATCCGCACTCAAAGGCATACTTCTCTATCTTCAATGATAATACAAGGAGCTCCTATAACATAGTCGAGTACCTTCTAGAGAGTATGAACATCTCAAGTAATCTTTCTTGAATGGCATAGTTGAGGTGGTGTATGAATCTCAAAGGTTTGTCATCAGAGAAACATATCGAAACACCTTAACCGATGAAAAGGGATAGATTTTCCAAAACAACTTCGAAGTCAATCCAAAATTTCATTTTATCTTCTGATGCTCAATTCAAAAGTAAACTGTTTTGAATTTCAACGCTGTGAATGCCAACATTACTTTGCATGAAAATTTTGAAGCATAAATGAAATATCAAACATCTTTGCAAAATGCGAAATTAAGCTCAACTTAGGGTGGTTAGACTTAGGCATTTCTTGACTGATGATAAATCACACAGACTTTGGAGTGAAAAATGGACTTCCAACATGATTCGAATGATTGTGACTGCTAAATTGTTAAATCTTGATTTCATAAAATTCAAGGAAGCCAAGGTCAAAAGTCAAAATGCATCTTCAAAAGAAAAACCCATTTTCTATAAGAGCAAAGATCTTGGGAGTGTTTATGAGCTCCTTAACAAAACTCTTTATCCGAAGGATACTTAAAAAACTTCGATATGATTGTTAGTATTCCTCTCACTTTGGCTAACAATCGAAACTGTTCTTATGGGTCCGAAGTCAATTAAATGTTCAATGATTTGGGTATTTATGAGAACTTCATAGACAAACATTCCCTTTAATAAATGAACGTTGGAATAATCATCAACGTCACAGAATATCTCTCAATATCATAACCAAAAATATTTGACGGTTGTATTCTCACTTTTTCAAATTCATCATGACTGACAATTAGGCGGTTCCGTTTTTGCAGGGTTAGTGGAACGTTGGGGAGCTGACGTGGCTTATTTTCATTGGACCATTCAAACATGCAGATTAAATAGCTTTGGGACCACAATCAGTATAAATACCTCATACACCGTCTGTTCAAATCTTTATGCGTACAAATGATTCACTTCTACTTTGCAAATTCTCTCAAGAACCCTAACTATTCATCGTCTTCCCCAAATCTTTCAACAATCAACAAAGACAACTGATGCACCAGAAGGATCATCTCAGAGTCCTGAGGGAATTTCCATTCCAGTCCTCAGGAATCAAACAGCCAACTTATTCCTCCGTCCAGATCCTAAATTTTACCCCAAACCAATTGACGCTCTTGTCGAATGCCTAAAACAATCAATTCTTGGTCACGCTTTAACGTGTACTCCTTCAATACCTGTAACCCTTGTTCACAGAGCACATTATACCCCTGTTGCGATTTTTGATGGGGATAACAATGTTCAATCAGTCCACTACGAGGTAATCAATGCTCATAATACCACAAAGAGAGTTCAATTAACCATGTATCGATTTGCTAAAGCTCTACAACTTCCAATCCTTGAGCCAAAAGAAATTGTTGTTCCGACTGCTGAACAACTCGTTGACATGTTCAACGAGATGGGATATGAACCACAACTCAGTCTTATACAAGTGCTTCTGGGCCAAAAATATTGCCTTCCATGCCAAATATACCAAGGAACCGAAGGAGGTATGGAGTGAAAAACGAATTGTCAATATTATATCCATCAAGGAGGGTGAAGAGTATGAAGGATTTCTAAATTATGAATTCTTCGTACTTCGGGGCTCTAAAGATGAGGAGTCAAGATTCACAATCACAGATTTCCCAATCATGAATCCTCATGATTTGATTGTGCTACTTGACTTAATGAATGACTCTCCTGGCCACGAAGCTGAAACAATGATGATCTTCAGAGCTGTAAAGGCCCACATCTCCTCCTTCCTTCAAAACTATCTTCTGAGGTTTGCTAAGTTTGATATTGAGGTGGCAGATCTCTTCGGACAGTCCCTTGCACCCCCACCTTGTACTGTTGAAAATTTTGATCACCTTAAACAAGGGCAGATTGTGGAGAAGCCCTAGGGTGCTGCGTTCAAGGGACTATCAAATGATAACGAAACGGTGATAGCCAAATTCTTTGAAGTTGACTACAAGGGTCTTTACCCTTCGGCTATGATCACCAATATTTTGTCCGTAGTGAATTCATGCTTTGTAAATCACTGGCAAGAGAAGAAGAAGATCAGAGAGCACCTTAACTAGTGGCTTGCAGTGAGGTTTGCCTTGAGACAGGAATTTAAAAGAAATTTTGCAAGATAGGCTTCGGATGCACTTCACACAAAGGGGGAGATTGTTGAGAATAATTGTGATGAAGTGCTGATCCCTCTGAAGGCCTATTTGACTACGAAGTAAAATCAAGACCCCGAAGCCTGAAGACTCCGAAGGATTTCTCTAGAGGATCCGAAGGCTTATCTGTAACAACCTTTTTGAAAGAACGCGTGTGTAGCAGCCTACGTGTTGCACAATACTGAATGCTCATTGGATAGTACATTGTTAAGATATTCTCAGTATCTGGATTGTACTATTGGTATCACTGATCACATATAAATATCAATGATACCATGTGTGTCAAGCGTGCGATTGAATCACAAACATTGTAAAACCTTATCAGTGAAATCAAAGCATTCAGCACTTGTTATTCATACTCTTTGTTCTTGATTATTCATTCTTATAATTGCTTGAGTTAATTGTTTAGCTTGAATCTATTCTTGGAATACTTGTTTATTTCCATACTTTGATTGAATTTCACACCCAACATATTTTCCTTAATTTTTGGAGAGATTGGATTAAAAATTGGGACGAAAGCACTAGAATAATTGGATCTAAACTTGTTGACACAATAATAGATGATTCATTTTGGGAAGATGTTGAAAGTGTGTTAGGAATTACCAAACCCATTTTTCTACTAATAAAGTTTTGTGATGGTGAATGCCCTAAAATGGGTGAAATTTATGAAAGAATGGATAAATATGTTGGGTGAAATCAAAAACATTATGCGAGAAAATACATTTGCTAGCTATTACCCACAAGTTGAGAAAATTGTCTCATCTAGATGGGAGAAAATGGCAATCCCACTACATTGTTTGGGGTTTGCATAAACCTAAGATTTTATAATAAACAGTATCTTAAAAGTTGGCTCCCTGTGGTATTTAAAGGAAGGCACCAAATCTACACAAAGAAGTTGTGCTCGGTGTTATGGAAGCATTTCCTAGAATTTCTGAAAATAAAGAGGAAGAAAGAGTGTTACGAGAGCACTTTGCAACATTCCATATGAAGAAAGGTATCTATTCCATGGCGGCAACACAAGTGGATGCCGTGACAATGGACGAAATAGATTGGTGGTCAACCTATGGAGTCGAAACCCCCGAATTAGTCGAAGTAGCAGAAAAGATACTTTCACAACCAATTAGTAGCTCTTTGGCTGAAAGAAATTGGAGTACCTACTCCTACATTCATAATGTGAAGAGAAATCGACTAAATTGCAAAATAGTCGACAAATTGGTTTTCATTCACTCCAATATTTGACTCCTTTCTCGTTTCTAAGATTGGTATAAATCTGACCCTTACAAAAAAATGTGACGTCAATCCCGAAAGCACTTACATTGAAGGTTCAAGTTCAAGACTCGAAGAAATGGCGTGGGAGAATAGATAAAGATGACTTGGATAATGGGCAAGGAAAAAGACGACAATTAGATTGAGATTTCTGTGTTTTTTGGTTCAACTTTCATTTCCATGTAGTTCTACTTTTACTTTTGTGTTTTGCGGTTCAATTTTAATTTCCATGTTTTGTAGTTCAAGTGTCATTTCACTGTTATAACTAGAAGATTAGAAGACTGGAAAGTGGAAACTGTTTTGTAATTCAAGTGTCATTTCCCTGTTATGAATTCCGTAACAGAATTCTGTTGTTACAATTATGTATTTGCGTTTTGAGTTTGGAAACTGTTTTCGTTTGCTGCAAACATGGGTACGCCTTCCTGGATTCTATGGTACACCGTACCCGGACGCACCGGAATGAACCTACTCTCCTCCGGTATCAGATGCGTCAAAAGTGGCGTATCACATTCTCGTACCGCAAACTATGTGACTATGGTTTTGACTTGTTCGGATCCAAACTCATAACAATTATGTAGCTTCAAATCTTAGTTTTTGATTCGTTACGTCTATACCCGTTAATCCATATATTAAATGGGTTGGATATGATCATTATAGATACGTTCATTTATAACCAATTTCATTTAGTTAAGTATGTTAGTTATATATAAATATATTTTACATCAATGAATAAAATTACGACGGTTTGATTTTCCAACTTTTAGCTATATTACGGATCTCTCCCTCTCTCTCTCATTGACAACGTCGTTAATTTGATCACCCATGTTTAATATATGATATTTGATTCCCAATTTTGGTTATAAAATTTTTCTGATTTCCAAATCTCTTGGAATGACAGGTTAATTTAATCACCATTCCAAAAAATTTGATTCCGATTCATTCATTTGTGTCCTGTATATTTATAGGTGCTCTCTCGTTTTATCCTCCAATTTTGACTTCTGTGGTGGCTGGCGATTAACACCGATATATATGACGCACCAAAGCTAAGGGTGCGTGTAGTTGCGGACAACTGTTTTTCGTTTTCCATTTTTCATTTTTAGAAAAATGAAATGAGTTTTCATTTTCAGTTTTCAATTAAGAATTCAGAATACTCGTTTAAATAAAACAGATTCAGTTTTCATTTTCTATTTTGTAAAAATAGAAAACATGTTTAGGTATATATTTTTTATCAATTTTTATTTTCCAATTTTTATTATTTCAAATAACACACATACATGATACATCCCATGTATGTGGGTTGGTGGTTCCGGGGGTGGGGGTGGGGGGTAGGGTGGGTCGGTGCTTCGGGGTGGGGGTGGGTGCTAGGGTGGGGTGTGGTGAACGGGGGTGGCATGCTTGGGGTGGGGTGGAGTGTAGGTGGGGTGTGGGTGGGTGGGGTGTGGGTGGGTGGATGGGGTGGGGTGGGTGGGGGTGGGTGTTGGGGGGGGTGTGGTGGATGGGGTGGCATGCGTAGGGTGGGGTGGTGGGTGGGTCGATGGTTCAGGGTGGGGCTGAGGTTGGGTGCTGGGTTGGGGTGGGGTGTGGTGGATGGGATGGCGTGTGTGGTGTGGGGTGGGGTAGGGTGGAGTGTGGGTGGGGGTGGGTGGATAGAGGGTAGGGTGGAAATAGGTGGAATTGTAGGGGTGTATGTGAGAATGATTGTGTGTGTTTGTTTTTTTATATTTTAGAACAATTTTGCAAATACAAAAATCCAGAAAACAATAATTTTGGGTTTTCCAAATTCCCTGTAATTTTGGAAAAATGAAACTTTTCATTTTCTTGGAAAACTTTAGAAAAGTTGCCAAACTAAAAGTGTTTTGAGAATTCTCATTTTTCTTGAATTTTTTTCCCGGAAAATAGGTCATTTTTTCCACAACTAAACGCACCATAAGTTGCCGAAAGAAATCTCTAAGTTGCAGCGATATATTGGCTATAAAGAAGGTTCGATCTTGCTCTTTTTATTTGCTCATCTAGAAATTATGTGTTGTACATTCTTAACGAAGGAAAAAGCACTTTAATTCACTTTGATTTCATTCCAACTTAAAGTATGTGCATATTTTTAATATGCGACTACTTGTCCATCGACCCTAGGAAGCGACAAAAGGGACATAAATCAAATGAATTTTACTCCGAAAATTTAAATACACCAAACAATCGTTTACGAGCTTCACTCAGGTGGACGAGTAAGTATCTCAATTATGTGGTTTTTGTTGGTTTTACATCTCAATTCTGGATAAATAGATTATAAATAAATTTAAAAATCAACTAATATTTTATTTCAGTTTTGAAAACTTTGAACAATTTTTTATGACTTTCAAGTTTGTGCCCTTGGTTGCAACTTTTAGTTCGAAAGGTAAAAATTTAAGTTTTGAAAATTTGAACAATTTTTTTGACTTTCGAGCTTATGCCCTTGGCTGCAACTTTTAGTTCGAAAGGTAAAAATTTAAGTCATGAAATTTTATTACTTTGCGTATAATCAATTTCTTGCATTGTATATCTCCATATGACCTATATACATTGTTAGTTTATTCTATTTTTTCAAATAAACTTTTATGGTCAATAGTTAGACTTTCATCTTAATAATTATAGAAAAAAAATATGGTAATATAAATAAATCGAGAAGTTTTGAAAAAAGATTTGTCATTAGTAAATCCTATAATGCCCGTTTTCCAGACATATGTTTGAAAATTTATAGAGTTCATGGTTAATTAATTGTGAAGGTTTTGGCCCTACGCAACGCGTCGAGTGGCGGACGCGGCACATATGAGGGTTTATGATGTGTATGTGCAGCACGACATGTCGCGACGTGGCACTGCCAAAATACAAAACCCAAAATTTTCGGCCTTGAACCCTGTTTAAGGGCACTAACTTTCATGCCCTATCTCTCTCATCAATCTCCACCCTCAGAAAGAATCCTGAGGAAAACCCTAGCCCCCTTTGTGCTTGTAAGCCTCATTCTTGCCCTTGGGAGTGTTTCTTGAAGAAGAAGAAGAATAAGAAGAACGTGGTGGTGCAGGGAAGCAAGTTCAAGACTAAGATCCAGCCTCTTAATCACGTTTTGGACCTCCGTGTGTAAAAAAGTTCCAAGCTTTATGTATTTCATGCTTAGATCTAGTAACTAGAGATGTTTATGAAATTTTTGATCCATTTATGCATTTTATTCTTCGAGTTCAAGAGTAGATGTAAGGAAGCAAGTTCAAGAGTAGATGCAGCCTCCTAATCACGTTTTGGACCTCCGTGTGTAATAAAGTTCCAAGTTTTATGTATTTCCTGCTTAGATCTAGTAGCTGGAGATGTTTATGAAAATTTTGATCCATTTATGCATGTTATTCTTCGAGTTCCAGACTATCAAGTCACTTATAAGTCATTTCTAGAACTGTTGAACCAAGAGGAGAGTATGCTCAAGCTCTCTTTATGCCATACAAATGATTTTTGGCGTTTTAGCCTCATTTTGACCTAGGGTTAATGTTTGACATGTATGAGACATGCATGCCCATAAATTTTGTATTTTTATCCATTCGGATCTTTAGTGGATGCTTTATGGAAAGTCTTAGTCGTTGGAGTAATGATTAATCACTTAAAAGATGAGTTGAGATCCCCGACGATCGTGGCGCGACCACCCTAGGTTCGTGTTGTGACCGCTGGAGAAAAACTGCCTTCTGGGTTGTGCCTCTACACGGCGTACAGGATGGTGGTCGCTTAGCATGGCCGTTGAATTTGACCGTGACCGTTGAGTTTTGGACTAGTTTGAATTTTGGTTAAACTTAGGTGGATTTAAGACTTGGACTAAGGGATTGATCTTTAGTTGGTTTGGGTCACTAAGTTACACCTAATGGTAATTTAGGAGGTTCGTGTTGCTAATTATTCGAGGACTCGACGTGTGTTTTTAGCTTTCCAATTCGGGTGAGTTTTCTCACTATACTATGTGTGGCGTGCATGCATAGGTAGCCTGAGACCTGTTAGGGTAGGAATATGTGCTTAGACTAATATAGTATTTCTTGTTGATTGTTTAGTTGTATGATTGGTTCTTGTGACTGTATGATATGCAAACAGATTGGAGTTTGTCTGAGAGTCCTTAGAGGCAGAACAGAGTTAGTCTATGAGCGGATGATATCGGGGTCAGCCCGAGAGTCCATAGGTATTGGCGGAAAGGAGTCGATCTGTGAGTCCGACGGATCAGAGTTAGTCCGAGTGTCCTTAGAGGCAGGAATGAAACTGTTGAACATGCAATGTAAGAAACAATTGCATATCAACGTACTTTGATTTCTTAGTTGAGCACAAGTCAACACCACTGCCGACGGATCACCATTAATGTGTTCTTTTGGATGATTTCGGTTCCATCGTTCCAAAGATGGGTATGTAGGTTCATCATTCGAGTTGTCGACAGCCTCACGCTGTTCCAATTCTCCACCTATAGACAAGACATCAAAATTATCATTTTCATTATTAGCAGAATTATCATTGTCTATGATAGAATGTAAAAGAATATGATGAGTCGAAGAATCATGCTCCCACTCAGAATTTGCATTAGAATCATGATCCCTTTTGATTTGTGCATTCCAGCCATCAGAGATAGAGTTTGGATTTCTCTCCCACTTAGTCGAAACACGAGGAAGAACAGGAGGACTTTGATCTTCATTGTCTGAATCATCACTTGCTCTTTGCCCATCTTTCCCCCTCAAACGAAGCATTAGTACCAGTTGGTTCTTGTAGTTCAACTGGTTCCAATACATGTCGAGAAATAGAAGCAAAATTCAAATTATCTGGTAGTTGATCTTCAAATAGCTGTGACTCTTCAAGAATTTTGTTGTCAACTGTTGACGATGTTGGAAATATGTCTAAGGTCATCAACAGTGGTAATATTTCTAATATTAGCAGGGTCCTATTTGGGTTGCCCTCACGTCCCAGTAAAAACAATCAGTAGCAGAAATAATATAGGAATAATCAGTTTATTAATTTATTGATAAATAAATTAATCAGAAATTGGATCAAGAATTAGTTAATAAATTAATTGCGAAATTAATTTACAAAAATTAATTAAGGTATTGGATTGCAATTAATTAATAGTTTAATTAATAGAAACAAGTCCAGGGGTGCGGCCGCCAAAAAGCTTTTAAGTTTAAAACCCTAGGAGCCCATGCACTATAAATAAAGGCCTTGGGGTTCAACCCTAAGGCATCCCAACCCCCTTATGAGCCGCCACCTCCAAAACCCTCCTCCTTTTCCCTCTTTGTCGAATTCCATAAACCTTTCAAGGATTCTGGATCAATTTCTTCAAGCCTGAAGAGTTTCTGTCTGCTTGTTCTTCTGGTGATTAGAGGGATTCTACTTTGAATCCTTATCATCCAGACAAAGGTATGTATTCATATTCATCTTATTGTTGATGCAATTGTTATGAAGACATGATCCTGATTATGAACATGATATGATCTTGTTAGTTAATCTTCTTAGTTTTGGGATTTAATCTGTTTCATCTTCCGTTGCTTGATTGAATTGTGTTAATCTGTAAAAATCTAAACAATGGTATCAGAGTCATTGTTCTTAGGTTGCATGCACATTACATTAAAACTTGAATATGAATTGTTTTGCATGCTGGAAATTTTCGATAATAATAGGTATAGCTAGAAAATCATGAAAAATTGCATGTTATGAATTTTTCCTGAAATGTGTTCTTCACTAACTGTTAGCCGAAATTTTGGAGGGTTTAGGAACCCTCCATAGGACTTGGCAGCCAGGGTTTCATAAACCCTTCATTGCCTTGCAAGTTTCCTAACATGCTTAGTTTCCTTAAGTGCCTTATTGCCTAAACCGATTCCTTTGATTTAAGTTGATTAATTTAATTATTAAATTGTTTTTAATAGAATTAAATATGAAAAACATAAATTTTAAATTGTTTATAATTTACCATTAATATATTTCGAACAATATCTATATATTATTAAAACTTAAATTAAAACAATAATATTGGTCAAACCATAACTAGGCTCATCCACTTTAAATGTGTTTGAAGGTTTGAAGGAGGATTCTTATGAATTCTAATGAGGTCGGTTTTTAAACGACAGTTACTGTCTACCACCCTCACCGCCTATCACATCTTACATAGTGGAGTTACCGAAAGGGTTTGATAGGAAAATATTTACAAGTTAAAAAGTATCAAGTTAAAAGTATTAAAACAAAAGTCCCGGTTTAATTATAATAAAATATGAATCATACGCTACCTATGAAAAATGCACATTTTCTTTATGATCTGTTGACGGAGTTGTGTGGTTAACCGGCACGTCAATCTAGGTCATAACTAAAGGTGATGTGGCAGTGGCGATTCTCAAGCGTATATTGAGCCGAGGATCACGCGATTTTTAACATGGTTTGATCACCATCTGATCCATGATCCACGGCATCCCTGTCATGGATTTAAGATGAGCATAACCGAGATTAACATGTTGTTGACCTTAAGTAAATAAATCTCACAAATCTAGGAATTTCATAGAGACTGAAATCGATAAATAGTTTATCTACCTTAATGACCATTATGTTGTGATTACAACATCCCTCTTCACAATCATAACTGGAAGATTTTGGATCCTAGCCTTGTTAAATAATAATTGGGTAACTATTTAAAAGGATTAAAAATTAAACTAACTAAAATTCTGATCTTATAGTTGTCTGAAGCAAGTGTTAATTCCCCTCATTCTCCTCCATCAATCATCTCTGAAAGCTTTAAGAAGTATCTGCGAGATATGAATAAGCTTACTGGTCTAAACTATCTGGAATGGCTTCGCACTTGGAATCTTATTCTAAAGTATGAAGGAAAGTCATATCTGATTGAGAATCCTCTCCCTATAATACCTCCGCATAGCCTTTTAAAGGAAGACGAGATTCAGCACGACTTTCTGATTGATGAGTCTGAAGAAGTTCATTGCCTTATGCTATTGACCATTGACCCCGAGATCCGCAGGGATTTCGAGTTTCTAGGTCCTCACGGGTTAGCACGTCTGGTTGAGGAAAGGTTCCAAGAACCAGTTAAGCAAGAACGAAGTAGGATCTTCAAAGAACCTAAAGGATGTAAGCTAGAAGAGGGTAGCAGTGTCGGTCTGCATGTTCTTAAAATTGAGGGATACATTAGTGAACTGTGCAGACTTTGTCATAGTATTGATACGGAGTTGAGCGCTAACATTATTCTCGACTCGTTGAGCAGCCTGTATGATCTGTTCATTCAGATGTACAGGAAATGAAATCAGGACAAGTCTATCATGGAGATGCATTCGATGTTGACGATGTTGACTTTGTATGAGTCATTCATAGAGATACATGGTTCCACTGATACAACTACTTCACAATTGAGTCCGGTCAAGTGACATATAAAGAAACGGTCCAGGGCAACCATTGGGCCAGTCCTGAGGTGTCTCAAAATGAGAAGTCACAGGGTAGGATACAGGCACAGAAAGATTGGAAGATGCTCCAAAGCCAAACTATTTGGAAACTCATGTATATCTAAAAACTCCAGCTTCTGATCCTTAATTCCTTAATATGGGACGTGTTTCTCACATTTGTGTTGTATGCAGAGCTAAGTAGGATACGGGAAGCTGAAGCATAGGAGCTTATTCGGATCATGAGAGCACCGCTGTTATTACAGGATTAGGATACAGGCTCATGCATTTTTGGTGTTTAGTTAGATATTGGTTTATGTTATTTGCTAGTAGTTGCATATGACATTGTTTTCTTATTGTTTGAGGATATTTCGGTTTTAATGAAAATAATGATATTTTTATTTTACAAAACCTTGGTTGTTTTATATTATCCTTACAATGTTGTATGAATGTGTTGATTGCATAAATAGTAGTAATTTGAATGTTGATACATCCAAAGGTGTGTTGAATATATATAATTGTGTTTGTATGATTGTTTAAATTAGATTTAAATAAGAATTGCATCACCCAAAGATCCAAGTGGACATGATTTTGGAATCATTGACTTAGAGTCATATGATAAATGCAACTCTTAATTAAATCAGAAAATTAACAAACACATAATTCACATAAAGATGTGAAAGAAATTAAGATTATAGGGCAATGTCCGCATAAGTTCTTGTGGACAGTCCGATCTGCCACTAGACACAATTATACTTCATTATGTTTGCTGAACAGTTTAGCAAATATAACTTTGTTTATTGGAATAAACTTTAGTTAGGGACTTTGAATTGTTCAAAGGTTTCAAAGTGAAGTATAAAATCAACAAAATAGGAACATCTTAACAATGAGTCTTATGAACATCATAAGGAACCGAGGAATGGTTTCACAGTTATCTCCTTTTGGAACACCACAGTGTTATAGTGTGTCTTAAAGGAAAAGTCGAACATTGTTTGAAATGGTTCGATCCTCGATGTATCTAGATACACTTCCAATTGTTTCAAAAGATTAGATATTTCAATCAGTTAAGACCATAAAAACCACGAATAACCTAAAAACCGCATTTTGGACTAAGTAGGTTGTACAGACACCATCTGAAATATGAAGTAAGGTTTGTCCCTCACTTATGCACAAAAGGTCTGGGGTCATGTAGTGTTCATCCGAACCTCATAACTAGCCTGAACCCAATCGAAAGTGTCGTTTCATTGGTCATCCCGCAAGTGATTTGGATACTTGTCTTACAAGTCACTCGAGAACAAAGTGTCCATGTCTTAAAAGCAAGAGTCTTTCTTTGAAAAAGAACTCATATCCAAAGAAACCAGTGGGATTAAGAGTAATCCTGAAGAGATTCAGGGATTAACCAATGAAGAAACCTTTAGTCAACATAGGACTTAACTAAGGGATCAGAACCTGTTAAGAGAAGAACTTGTCATACTTCCTCCTCTTTGCAAATCTAGTAGTATTTGTCACCTTTATGAGTATTATGGTCTCGTATTACTAAAAGTGATACAATGATTGGTGGTAAAACACTAAGTTGGTACAGATGAGTTATCCAACTACATGGAAGCATTGGTGAGCCCAGTTGCTACCAAATGGAGGATATAAAAAGGAGAGATTCAGTCTATGCTTTAGTTTGACTGATCTTACACCTGACCTGAAAACCAGTGGGAGTAATTGGATATTCAAAAGAAAACAACATAGATAAGAATGTACAAACATTTGAAGCATGATCGGTTGAGTACGGAAATGCTAAGACTCAAGAAATTAATTCTGAGAAAAGCACTCTGATCAGTAGCCAAGAATGAATTTGTTAGGATATCATTTTCCGTGACTGCACTTCGTGAGTCATGACAAATTGGATGATCGGAACCACTTTCCTTAAATGGAAACAAAAGGGTTGTGTGTATGGCAAAACCGCAGGGTTTTCAACATGCCAAATATTCAAATAAAATGTACAAAAGCTTGAGAGATTCATCTATAGAGTCAAACAAGCACCTCACAACCGAAGTCATTTGCAGTCCTAAAGTATGCCAAAGTGTTTGGATTTTCAAGATGCATTGACAAGTCCTATAATTATGTCAAAACTAGTGGGAGTAATATTATAGTATGCCAAACAATGTATGTTGGTAACATACAACTTATAGGAAAGTTCTTATTGTTACAAAGTGTAATGACTTGGCTTTAAGAAATGTTTCGCTATAAAAGGACTAAAGGAGATACAATATACAAATGTGGTACAAACATCTATAGGGATAGATGAAAAAGGGACTTAGCCAAAAGCAGATCTGGGGTATGATCTTGAAGAAATTTGAGATGCATGACTCTAAGAAAGTTTTTTTTCTAACCATGACATGTAATTGATTATGAATCAATTTTCCGGCACTAGAGAAGTATGGAATAGCATGAGTCGAATCCCGTAAACTTCTGTTACATGATCGATCATAAGTGTCATGACATATACTTATCTAGACAACTTGGATGCTTGGAGCATAGTAGGTTAGCATATAGACAAGACCTAGCAAAAGTCACTAGACTATAGTTGAAAGCATTATTAAAGCACGCATGAGATGTGAATGGAAAATATAATAATAATTTGAAAGTTTTGCAAAAGAGTTTAAATATTTGCATCAACTGATGATACTAAAAACTTCATGGTTGAAGAGTTTCATATGTATCTTGATGGTTGTTCTTAACATCAATGAACACCTTGAAATCTTCTGGACACTGAGGGTGCAGTCATCTTAACTAAGGAACCTGAGGGACATAAGAAGTCAAAATGCATACTCAAGGAATACCGCCATTTTCCAGAGTTGAGTTAAGAGAGAAAAAGGTAACATAACACATTGAGATATCATCGGAAAGATGTCCGATTGAATAATCTACAATGATGTCGACACAAGACAAAATAAAGGTCATTTTGGGTACATAGATAAATAAAATTTTAGTTGTAAGTTTAATAGAACCAGAAACATATAAAAATATTTAATTATATTTGATTTGGTGATTATCATGTAGAGCCTAGGTAATAATCTAAAGAAGCTACTACTCGCATTAATTTAACATTGTGTTTCACTTTAACATGTTTAGAACCCGCTTCCCGAGTATTAATTTACTCAAACTTCCACAGTCGGTCATACTTGTAACAACCTAAATTTAGTATATAGAATAAGGATATAAAACTAAGAATTTTGATGTTAAGAGGTTGGATGTCCAGTTTACTTAAAATGTACACAAAAGGGCAAAATGGTCAAGGAATGTGAAAATATGGAAATTCGAACCAAAGATATCTCCAAATGGAAAATAAGAAGTAAAGGAATAACTAATAAGTAATTATTCATAGTTTGAGCAAAAAGGGTATTTTGGTAAATTTTAATTACTATTATAAAATGAAAATAATCATATTTTCATTAAGGATGAAGTATATCAACTATGTTGTAGTTATAATTATGAAGTATGAATATTGAAAAGGTAAAAGTGAGTGAAAAGTGCAAAATGACCAAAAAGGGCATTTTCGTCATTTTGAAATATTTAACCTCATAACGAGATTTTTATGTGTTAGAATGTTCTTAATGTGCAAAATATGTTTATAAGTGGGGCAAAACTATAAAACTTAAAAGTTTCAAGAATTTAAGTAAGTTTTGTACCTTATGTGAAAAATATGAAAGTAGAGGGACCAAAGTGTCATTCCTTGAAACTAAGGGAGTATAAAAATGTGGGAACTCTCCCATTTCATCTGGAACGATCGAGAACAGTAGATAGGAGGAGTTTAGGAGTTATTTCTTCACAATCGCTTGAGGAATCACGATGCTCTAGCTTATTGATGAAGTGTTTCAACAATCTAAGGTAAGAACTCACTCAATTCTAGCTAGAAAACCCGTTTTTGGGTGGTTTGTGGGTATGAACCGATTCTTGATTTCTGGGGGAAGGTTGTTCCTAATGATCCCAAGTGCTTAAATTAAGTTTGTAGTCATCTCATGATCATTATCCAACATATGGATAGTTTGGAATCATGATTTGATGATTTTGATTCTTATGAACCCTAGAAATTGGGGGCTTATGGTCATAGTGTTAATTGGATGTAATTAAGTAGTGATAATGATGTTTATGGATGAAAGAAACCCTTACAAGTGGTTTCCTAATGATTCCAAGCAATCAAGAATAAGTTAGAGCTAAATAGTAATTGGAAGGGTGGAATGGGATTGGTGATTCCATGAATGAAAATCATAGAAAGGGGTTAATAAAAATCATGAATTTGTAATTAACAAAGTATGTTTTGGGTTGTAAAAATCTTAAATTAAGTCACCCATTGGTTATATAAGTGTATGGATAGAAAATGAACAAAACTAGACTTTAAAATTTGAGTTGATGTGCATATGAGCTTCCTTAGAGCTCTTGTGACATCCTTGAAGGGTTTTCTAGCAAACAATGAACACAAATAATCCTATGGTTCACATGCAACCCTAGAAAGATCTATGTTTTCTTCTATGATGATAATAAACTATAACCTAAAGGCCAACAATAAATTCTAAAGATTAAAACAAGAATTACCAACCTTTGAATCTTGTTCTTGAAGCTAGCAGCACAAGTGTCCTGCCTCAGATGCAAGTCATACCCACAGCAATGGAGAAGACAGTTCAACAGAGTATTCTTGTTCAAATTGGCGCAGAGAATGAGGGTGCCAGGTGCCTCCTTTTATAGCCTCCAAGGGTTACAGCTGAAACCCTAAGGAGCCTCCAAGTGAGCAAGCCTGCAAACCAATTGGACCAAGCCTTTTTCTAAACCCTAATTAGGGTTTCGCCATTTTGAGGAACCCTCCTCAATTGGCGCCATTTATGGCCCCTGTCCACTGGCCAGCCTTTTATTCAACTATTGAATAATTACAAAACCAGTCCCTGCACTTTTAATTAATTAATTTAATCACTGAATTAAATCCAATTAATTCTAGATTAAATCTTAATTAATTATTATAGTTTCTAATTAATATATTAACACTTAAATATATTAATAAACCATTTAATTAATTCTATTGATTTATTAAGCAATTAATAAATCAACCTTTTACTCTACCGAACTCTATCCTGACCTCCAGCTATGAGGGCAACCCAAATGGACTTTGCTTCAATCAATAAGATAAATATAGTTGTAAAGTCATGGCTTAGACACCTAATCCAACAGTCTCCCACTTGGATAAGTCTATGACTTTAATTTATCTTCTGATTAATAAACAACCTGCAGCTTCCTAGAAACTGCTGCCGAACTCTGACCTAGTCAGTTCCGTCCAAAGATAAGTGATCAGATGATCCTCCGTCCAACAAGATATTTTCAGACATGAGACATGGATTGAGATCAATCTCTGTCTGACACACTGTTTCCCGATTTCCGATTTTGCTTATGACTTTTAGACTTCTAATTGAACGAATCAATTCAGTCCTGGCTGGCCAGCGCTTCAGTCAACTTCAAAATCATCGAGTGGCCAACAGATATCTGTTTCCCGTCTGGGTCAAGGGACGAATAAGCTTTGACTAATATGTTATATCTTTTACCCGACAAATCACTCACAACAGCACGTTTTATAACATCGAGTTACCGATGCGTTTTCGTACTATCAATGAACAACCGCCTTGCAAATTATAACTCATATCTCTCCACTTTAAGACCAAAAGATATTATCGTCTCAACATTGCTCGTGATATAATCCATGAAGCAATCCATTGAGCGCGGGTTTATCCAATACTCAAATCTCCATTTCCAAGTACTCATGAACGTTGCAGCAATCTTATTGCTATGTCTAACTCCTTAGACAATCTACAAACCAATTCATGACAGTCTTCCTTCATACTTACTCCCTAAGAGTATGAACGACTGTGGATGTTTGAATAATCCAATTATTCAGGAAGTAAACATGCAAAAGCGAAACATAAAATCTGACTGGCAGCTACTCCTGCTAATTTCCAAGTCTCCACGAGGTAATCACCAAGTCGGATTTATCATAACTATTATCGGTTTCTTATTCTCTTTTAAACTCTCAATTCAAGCCTTTTATATCTATGTCTATGACCTTTTCACTCTTTCTATGTATCCAAGTGTCTAACACTTATACACTTTATTGCAGATGATCCTATCGGATACTCTTCCGATGATATCTCAATTTGTCATTTTGTCATTCTGTCATTTTCTCTCACAACTCCATTCCGGTGATGTGTACTGTGACTGCCCATGGTTCTCGGGTCTTTAGTCTACATGACTACACCCTAAGACAATTTCGAGGTGTCATGATGTGCCGGTGAACCACACGCCCTCCATCAGAAACCAACGAAATTCTTTAACCATGAAGTCCTATAGCACCACGTTTTGGTGTAAACAATTACCGATTTGAAAACCCTTTCAAATCAATCACCCTAATCATTTCCCAATGATTTCTCACGTCTGTTCAAAAATCCATTCAGTATTTTCAGCCAGGCAATATCCTGAATCCAACATACAATGCTCTAAGCATTAAGTCATCAGGATATGTTCATAACACTTCTGATTTGTCCAAGAGGCTCGAGGAACCTGATGTAATCTTATTCCAAGCCCTTTCGGAATCCTAAGATTACCAATAATCCTTGTGTCATGATTTCCGGAAACCATTTCCTTTCGGAGACTCTTTCTTATGCATCTTGAATCCCATCAAGATCATATTCTCAACGGCTAAGTCAATACTGTCAGTCTCATCTATCTGATAGATGTCTATGAACTACGTGAGCATGCTGCACCTTCTTTGTTTCCTTCATGCCAATTCATTACACTTTGCAATGACAGGAAACTCCATTCCTGGGGTTATGCATCTTGAATCTCATCAAGATCATATTGGCAGAATTCTGATCTATCTAATAGATGTTCACAACCACCTGAGTATGTTGTATCTCTTAAAGTCTTTCATAGCGAACCGTTTCTTAACACCAAGTCATTACACTTTGTAATGATAAGAGACGTTTCCTAGAACCAGTATGTAACCCTCATACAATGATAGCAGATAACAACGATACTCCCACTGGCTTTGACACCGTTATATGACTCTTTCGGACTATTCACAAAATCCAAAACTTATGGCACATTTTGCGAAACCGAAATCCAAACCTTTCCGACATATTAAAGGAAATCTTTCAGGCTATTCACAAAATCCAAACCTTTTGGCCTATTTTGAGAATCCGAATATCCTTTCTTGCGAGATGCCCATGGGACGAATCTCGGGGCCATGTACCTTTCGTAATGGCATGCTCTATGTGAGTCCATATTAGTGTGCCGGTAAACCACACACGCTCCACTAACGACTCACACTATGCCACGCAGAATCCTCTCGGATTACATCTTCTATTGAGAGTGCTTCTCTCAGAATCAGTTGCTTGACTCCAAGTGATGACTCATTCAACCAGATGTTCTGTAAGTACATTTCTATGTTCCCTTCTTTTGATGATTCAATTACTCCCACTGGTTCCTAGACCAGTTGTAAAGATCAATCAAACTGTCACATAGACTGTGTCTCGCGGTAAGGTTCTCTTATTTGGCAGCAACTGGGCTCACCAATGCTTCTAGCAGTCGGATTACTTATCCGTACCATCTTTAGTGTTTTACCACTACTCGGTATATCACCCGGATCATAACTCCTTATGATGGTGACAACAACTACTGGTCAAGCGAAGAGAGGGTATGTCAGGTTTAACAGGAATCTAATTCCTGGTCAAGTCCCAGTGGTGACTAAAGGTTGTTTCACTTGGCTAATTCCTGAACTCGTTCAGAATTATTCTTACTCCCACTGTTTCCTTAGAACTTGAGTTCTTTCTAAAAGTACTCTTCTTTCAAAGGATAACTGGAGTGGCCAATGAAAACCGACATTGCTGATCAGTTTCAGGCTTGTCATGAGATTCAGACGAATGCTACATGACCCTGGACTTTCTATGTACTAGTGGGATGATCCCAGCTTTACATTTCAGACAGTGTCGACATAACCTACTTAGTCTAAGATGTGGTCGGAATATGGCTTCTGCGGTCTGACTGGTTGAATATTCAATTCATTGAAAAATTAGTCGGAAATGTATCCAGTGTATCTTATACACCGAGGATCAAAACTATTTCGATCAATGCTCCATCATCTTCCCTTAGACACATTATAACCATTAGTGTTCTTGGAAGAGGATAAACTGTGAAAAATTTTCTCAGTCTATGTTGTTACTCAGGTTCTGTTGATCTTATGCTTCCTTTGAAATCTTTGAACACTTCAAGGTTCCAATCAATCGCTTATTCCGATAAGCGAAGCCATATTTGTCAAACCATTTGGCAAATATCATGAAGCATAACTAATCGTGTTCTTTTCAAATATTCGAGCAATACACAGTAACTTATGTGTTTGTTGCTCAAAATCTTAATACCTCTACATCTCTATGTAAATTTATGACTTTGTTAATATTGTTCAAGACATGCAATCATCACCTGACTCCAAGTCAGCTGATTCCAAAATCCTATCCATTGGATCTTTGGGCGATTCCTTTCTTGCCACAATTAATTTTATTAAGCACTCAATTCATCACGTGACTCTAAGTCAAATGATTCCAAAGTCCTGTCCAACTGGACCTTTGGTTGAAGTGATTTTCATAAAATTCACTTTAACAATCATAAAGAACACAATATATAAGTCCAATCCCATTGGATGTATCAACATTCAAGTTATTACCATTTACGTCATCAACACATTCACACAACATTTCGAGGACAATTAAAACAACCATTTTTAAGAAAAAAAAATTTATTAAACCAGAATTATCCTCAGAACAATGTACAATGCGAATCTATGTTCAATGTATCTATAAACCAATAACAAGAACAGATATCTAGCTTAACTCCAAAAATGCACGAGCTCCATATCCAATCTGAATATGCTCCTGTGCCACAACATCCCGCATCCTACAGAGTCCGTGCATACAGAGCAAATGTGAGAAACACATCCTGTATCAAGGAAATGAGGATCAGGTATTCTGAGTTTTAAGATATTACTGAGTCTGCCAAACAGTTTGGCTTTAGAGCATTTTCCAATCTTTCTGTGACTGTGTCCCACCTTATGGATTCCCAGTTTGAAACATCGAACAATCGGTCCAGACGATCTGGATCATTTCTTGATGCACCTTAATACTGGACTCAATCCTGAAGCAGCTGAATTAATGGAACTATGCTTCTCCATGAACGATTCATACAGAGTCGACATTGAATGCACTTCCACGATTGTCTTATCCGGTTACCCTTTCTGTTCATCTGGACGAACAGATCAGCGAGTTGAGCTAATGCTTAACTCCCGATCCCAAAGGGAAACCAGTTTTATACTATTCGCCTATGTATCCCTCAATCTCGGGAACACGCAAACTGGTGCTACTTCCTTCTAGCTTGCATCTTCAAGCTCTTTGAAGATCCTAGTTCGTTCTCCTTTTTTCAACCAGTTCTCGGAACCTTTCCTCAACTAGCTGTGCTAACTTATCAGACCCCTGGAATTCTAAATCCCTGCGGAACTCGGGGTTAATGATTAATAGCATAAGGCAACGAACTTCCTTGGACTCAATAGTCAAGGAGTCATGCTCATCACAAGCTGTGGTGTGATGCCATGTTTGGGAGCGGACACTCAGTTTGATATGGTTCCCCAGCAAAATTAAGAACTATTCTCTAATTGCAAAACCATATCACATAGTTCAGCCAGTCAGCCTTACCATAGGTGCTTTCTGAAGCTCTCTGAAATGGGTGAAGGAGGAGAAGAAGGAGAAAGACACTTTCTTCAGACATATATAAAATTTGAATTTATTCGTTTAATTAATCCTTTTAAATAATTACCCAATTTATTATTTAACAAGGCTAGGATCCAAAATACCCCAACTATGCTGTGAAGAGGGATGCCGTAGTCACAACACAGTGGTCATTAAGGTAGATAACTTTTATCAATTTCAGTCTAATGAAATTCCTAGATCTGTGAGACTCATTGAACTGTTCAATGGCATGTTTAATCTCGGATATGCCCCACCGTTTGTGACTGGGATGCCGAGGATCACAAACCGGGTGTGAATAACCATGCAAATTAGCTTGGTACTCTCGGGGTCCATTATCATCTCAAATTGATGTGCCGGTTAACCACACACGCTCCATCAACAATGATAACACCCGAGAAACCCATTGCCACTCTTTATGAACCCCCATTGGTGTGCCGGTAACCCACACACGCTCCACCAACGTTTCATAAAGTGCAATGTGCAATTTCATGGGTTAGCATCAAATTCACATTTTTTTGACCTAAAGTAACTAGATTGGGTTTTTGTTCAAGGTTCTAGTACTTTCAATTATAGCATTATACTTTTAAGAGGCTTAACGGTTCTATCAAACCCGTTCGGCTAACGACACTCGACTGGCCAGGAGAGCGGTGGGTAAGAGTGGATACCCATTAGACTAACATTTTATAGTCAGTCGCCTTATACCCTCTTTATAGGACAGTTTTGTGAATGAGGCCTACTAGCGGTAAGACTAACCAATTTTCTTATATATAAATAATTAACTTTTAATCATAAATATATAAGATATATTTTAATCTTATTAAAATATTTTAGATTTAATTTTCTAAGAATTTTCCCAAATTAATTCATAATTTTTCGAAAATTTAAATTAAATCATTAAACAATTTAATTGGTCTTTTAATTAAACAATTTAATTAAACTAATTAAATTGGGTATGGGGAAACACAAAATTAATCCAATTAATTTTCTTATCTTCCTATTAATTTCGAGATTTAGCAAGCAAGGAAAGGGTTCCAGTTATTTAAATAAGCAGCAATTACCAAAAATAACAACCTACTTCCAAAAAGGCAAGTAAATCAAGCAAATCAAAGGGGAATAAATGGGTGGCGGCTAGGGTTAGGAAACCCTAGCCTAGGCCACGAAATTAACCTCTTCTAAGGGTTAAAAAATCGCACAAAACATTTGGGCACAAACAGTTCATGCAGTTTATATCAAACATAAGAAAACAACCTGGCTCTGATACCACTGAAGGGTTTTCTAGCAAACAATGAACACAAATAATCCTATGGTTCACATGCAACCCTAGAAAGATCTATGTTTTCTTCTATGATGATAATAAACTATAACCTAAAGGCCAACAATAAATTCTAAAGATTAAAACAAGAATTACCAACCTTTGAATCTTGTTCTTGAAGCTAGCAGCACAAGTGTCCTGCCTCAGATGCAAGTCATACCCACAGCAATGGAGAAGACAGTTCAACAGAGTATTCTTGTTCAAATTGGCGCAGAGAATGAGGGTGCCAGGTGCCTCCTTTTATAGCCTCCAAGGGTTACAGCTGAAACCCTAAGGAGCCTCCAAGTGAGCAAGCCTGCAAACCAATTGGACCAAGCCTTTTTCTAAACCCTAATTAGGGTTTCGCCATTTTGAGGAACCCTCCTCAATTGGCGCCATTTATGGCCCCTGTCCACTGGCCAGCCTTTTATTCAACTATTGAATAATTACAAAACCAGTCCCTGCACTTTTAATTAATTAATTTAATCACTGAATTAAATCCAATTAATTCTAGATTAAATCTTAATTAATTATTATAGTTTCTAATTAATATATTAACACTTAAATATATTAATAAACCATTTAATTAATTCTATTGATTTATTAAGCAATTAATAAATCAACCTTTTACTCTACCGAACTCTATCCTGACCTCCAGCTATGAGGGCAACCCAAATGGACTTTGCTTCAATCAATAAGATAAATATAGTTGTAAAGTCATGGCTTAGACACCTAATCCAACAATCCTATGGTCTTAACCATTAATTCGTGAACAAAATAAGTCTTAATGGGATTAAAAATATGTTCTTAACATGTTAGAAGGTTAATATAATCTATTGGTAAAGTTTTGTTAAGTTTGGAAACAAATGGAACCAAGAAATGGACTAAAACTGCAAAAAACGAACAAAAACTGGGAGCTGAAAATGGGGCTGCAGGATTCTACACGACCCGTTTGAACCTGGCACGACCCCGTGTGAAATGAGGCAGTAGGTTGGACATCTTGGAAGCCTTACACGACCCCGTGTGATTCCTACACGACCCGTGTAACCCGAATTCATGCAATTCACTCTCATTATGACCGGATTTGAGTAGTTTGACCCCTTAACCTTTGGTATATGTTTAATATAGCTTGAAAACATAAATAAAATAAGTATATTTAGGGGGATTAAGTGGTCTTTACATATTGTTAAGACCTGAATGTTTTAATAAAATGTTAATGAACTCCTTAGGTAATTAAGGAGAAACGTTTATGGAATGGAAGGGACAATTGAAGGGAGTAACCCTAGTTAGACTTCTCTAACTAGCTAAGGTGAGTACATGAGGACTTTTCTGGGTACATAGCGACAAGTTTTGTTTTTATGCTAATTGTTTTATAATTAATAGTTTGACAAATGATTTTCAAAAGTTATGCTAAATGCTTTATGAATAATGGTTTCAAAGTGGTTTTAAAGCTTAAATTATTAAGTATTGATTTATGTTGACTAATTGATACGATTTGCAAATGATTGTAAAGTTTAAAGTTTTAAAGGTTGTTTTATGCAAAAGTTATGATGATTTCTATATGATTGAATGATGTTTATGATTAAGACCAACATGTAATGAAATGATAAATGAATATGAACTAAATGTAAGAATTGTGAAAGACGTTCGGACAAGGATCTCACCTTAATGAGGGGAAGTCAAAAGACACTACTGGGAAGGTACCCCCCGTCGCGAACTAGTTGTCTGAGCATGCCCTTATGGATAGATTTGTTCTATTCCATGAAGGGAAGAAAACAAGCACGCGCTCACTGATAGATTGGTTCTATTCCGGGGAGGGAAGATACGGGGAAACCCGTATGAAACCAAATAATAATAAATGAACCATGAATTACAGTTGGTCTATGTTTTGATAAGAAAGGGTTCAATTTATGTTTTCTCATGATAAAGTGAAAAACCTAATGTTTTTATGATGAAGTAATGATTTTATGCTTTTGATGATCAAACAATGATTCTAAGATTTTATGATGAAGTATTGATCTATAAATTGATGTTTTGACAATGAAGTGGATTATGAAAAGAAAGGAAAGTTTTCTTGGTTTTATTATAGTTAATGATATTCAAATTGATTTAAACTTGTTGGGAATAAAACCCATGTATCTCACGAGACTTTTGTCTTATGTATGTTTGTTTTAAAATGCTATGTACTCAGGAACAGGATGTCTAGCATTGGATTAAAGGAGTGATGAACTTAGAAGCTTTTATGTGGATGGTAGATAGAAAAGATGATCAAGAAGATAGAGTTAATCCAAGTGCGGTATAGTTTATTATGTAATTGAGAGACATTATGTTTATGGTACCCATGTAGTATGAAGTTTGGTTATGTCCCGTATTGTTTTGGGCTATTTTTCTATTATGTCGAGTCAGTATGGATTTATTACTATGACCCAAAGGTCATGCCGAATTTTCGGTAGAAATGTTGGTTTTATACGGGACATAGCTTTAAGCTGTTTAAAAGCTTTACTATGATTGTTTTGATCTGAGTTTGTAACCCCCAAAGTTACTTAATTATCTCTAAATGCAATTGTTTTATTCGAGACCAAAAGTTTTAAATAATGATTTAATGTTTAAAAGAAAAGTTTTTGAAAGAACGGAATTTTATTCATAGTGTTTTATAAATTATTACACCAATTCAGGTGTGTGAAAGATGGGGTGTTACAATACTCTTGGAAGCAAGTAGTGATTTAAGACTGTCATGGAGAGTCAGTAGTGTTGGGTGTTGGATTCAATCAAATAGTGTATAATGACAAGTATTCTTACGAGATGAATTATGTTAAACAATAAACACACACAAGTATGAATAAAAGCAATGAGGAACACAATAAGAAACGGATAACAGGTGTCGAATGCTTGGATTTCACAATTAGGGTTTTACAATTGGGGTGGATCAATCTCACACTCGACACAGACAAGTGTCACTGATATTTATACTTAATCAGTGATACGATTAGTACAAAAGATAATGCAGAATATTCCTACAGTGTACTAGCCAATAGGAATAGCTTATTGTGGAACACGTTGTCTACTGAATACGCGTGCACCAAAAAGGTAGTTACAAATAAGGCTTCGGATCCTCTTGGGTAAACCCTTCGGAGTCTTCAGGCATCGGGGTCTTGGATCTACAATCTTCAAGGTCTTCGGATGGTCCTGCACTTTAGCACAAATATCCCCCCAACAATCTCCCCCTTTGTGTGAAGTGCATCCGAAGCCTACTTGGGAAAGTTCCTCTTGAATGCCTGCCTCAAGGCATATCTCACTGCAAGCCACCAGTTGAGGTGTTCTCTGACCTTCTTCTTCTCTTCGCAATGATTTACAAAACAGTTGTTCACCAATGAAAAAATATTGGTGATAAAAGGCGAAGGGAAAAGACCCTTGTAGTCAATTTCAAAGAATTTAGCCACAACTGTTTCGTCTTCTTTAGATAGCCCTTTAAACACAACACCCCAGTGTGTTTCCACAATCTGCCCTTGTTTAAGATGATCGATGTTTTCAACAGTACAAGGTGGGGGTGCAAGAGATTGTCCGAAGAGGTCTGCAATCTCAATATCAAACTTTGCAAACCTTAGAAGATAATTCCGAAAGAAGAATACGATGTGGGCTTTTACAGCTCTGAAGATCATCATTGTTTCAGCTTCGTGGCCTGGGGAGGGATTCATTAAGTCAAGAAGCACAATAAAATAATGAGGATTCATGATTGGAAAGTCCGTAATTGTGAATCTTGATTCCTCATTCTTAGATCCCCGAAGTACGAAGAAGTCGTAATTTTGAAATCCTTCGTACTCCTCTCGTTCCTTGATAGATATGATTTTTACAATTCGTTTTTCACCCCATACCTTCTTTGGTTCTTTTATGTACTTGTCATGGAAGGCTATTTTTTAAAGGCTGACAACTCATTTTGAGGAATGTTTCTCACAAACTGATAAAAAGAAAAAGTATTAGGGTTGTATGGCAAATCAAGTTGTTGATCAACCGAAGTTTTTACTTCATAACTGTGGAGAGGGAGTCTGTTGAACACTCTAAAATCATCAAAACCGATAGCAACAATGTTTTCTGCTGTCCAGATCTTGTTTTCAGTGATGATGTTGTTGATTTGAAGCATTTTATTAAATTCCTCTTCTCTTTCTGTATGGACTTGCTCCATGTGGGGAGCAATCCTTATCTCTTTGTTTTCAGGGGCTGAGCTTGAACCCCCTACTTCGGTTGATGTGATTGTGCCAAAGTTAGGACCAGCTTTGGACACAGTCGGTGGGATGAATGTTGGTCTACCAAGAGAAATAGCCTGATATGTTGTTGTTGCTGTTGTTGTTGTTGTTGCATCAATAATGTCACGAGACCTGGAACTTGATTCTCCCCCTTATGAAGGTTGAACCGAAGGGTAAGGCTGAGCAAAAACCTGAGGTCTCGATTGGGCAGTTTGAGTATGTTCCATCTTGATGGCAACATTGACTAAAGGTTTAAGAGTGGCTTTAAGTTTCTCAATCACCTCAGTGGTGATAGCTGAGTTTGTTTTCTTCAACTCTTCTGCGAAACTGACTACCGCATACACAGACTGTGCCGCTGTCAGTTCATCAATATTTTTCTGGGCTTCCTCAAGCTGCTTTTCAAAAACAGTTTGATACTGAGTGTGGAAGGCATTGATCTCCGGGCACTTGACAATCTCATTTACCTTCTGTGTCAAGGCTTTCTTCGCTTCAACAATTTGTTCTCCAACACTTCCCTTAGGTTTCTTCAGTGGATCATATCCAGTTTGCGTCTGAAGAAGGGCATCAAGCTTTCGATTGAAGGTTTTCACACCCTTAATGAAAACGAAGTGTTGGGCCATATTTATTGCTGGTTTAAGCTTTGCATTTAATCGGACCAAATTCAAGAGTTTCTGGGCTAAAACGAAGAATCTATTGGACTGTAGGGTGATTTTGGTATGGACCGAAATCCTCCATGATTTCGGTGGTGACATGACCGAAATCCCCATGGATTTCAGTTGGGTCTCTCACAATTTCGGTGGGCTTGGGTGTAGATTTGCTTAGGTCATGGGTTTTGTATAAATAACATTTTCCTTGTAATTTTTTTATCGACTAGGAGCTTTCTAGAGAGAATCATTGTGCAATCGATCATAACCTTATGTACCAGTCTTTTGTTAATCAAAGAGTGCATTGAAGGTTTGTAGTAATTTCATTGTGTGTTTCGATTCATACTCGTTGGGATTCCACACCAATCGAGTGTGTTTGATTGATACCAAGTAGATCTAGGATTGTTTGAGACTAACAAGTGGTATCAGAGCCTAAAATCCCATTTTTTGGGTGTTTTGGTATAAATTATTCGAAACTTGTGCTTGGATCTTGGAATTTTTGGATCGATTAGGACCGTTTTGATCGTTTTTAGGTGTTTCTATTCGAAGTGTTCTTCGTGTTCTTGGCATCTTCAAGAAAAAAAAACTCGTTTTTCTGCAAAAAAATGGCATTTTTGGAGGATTTCGGCCCGATCTAGAGGATTTCGGTCAGCCTCCAGAGAATTTCGGTGGCAGTGCTGATTTCTAAGGTTTTTGGTTAGGGTTTGACTATTTTTCGGTCCGTTAAGGTGGATTTCGGTCAGCCCATTTGAGGATTTCGGTGCAACTAGGGTTTCTGAGGTTTTCGGTCAGAGCTGCTTTTCATTCATTTTTATTGGTTTTCGGTCTGGGTGTTCGGTTGTGGATTTCGGCCAAGGGTCAGGAACCTAGGTTTACGGTCTATAGTGATTTCGCTCAAAAAAGGGGGTAAAAAATTTCGAAAGGTTTGGGTCAAATTTTTTTTTTCGGCATAAATTTTTTGGGGTTTTTGATCAACTCTTGGCATTTGAAGGCTTTTCGGTCCTCAAGAACCTTTAAAATGACGACAAAAGACACTTTTGAAGTCTCTTGCTCTTCTCAATTGTGTGTTGATATAACTGTCAAACTTCCCGAACACAACGATAACCTCGTTAGACAAATATTTGAATATGAAAATCTTGTCTATAATACTAAAAAGAAATTGAAACCCCTGCAAGAAAAACTAGACGCTAAGACATCTGATTTTAAAAGGGTACAAGAGGAATGGAGCAAAATTAGCACTTGGTATCATGTTGCTAAAGAAGAAGTTGCTACTTTAACTGTTGAGCTTGAAGCAATAAAAGCAAAATACAAAGATGCTGATTTTAATATAAAAAATATTGATGCATCAAGTGCGGTAGTTGAATCAATGGTTGAACAACAGCTCAAGTGGCAAACAAGCAGGGCGAGGGTTTGGGGTATAAAAGTGTGCCACCTCGGTTCAATGATAATTATACTCCTGCTTTAAGCCTTTGTGATCAAATCATGCTTGCCCATGATAAAGCTGAACGAGAAAAAGGGAAGCTTGATGACATTGATCAACTCATGGAGGATAAACGTCAGGCTGCTGAAACAAGAACATCTCAGGAAGCTAAGGTAGGTGTTAAGGTAGACACTACTAATGTCTCTTCTTCTTGTGCAGATACAGTCATAGTGGAGGATGCAAGCGAGGAGGACAAAGATGGTCCTAGTCTATGCAGTCAATCGCGCCGCTATACCGGTGGTATAGCGGTGGTATCGCGGTTCGCGCTTCTAGGCAAAATAGCGATGCCTTTTAGCGATTGGTTATCGCGGTTCCGCTATTTGCGCCGATAAATACCGCGATTTACCGAGAAAATGAAACCGGTATACCAGTAAAAAAACCGCTATAGCAATTTCAGCTAGCTATTAAAAATTTTGAAAATTTACACAAGGGTTCACCCAAGGGGCACTCCCAATGACTAAGCCAATTAGAACCAAGTTTTAAACCCGGTCACACTCAGCTCAATGGTTGAGACTCTTGACCAAGCTTCCTATTTATAATAAGAGGGCACTCTCAATGTTTTATTTTTAAGCGATGTGGGATGGCTTGTAATGCTTAACAATTCCGACTTCATCCGCCTTCCCTTCATCCCGACTTCACAGGTCCTAATCAACTTGGTTCTGATTCAATCCGACTTCAATGGCTCGACTGATTCAATCAACTTCATCTCGTCAGTTGTGATTCAATCAACTTCATCCCGACTTCAATTGAATCGCACTGTCAATCTTTTTCTCAGGTTTGATTTCTTTTTCTCGACTTCATCTTCTCGACTTCAATTGAATCGCTCAGGTTCGAATCCCGACTTCATGATTCCAATTGACGTCATTGAGGTTTGAATCCCGACTTCGTATTCCAATCGCTTATCCAAGTTCCCGACTTCGTGATTCCAATCGCTTATCCAAGCTGTTAGCGAGTTCCGACTTCCATCAGTCATCCCATCAACTTAGGTTGTCCAAGAGAATCTATAATGTATTAGGATTATGTCATTGTTGTGATTAACTTCTGTTATGTGATTGAGTTTTGTAAACCAATTGGGTTATGTAATCGGTTCTTTGCTTCTCATGTAGTTTGAACCCCAAGCATTTAGGTGTTAAATTTGTAGTGATTTTGTAGTTGTATACTTGTATCTATATTTATTAGTTAACTTGATTGTCAATTCTTGTTTTAAAGAAGTCGAAGATAGCTTGGGTGTTAGCTGATATAACAGACTGAAATACCCCACAATAACCCAAATTTTATAATTTTTACTGAAATCACTTTCTTGTTGATTTTGTTTGTAGGCATAATATTGTGTGTTTGTTTACAATTCTAAATGTCATGATTTTTATGATATTAATTCTACTAGTAATAGTCTAATATATAAATTCTACATATTACTAAAAAACCGCTATACCACCGCTATACCACCGCGAGAACCGCAAAATTAAATATCGGTCGGTTACCGCGATTACGATTTTGACCGCGATAACTGCATAGGTCCTAGTACTACTGAACATTTGTCAAAATCTGATGCTTCATCTTCTGCTATTCCTAACAATTGCACCAAAACCGTTGCTTCTGATTATGCAACTTCTCGTAATGATGCTTCGAATTCTAAAATCAAAATGTTAAAAAATTCAAGCCACATAAGTTTTTGAAGGAAGGGGAAGTTCCTTTTGAGCCAAGACCTAGTCCCACTAAATGTGCTTGTGCTTATACTTGTGGAAACTCCTTGAAAAATTCAAAAGGACAAAGACCAAGTCACAATCTCATTTACCTGAAAAGACAAACATGCTCCAACTGTGGGATTGCAGGTCACATCGCCAGGAATTGTCCTTATCGCCCATACATTCCCTTCTATGCACAACACAACTGTGGGATTGCAGGTCACATCGCCAGGAATTGTCCTTATCGCCCATACATTCCCTTCTATGCACAACACTGGCAAAATATGCTAAAGGGAAGGTCTTCCAAAAGAAATCCGTCAAGATCACGGTCATGAGATGGCGATTGGAATGCGGCAAAGGCTAAGAGGCAGGCTCCCAAGGACAAGAAGACCGATTCAAGAGATGACTCTACCAAATCGAAGTCGGTAAATTCTAGCTCTTTTCAAGGATCGTCCACGAGTCCATACTGGCAACAGAAGCACAAATCAAGGGGGATTTCTGCTTCAAAATCAAGCATTGATACACCCATCCGATCAAACAACAAAAGACCCAAACCGAACTACCGATGGGTACCCAAAGGCCAATATTCCAAATCATCTGATTGTCCTGCTAACTCTTCATGTTCTTTATTTGATAAGCAGGATATGATCTTGGAACAAGTCAAGTGTGTAGACTGTAATGGTTAACCCAATCTCAAGATGGACTGGGTTCCTAAAACCAATTAAACCCACAACAGCTTGTGTAGGAGCAGCTATGGAGGAATATCATCAAACCCTGTTTTGTTGATAGTAGCTGTTCCAGGCACATGATAGGTGACATCTCTCTACTGTACAACATTCAAATCAATAATGGAGAGTATGTGTCAGTTGCGGGAAGCGAGGAAAGGAATGTGACAACTAGAAACTTTCTTAAATTTCTTGAACTTAGTCCTTTGCAAAATCTAATATTTTATATGTGCATATAAGTATCATAATAACCTTATAGTAATAAGAAAGTAACTTTAGTAAAATAATGATAACATATGAGCCCGAGTAGAAATGAAATCGCATAAAGGACCTAAGGTGAAATTTTTATTTAGCAATCTTTAAAAATTAATATCTCAAAATATAAAATGAATTAGGAAAAGTTCATCAAGGTGACTTTGGTAGTATTTGAGATAACAAAAATATAGGAAAAAGAATCGGGCCATTTGGAGTTATAACGAAGGAGTTATGAAGGTTTTAAAATGGCCTAAAAGTGACAAAAATGACCAAGGAGTCATTTTCAAGGGTTAATAACAGCAAATCTAATAACTTTCAGACTTGCTTCAATAGAAGAAAGTTGTAGAGCTCGTTCCCACCTTTCTAAAGGGTTAATTAATCTTCTCAAACCCTAAGTGATAAATCCCAAAATGGTACATGCATGCCGAAATTGAGCAATGGTTTTGGTTTATCTTGCTAGTATGAGTTCAAAAACACATATCATACCTAAGTTTTGAACATTTGAGCTAGAATTATGAATGCATGTTAGTAAAATGTTGAGATTGAGCACAAATCCTTGTTTCTTTCACTGTTATGGGTCGAAAGTTACAGGTATAATGAAGATTTTAGATATTGGTTTACCTTGATGCATGTTTGAGAAAAGTTGAAATGGATGAAGAACCGTTGATTTTATGACTTTGATAGTTAAGTTCATGGTGGAGATAATTTGTTTTGGGCTGGATTTTTCGTTAACACTTGATACAATAAAACTTGGTGCAAGTTAGTATTAAACATTGGAATTGGGACAATGGAATGGAATCAACAAGATGGAATTGTGATTCCTTGGATAGAAAATGTGTGAACACACACCATGTTAAAAGCTAAAAAGTTAGTGTATTCATACGTTGTAGCCTTTGATTTAGAAATGTTGAAATAGTATACTTATAAAGAACGCTTAAATTGTCGAAAGACTAAAATTGAAATATATTAGAATAACACAAATCTTAAACTCTTTAGATAAGGGTTATAGGAACGAGACTCATTTAACATATGAAGTATGTTAACATTTGAATATATTACTCATTTCCTATATTATCGATATAGACGTTAACGAGTGCTCAGAGGCAAATAAGGCAAAAGCTAGTGGAGTGGCGTAGCTAGACGAACCTAGCTACCAAGGTGAGTACATGAGGATTTTTCCCATCAAGGGATACATGGCTTTAATAAGAAAAATGTTTATGGTTTTTGAAACTATATTTATGCAATTATGTGAGAATTTTCCAAGATGTGTTATATGCCTTGATATGCTTTTCTTTAAAAGACCGTGATGAATATAATAAGAATTTATGCAAAGCTTGTGAAAAGTCAAACTAGTAATATTTATATTTTTTGTATTATCACACATGCATCTCATGACATTGTACTATTATTTTGTACAAAAGAAAAGCAGTATTTTGAGCATGCACGGAGTGTGAATGCATACGAGTCGAGTAAGGTCCGGACACGTCCCCGTAACGAGACAATAAGACTCTACTGTGATGGTACCTCTTGTCGCAAAGTAGAAGTCTTCTAGACGTCATTATAGGTTGATTCGTTCTCTTATTTTGGCGAGCCTTGGTCTTTATAGACCTCCAGACGTGGTATATAACCGCGAGCCTTTGTCACAATTGTGACATGGTCTTATAGACCTCAGACACGGGCCGGAACCCGTGAGCCTTGCATTAGTGCGTGAATCATGCACTGCATATGCATCTATTTTTGTATAATTCGTAATGAACTGAATAAATTGTTTAAGTTTCAAAATTTTTCTATGAGTCTAAAACCCATGTAGCTCACGAGACGTTTCGTCTTACGTATTTTTTTTAATGCCATGTATCTCAGGTTCAAGTTCGAAAGTTTAAGATGTCAAGACTGCTATGCTAGAATGCTTTTGGGAGATTAGATGGAGTGGAACATTATATAATCTCCAACTTTTGTTTATGGTTAATCCTCTCCTTGCTTGCTATGGTTTATTTGATATGAAATTGTAACGCCCATGGTTGTGAACTTGCAAACTTGATGTTTTTGTTAAACCTATTTTGGTATTCATGTCTTATAGACATGAACGTATTGAAACCATAGCAATATAAAAACTTTCTGAAAACTATGTTAATGATCACGCCAATATGCTTTTAACATTTATGCACTTTTGGGCGTTAATGTGCTTTTAACATTTGTGCGCTTTTGGCGAAATGCGCTTTTGGCGTAATGCGCTTTTGATGAAATGCGCTTTTAACGTTATTGAGTTTTCTTTAAAAAAAAGACAAATTTTGGGGAGTTACAAGGAAGAAATGATCACGTGAGGTTCGTAACTAAAGATGTGTTGAAGACTGAAATGGTAACTTCGTCCTGAACTGATTCAATTTGTTTTGATGACTAATAGTTCAATTTTTGCAAATTTTCCTTTTTGTTTCTAGTTAAATTTGTGCATTTTCGTTCATTTTCCTCTATGCACAAATTTAGGGGGAGAATTAAAAAAAACAACTAAAACAACTAAAAATATAAAATTCAAAAATACAAAAATATGTTTTTACCTTTATTTCTTTACTTTTCAGAAAACTTAAAAATCCAAAAATATGTTTTTCATTTCATGTCTTTCCTTTTGGTAAATCACAAAACTCAACTATATTGTTCTTTTACTTATTTCGCACGATCGTCAATGTTCCTGATATATACCAATTATATACCAATCAGGAATACAGATCAATCCCATGTCAAAGATGTGTTTCACTATTACTGTGATTCATTGAGACATTCATACCTACCGACGACGCACCGAGTAATACCACTCACTGCTGAAGTAACACTTAAGTGCTAATGATTTTTAATGGTTACACCATAGTAATTTTGAAGCAGTGACAACCGCTTTTTAACCATATCTAAAGGTTTCTTCTGCAACATCAACTTCTAGACACTTTGAGCAAAACCACTCAGAGTCGAGAGTTAAAAAGTATGTGCCGATGGTTAGATTGCATACCATAATCTATCACACGCACCAATCAATTCTCAACCACCTGTAACTTTCTATTGCAAGAAATAAACTACTCATCACTTTAAACCAAGTAATGATGATATTTCGACACTCTATGCCAGTGATCTCTGCTACAACACCAGTAGTAGATGTGGGGCATCAATAACCATTCTTACCTACAAAGCTTCTAATTCAAAAGTTGGATGATTCAGTGTAATAAACCATGCACTGATGACAATTCGAAAGTCTAGCCGATGGGTATGTCTAGTAACCAAGACATATTACACGCTCATACCGCTCTTGACCAAATTCTTTTTCTAATACAGATGTTCGTGACTCAATGTGATATTACCTCGCATTGATGAAACATCAAAACTCTAGGTCAGTTATCATTGTTGTTTACCACAATAGCTGTGAGACCCCCAACAACTTTACCGGATTCAAATTTGGCACTAGGATGGTACACTCCGCAGAGTTTGGATACCATTGAACGTATCGCCAAGAGCCAAGTCAACTTGTTGACTTGTCAATTGCATTGAGATCTTTGATCAAGG
This sequence comes from Cichorium intybus, assembly GCA_023525715.1. Taxonomy (NCBI): domain Eukaryota; kingdom Viridiplantae; phylum Streptophyta; class Magnoliopsida; order Asterales; family Asteraceae; genus Cichorium; species Cichorium intybus. The sequence continues at coordinate 92,960,738 of CM042014.1, forward strand.
ATATGCAGGGGCCAAAATCAAAACGGCCACGAGTAGTTGTCCGATACTCAAACAATCGCACAAATACTGCGAGAAGTCTTATTTTGAGCCAAGGCTGAGTCCTTGAACAACTGTGGTGAGAGTTTATGACTTTGTGATCTACATGATTTGCGATCATCATTGTGCATTGGTTATAGTCGAAGACAATCCAGTGAAGTCTTTCAAGTGATGGAGCCAGAAGTGAAGTTTTCAAGTTCTCAACACAATCATTTCAAACCCAGAGAAAGGTGAATTGTAATTCCATGCGACAAGCTGCGTTGAATTCCTCCTCAAATAGTTTATGTTGCTACATTCATACCTTTATGTGATCAAGAAGGAAAAGATGAAGCATCAGACTCCATATTCCCGGTCAAAGTCAAATCAAAACTAGATGTGCTGATTGAAGACCTATGCTAAAGCCCGTACCCAATGTGCGTTCAAAGTCAAACCAGAAGACAGTCTGATACCGAAGATGAAGTTGTCTCTGCAACATGCTGAAAGCTATCAACATCTATACCCGTCACTTGCTAAGGGGCGATTGTTATGCTAAAGGGGAGATTGTTGAAAATTTCTACAGTGTACAACCGAAACCAAGTTCAAGATAGAGCTCAAAGTTAAATGAAAACATTAAACCAAGGGGGAGATAGTTGGGCCATATTTATTGTTGGTTTAAGCTTTGCATTTAATCGGATCAAATTCAAGAGTTTTTGGGCTAAAACAAAGAATCTATTGGACTGCAGTGTGATTTCGGTCTGGACCGAAATCCTCCATGACTTCAGTGGTGACATGACTGAAATCCCTATGGATTTTGGTTGGGTCTCTCACGATTTCGGTGGGCGTGGGTGTAGATGGGCTTAGGTCATGTGTTTTGTATAAATAACATTTTCCTTGTCATTTTTTTGATCGACTAGGAGCTTTCTAAAGAGAATCATTGTGCAATTGATCATAACCTTATGTACCAGTCTTTTGTTAATCAAAGAGTGCATTGAAGGTTTGTAGTAATTTCATTGTGTGTTTTGATTCATACTCTTTGGGATTCCGCACCAATCGAGTGTGTTTGATTGATACCAAGTAGATCTAGGATTGTTTGGGACTAACACGAAGTCACCATCATCCAAGTTTTCATCATCGGTTTCATCTATGCTGATTGGAGCCATGTCATAGGCTGCCATTGTTTCATCTGCTATAGGTGGTTTTGAAATAAAACCTAAATCAAGGCCAAAACATTCTTGGTAAGGAAAGTCTAGGAAGTGACGTATCCAGACCAGAGGAAGGGATGTTGAAAAGAGGCTCTGTAGATGTAATGATGGGTTCAGTGGTTTGAGTGGTTGAGATTGGAGGTGTTTCTATTGTGGTTGAAGTGTTGGGAGTTTCTATTGTGGATGTTATGGGTTCGGATGTTTGAGTGGTGGATATTGGATGTGTTTCTGTTGAGGTTGAGATGGGACGAACATTTGAGGATGTGGTATGTATAGTGGAGGTGAGAGGAAGGGAAGTGGTTATTGGTTCAGTGAAAATGGTAGATGTTTGTGGAGCTTTGGTTGGTGGTGGAGATGGTGGTCTGAAATCGACATGGCTTCAGAGAGATGTTCTTCTTCTTCTTCTTCTTCTTCTACTTCTTCTTCTTATCCATGGACATCTTCAGATTGAGTTCTTTCTGTATCTGAAGATTCCACTATCACTTGTTTCCTGGTTCGTTTAGGGTGGGTTCTTTTTGTAGCAGGCTGATCCGTAGCCTTCCTCTTCTTAACAACCTTCAGACTGCTAGGTCCTCCAGCAACCTTCTTCTTTCCTTTGGATTTTGATGGGGCTTTGGTGATGATAGCTTTTGTGGATGGACGTGTGGGGTATGGCATCGTGAGGGTGGAACGATACATGTTGACAGTATCATTATTAAGTGACACCTTGTCAAGCATAACATGGGGAATTTGGGCAGAAAATTGAGTAGAGTGTTCATCAACCGTCGGAACTATGATGTAAGAGTACCTCATTCCTGGAAGGGTAGGATCGTAGATGGAGTCTGTTCTTTGGTAGTGTTCATGAACCACCATAGCCCAGAATCTCACATTGGAGATTTCAGTCCCCTTTGCTGGGTGGTTGATGTGAGAGCAGAAATCAGTCCAGAAGATCAAAATGATATCGACCTTGACATCATAATAGATCACGTACAAGAGACTAAGGAAGGTCTGGCTTGCTGAGTCCTGCCCTGAAGTTCTTCCAGAAAGACACCGTAAGAAGATACCAAAGAAATATCTCCATAAGTCAGGAAGATGTTTCTTCTTGAAGCTCCCAATTCCACCGAGTCTTGGTTCATACCCCATTTCGTGGAACATATCAACGAGTTGTTCAGCAGTCGGAACAACAATCTCTTTTGTCTCTAGGATTGGAAGTTGTAGAGCTTTAGCGAATCGAGACTTGGTCAGTTGAATTCTCTTGGTGGTACCATCAACATTGATTACTTCGAAGTGAACAGATTGAACATTGTTGTCACCATCGAAGATGGCAAGAGAGGTATATGGTGCTCTATGGACCAGAGTAGCAGGTACTGAGGGGGTATAGGTCAGAGCATGACCAAAAATTGATTGTTTCAAACATTCGACTAGAGCGTCGATTGGTTTGGGGTAAAATTTGAGATCAGGGTGAAGAAATAGATTCGCGGATTGGTTCTTGAGGACAGGGATTACGATTCCCTCTGGGCTTTGGGATGACCCTTCTGGTGCAATAGTCGTCATTGTGAAGTTTGAAGATTTGGGGAAGACGGTGAACAGTTAGGGTTCTTTGAGAGGATTTGTAGAGAAGAGGTGAATCGTTTGTACGCGTAAAGATTTGAACAGACGATATAAGTGGTATTTATATTAATTATGGTCCCAAGGCCATTTAATGCACATGTTTGAATGGTCGAATGAGAGTATGCCACATCAGCTTCCCAACGTTCCACTAACCCTGCAAAAACGGAACCGCCTAAGTATCAGTCATCATGAATTTGAAAAAGTAGAGAATACAACCGTCATATCTTTTTGGTTATGATATTGCGAGATTTTCTGTGACACAAACGATTATTCCCTCATACATTTATACCATGGAATGTTTGTCTTTGTAATCCTCATAAATGCCCAAATCATTGAACATTTAAGTGACTTCGGACCCATGAGAATGATTTGACCTTTTGTTAATCAAAATGTGATGAGTACTAACAATCATTCTGAAGTGTTATTAGAATCCTTCGCATAAAGAGATTTTTGAAGGAATACATAAACACTCCGAAGATCTTTTGCCTTTGTTGAAAAATGGATTTTTCCTTATCAATATGCATTTTGACTTTTGACCATAGCTTCCTTGAATTTAATGAAATCATGATTTAACAATTTAGCATTCAGAATCATTCAGATCATGTTGGAAGTCCATTTTTCACTCCAAAGTCTATGTGAATTATCATCAGTCAAGAAATGTCTAAGTCTAACCACCCTAAGTTGAATTTAATTTCGCATTTTGCAAAGATCTTTGATATTTCGATTATGCTTCAACTTTTTCATGTGAAGTAATGTTGGCATTCATAGCGTTGAAATTCAAAACCATTTACTTTTGAATTGAGCATCAGAAGATAAAATGAAATTTTGGATTGACTTTGAAGATGTTTTGAAAAATTTATCTCATTTCATCGGTTAAGGTGTTTGGATATGTTTCTCTGATGACAAGCCTTTAAGATTCATACACCACCTCAACTATGCCATTTAAGACAGACTACTTGAGATGTTCATACTCTCTAGAAGGTACTCGACTATGTTATAAGAGCTCCTTGTATTATCATTTAAGATAGAGAAGTAAGCCTTTGAGTGCAGATTTACCTTTGTTTTTGCACTCTTTCATTTGTCTTTTTACTTGTATTGTTGTCTTTGTTTCTTTTGGCACTTTGATTTTTTTTTTTTTGAATTTTGAACAGTTTTCATCTTTGAAACATGTTTTTCAATTTTGGAGTTTCATATTCGAAGAGTTTGAAAGTATCACCATGTGAGGCCATTTGATGGTGCTCCTGAAATGTTTGTTCAATCCTTTGTGTTTGAAATGCTTCGTATAGTTCAATTTTGAAATAAGAGTGAAGAAAGTTTTAAATTTATTTATCAGTCAATGACGGCATCACTTATGAAGAAAACTTCGGAGTATGTGATTTGTCCTGAGTAGTATAAGAACTACTTGATTAATTTTGACAACAAAGCGAGTTAAGTTCAAGCTTAGAGATAAACATGATGTTAAGGATACCTAAAGCACACAAGACTTCGTATAGTAAAACAATTTTAACCTCACTCCGAAGTCTATTTTCTTACATTTGTTTCAAGTCGATTCTCAAATACCTTTTAGTGTAATGAGGTATGATTATCAGAATCTAAAATCAAAGTTTTGTCCTTTAATCAGATTATTCACGAAAGAAGGTTAAATTTTGTCATTTATGCATAAGAATTGTGAATTGAACTTTTAAAATTTTGCAAATGATCTTTGTTTGTATTGTAATCATTTTTTAATGAAGCAAACATTTTGAATAAAAATTTTCATTCTTATGTTATGAAGACAATTGTTGTTTCTGTGATTTTTGACACTTATGAAGTTTTATTGACTGAAATTTCTGTTCCGATGGACTCCGAAGGTTCGTAATGCTTTGGGGCAGCATAATTTCTTATTTTGTTATTGAAAAGAGTAAGGTAAGAAAAAGCAAATATGAGGTTTATGTCAGAGTGGATCCATCAATCATGCCAAGTCCTCGAACTATTCATGTGAATGACTCTTCATTCAAAGCTTTTGTGAAGATATCTGCCAGTTGTTCTATTGTGTGAACAAAGTGAACTTCTATATTCACCTCCTCAACATGACTTTTGATGAAGTGATAGTAAAGAGCTATATGCTTCGTCTTGGAATGTTGAACATGATTGTGACATATCCGAATAGCACTTTGTGAGTCACAAAATAAAGGAATCTTTCTCATGTTGATGGCATAATCTCTTAATTGGCTTTGAATCCAAATGATCTGCGAAGTGCAAGAAGCAGCTGCTACATACTCTGCTTCAGCTGTGGATATCGATACACAAGTTTGCTTCTTTGACCGCCAGCTAATGTACTTTCCATCAAGAAATCGGTAACCACCATAAGTGCTTTTGCGATCAATTGCGCATCCACCCAAGTCTGAATCTGAATAAGCTTGTATGTAGAATCCTGAGTTTGCAGGATACCATAAACCATATGCAGGTGTATTGTGAAGATAACAAAAGGTTGTTTTCACCACAGCCAAGTGTGATTCGCGTGGATCAGCTTGATATCGTGCATAATTTCACACTGCGAACATAATGTCAGGACGACTGGCTATGAGGTAAAGTAACGATCCTATCATGCTGTGAGGTAAAGCAACGATCCTATCATGCTTCGGTAAGTTTGAAGATTAGTCTTCAGGTTATCCAACAAAAGATTCAATCTTGTACCTGTGGGTAATGGAACCTTTGCATTTGAACAGTTAGTCATGCCGAAACGTTCGAGTAAACTTTTGGTATATTTTTGTTGATTGATGAAAATCCCTTCTTTTGACTGTTTGATTTGTAATCCAAGAAAGAAGTTAATCTTTCCCATCATACTCATTTGAAATTTGCTTTTCATTAACTTTTCAAAATCTTTTGTGAGATTATGTTATCCACATAAATTTGGACTAACATCAAGTGGGAACCCACTTTCTTTCGAAAAAATGTTGGATCCACTAAGCCTTGTTTGAAGTTTGATTCTTTTAAAAATTTTGTGAAGGTTTCATACCAAGCTCAACTAGCTTGTTTTAAACCATAGACTTCTTTGTCTAACACGTAGCAATGGTTAGGATTTTCTTTGTCAACAAAGCCAGGTGGTTGTTCAACAAAGACAGTTTCCTCGAGATCCCTGTTTAAGAATGCACATTTGACATCCATTTGATAGACATCAAAGTTTGTATATGCAGCATAATCTAGAAAGGTCCGAACTAATTCGAGTCTTTCAACAGGAGCGAAGGTTTCTTCGTAATCAATCCCCTCCTGTTGACAATATCCTTTGACAACCAACCTTGTTTTGTTTCTAACCACATTGCCTTCGGTGTCAAGTTTGTTTCTGTATACCCATTTGAGACCAACAATTGAAGCATTTGCAGGTTTTGGAATTAGTCTCCAAACTTTATTTATTTCAAAATCTTCTAATTCCAATTGCATAGCTTCAATCCAGTGTCAGTGATCAAAAGCATCCTTAACGTTCTTTGGTTCAATTTTGGAGATGAAAACATTGAACATGCACAACTCTGAAGTTCTATTTAGTTAGTGTTGTTTTGATGGAGTTGTGCACGTGTCAGAACTTTATCATGAACGTTACCGATGACTAGTGATTAGGGATGATTTCTCGTCCACTTTCCCAAAGGAGGAAAATTTGGATCAAATTTAGGTGGTCCTTCAGCATTGATTTCCTCAGTGTCCCAAGGATATCCCGAAGTGGATGGGAAATCATCAGTTATTAAATGGTTTTCATTATTTGAGTTTGTGACATTTGTTTTGGGAGAGTTATTGTTTGAGGAATTAAAGGAAGAGTTAAGAGTATGCTCCCCCTCGACAGTAGCAGTTGGAGAGTTTGTTCTTCCATGATCCGAAGATATAGGGACATGATATGAGAAGTTTCATGCGAAGGGTGAATGAGACTTGGATTGTTGTGCTCCCCCTCGAAGTCAGATAGGTCTGCGGATTTGTTGGAAGGCTCCCTCTCAACCGAAGAGGGTCTTTGAACACTGCTAATTGGTGAGTCTTCGGGGCCAACTATGAGCTTGGAAAGTTTGGACACATTGTTGTCTGGTGCTCTAGCTTCGGATTCCACAGCTCTCACATGAGGATCAAAGAGAAGTTTAAAGTCATCATCAAAGGTCATGATTGGTAATACATCCACAGCTTTTTCAGGAAAGATAGATGACATTGGAAAGGGATGTAGTGATTTCTTGATATAATAGTCATCGAATGAAAGGTTGAAGGTTTCTTCAATTTTGCGTATCCTTTTATTCATGACTCTATAGGATTTTGAATTTTGAGAATAACCAAGAAATATCCCTTCATCTGATTTGTCATTGAATTTTGTCAAGTGATCTTTCATGTTCAGTATAAAACACATGCAACCGAAGACATGAAAAAACTTGACATTTGGTTTTCTTCGGTTGAGTACTTCGTAGGGTGTTATATGAAATCTCTTGTGGATGTATGATCTGTTCTGAGTGTATCAAGCAGTAGAAATGGCTTCGGCCTAGAAGTACATGGGCAAGTTTTCAAAATTGAGCATGGTTCTAGCTGCTTCACATAAAGAGCGATTTCGTCTTTCAACAACACCATTTTGTTGAGGAGTATATGGTGCGGGAAAATTGTGACTAATCCCCTTTTTCTTCAGAAACCCATCAAGAGTTTGGTTCTTGAACTCCAAACCATTATCACTGTGAATAGTTTAGACTGTTTTGTTGAGTATTACTTCCATGTTTTTATGAAGTTGATGATTTCTTCAGTTGCATCTGACTTGGTTCTTAAAAATAAGACCCAAGTGAACCTTGAATAGTCATCAACAATTACCAGAATATACTTCTTCTTTCCAATTGATTCCACTGCGGATGGACCACACAAATCCATATAGAGAAGTGAAAGAGGTTCGATGATTTTTGGATTAATCACAGTTGGATGCCGTTGTTTTGTTTTCTTGCCGTGTTCACAAGCAGAACAAAGTGAATCGTTATCTAACTTTAGAGCAGGCATGCCACGAACCAAATCCATAGCGACTAACTTATTTATATCTTTGAAGTTCAAATGAGAAAGTCTTCGGTGCCACAACCAACTGATGGCGGAGTTTGCTTTGGACATAAGACATAAAGATTGCCCACTGGTTACAGGCTTTAGATTCAAGGGAAACATTGATCCCTTTCTTTCAGACTTCAGCAGCACCTCTTTTGTGGCTTCCTTTATAATGATACTCCCTTGGTTGTTGAATGTTACAGCATTTCTAGTTCCAACAACCAATTGAGAAATGCTTACAAGGTTATGCTTTAATCCTTCAACAAATGCCACTCTGTTTATTGTGAATTGTCCATTCGTAATCTTCCCATAACCACAAATAGGACAAGCATCATTGTTACCAAAGCGAACATTTCCTGCATTATCGCAGGTGTCATTACTTTTATTCCATTCCATCCTCTCATAAGAGGAAGGATATCGAATGATCAATTCATATCCAAAGTTCGATAATCCCTTAGATACTCCCTCTTGCCAGTCATATGTCTAGAGCAGCCACTATCCATGTACCATTTAGTGTCATACCGCTCGTTTGACATAACCTGCAATCAATCAAGAAAAAGTTGTTACCCAATCAATCTTGGGTCCTCAAGGTAAGCAAAGGATTCTTGAATCCATTTTCCAAAGTCTCTTCTGTTATTTCATTTGCATTGATGTTTATCATGTTCTCAAAAGTTTCATGTGAAGAGCAATAAGAATAAGAGAGTGATTCCGAAGAGCTGTGTGTAAGAATTGATGAGTCCGAAGAAATTGAAATGTTGGAAACCTTCGGAACCCATAGTTGTTTAGATGATTTTGACATTGAAGCTTTTGACGTTTTCTTGGTTTTAGAGGTTTTTGAAGGGTTTAATGACTTTAGAGATTTTGATTTTGCAGTTAAATTTTATTTCAAGTCATTTCTTTTCTGTTGGATTAGGTGTCTAAGCCATGACTTATAATTGTATTTATCTTATGAATAAAAGCAAAGTCCATTTGGGTTGCCCTCATAGCTGGAGGTTAGGATAGAGTTCAGTAGAGTAAAAGGTTGATTTATTAATTGTATAATAAATCAATGGAATTAATTAAATGGTTTATTAATATATTTAAGTGTTAATATATTAATTAGAAACTATAATAATTAATTAAGATTTAATCTAGAATTAATTGGATTTAATTTAGTGATTAAATTAATTAATTAAAAGTGCAGGGACTAGTTTGTAATTATTCAATAGTTGAATAACTGGCAAAGAAAAGTCAAGGGACCAAAGTTGGCGCCACCCTGGAGGCTCCTCCAGGGTTTGGCGAAACCCTAATTAGGGTTTTGGGGAGTCTGGTCTAAGTGGTCAAAAGCCTTGTCCATTTGGAGGCTTTCTAGGGTTTCAGGTGTAACCCTAGGAGGCTATATAAGGAACCCCCTGGGCACCCTAAATTCTGCGCCATTTATCACTATCATTACTCTGCTGGATTGTCTTCTCCATTGCTATGGGGTGTGACTTCATTTAAGGCAGGATCTCTTTGCTGCTTGCTTGAAGGATCATAAGATCAAAGGTTGGGTTTTCATAATTCATCTTTAGAATTGAATTGTATCCTTTAGGTTTTTAGTTCTAATCTTCATAGAATAAAACATAGATCTTTCTAGGGTTGCATGTGAACCATAGGAATTTTTGTGTTCATTGTTTGCTAGAAAACCCTTCAGTGGTATCAGAGCTAGCTTGTTTTCTTGTGAATTGATTTGAACTGTTTGTGCCTTGGGTGTTTTTGCGAAAATCATCCCATGGAGATAGCCTAAAATCCATTCCAAGGCTAGGGTTTCCTAACCCTAGCCGCCATCCCCTTTGGTCCCCCCGTGATTGCTTGATTTGCTTGCCATAATTGTGTGTTGTTATTTTTGGTAATAAGATTAATTAAATAACTTGAACCCCTTGCTTGGCTTGTTAATTTCGAGAATCACAAGGACCATTATGAACAAATTAATTTGATTAATTTGGTAATATGTAACCTAGATTTAATTAGTTTAATTAAATTGTTTAATTAAAAGACCAATTAAATCACTTAAAGATTTAATTAAAAATTTTCGAAAAATATATATAAATTCACGAAAATACTTAGAAAATTAAATCTAAAATATTTTAATAAGATTAAAATATATCTTATATATTTATGATTAAAAGTTAATATTTATATATAAGATAAAATGGTTAGTCTTACCGTTAGTAGGCCTCATTCACAAAACTGTCCTATAAAGAGGGTATAAGGCGACTGACTATAAAATGTTAGTCTAATGGGTATCTACTCTTACCCACCGCTCTCCTGGTCAGTCAAGTGTCGTTAGCCGAATGGGTATGATAGAACCGCTAAGCCTCTTAAAAGTATAATGCTATAATTGAAAGTACTAGAACCTTAAAACAAATCCCAATCTAGTTACTTTAGGTTAAAAATGTGAATTGGTGCTAATCCATGAAATTGTACATTGCAATTTGTGAAAAATTGTGGAGCGTGTGTGCATAACCGGCACACCAATAGGGGTTCACAAAGACTTGCAATGGGTTTCTCGATTTTGTCATTATTAACGGAGCGTGTATGGTTAACCGGCACGTTAATTAGAGATGGCAATTGACTTCGAGAGTACCAAGCTAATTTGCATAGTTATTCACACCCGGTTTGTGATCCTCGGCACCCCAGTCACAAACAGTGGGGCACATCCGAGACTAAACATGCCATTGAATAGTTCAATGTGTCTCAACAGATCTAGGAATTTCATAACATGAAATTGATAAGTGTATTATCTACCTTAATGCACATTATGTTGTGATTACGGCATCCCTCTTCACACCATAGTTGGGGTATTTTGGGTCCTAGCCCTAATAAATAATATATTGGGTAATTATTTAAAAGGATTAATTAAACTAATAAAATTTTGTTTATTGTATATGTCTGAATCTAGTGTCTATTCTCCTCCCTCTCCTTATTCACCCATTTCTGAGAGCATCAGAAAGCACCTGCTAAATATGGAAAGGCTGACTGGCCTCAACTGTAAGGAATGGCTTCGCAATTGGAGACGGGTTCTCGTCATTGCTAGCAAGTCTCATCTCACCGAGTATCTGATCCCGGTTCCACCAAAACAAGTCATCATAAAGAGCCTTTATGATAAGCATGACTTATTAGTTGATGAACCCGAAAAGATTCGTGACCTCATGCTATTGACCATTGACCTCGAGTTCAGCAAGGATTTTGAATCCGCAATCGGTTGAGGAAAAGTTCCAAAAACCGGTTGAAGAGGAACGAGCTAGGATCTTCAAAAGACTTGCAGAGTGTAAGTTAAAAGAAGGAAGTAGCATCGATTCGCATGTTCTTCAGATTGAAGCGTACATAGGCGAGTTGCACAAACTTGGTTATTCCATGGGTCAGGAGTCGAGTGTTAACACTCTGCTCGCTTCACTGACCAGTAAGTACGATCTGTTCATTCAGACGTATAGAAAGGAAGACCAGAAAAAGAACTTAATGGAAATGCATCCACTGTTGACTTTATGCGAGTCACTCTTGGATAGGCATAGCTCCATTGGTTCAGCTGCTTCTGGATTAAGTCCAGTGAAAAGACGCAACAAGAAACGATCCAGATCGTTTGGACAAGTCTTAAACTGGGAATCCACAGAATCGGATACAGTCGCGGAAAGATTGGAAGACGCTCCAAGGTCAAAATCTTTTGAAAGCTCAGGTATATCTAAAAACCTCAAAACTCCTGTTCCATAATTCCTTGATGCATAATGTGATAGTCACATTTTGGTTTGTGTGCAGGGAATCAGTAAGGTACGGGACTTTGGCGCATAGGAGCACATTTGGATTAGATTCCCGGCTCATGCAGTTTTGAAGTTTAGTTAGATATTTAAATATTGTTATTAGCTTATTAGATGCATTTGACATTGTCTGTCATATAATACTTTGTTCAAGGATTTGTTTTAATAAAAATTGTCTTTTCTTTTTAACACTTGTTGTTTGAATTATCCTTGAAATGTTGTATGAATGTGTCGAATGCATGATTAGTAATAATTTGAATGTTGAATGCATCCAAAGTGTTTGGATTTTAGGAATTGTGTCCCTTATGATTGTTAAGATAAATGTTATAAGAATCAATTCAACCAAAGGTCTAGTTGGACAGGACTTTGGAATCATTTGACTTAGAGTCACATGATGAATTGAGTTCTTAATGTGTAAAGAAATGAATCAACCAAAGATCCAGTTGGACAGGACTTTGGAATCATTTGACTTTGGAATCATTTGACTTAGAGTCAGATGATGATTAAGTTCTTTATAAAGCACAAATGACAAGAAATGAATCACCCAAAGATCTAGAGGATAGGACTTTGGAATCAATTAACTTAGAGTCAACTGAAGATTGCAAGTCTTGAACAGAGTTAACAAAGTCATAAGTTTACATAGAGATGTAAAAGATTGAGATTAGGAGCAACGAACACATCAGTTGCTGTGTATTGCTCGAATCATCAAATAGAACACAACTGGTTGTACTCTGCGATATTTGTCAATATGTATGACAAATATGGTTTCACTTATCAGAATAAGTGATTAAATTGAAACCTTGAACAGTTCAAGGACTTCAAAGGAAGTACAAGACCCACAGAACTTGAGTGACAACATAAACTGGGAAAAATGTTTCACAGTTTATTCCCTTCCAAGAACATTAATAGTTATAATGTGTCTTAGGAAAGATGATGGAGCTTTGGTCGAAACAGTTCGATCCTCAATGTATGAGATACATTGTCAATTAGTTTCCGACACATTGAATACTAAAACCAGTCAGACCATATCCCAACCACATCCTTCGACTAAGTAGGTTTTGCAGACACTTGTACATTAAAGGTCCAGGGTCTTGCAGTGTTCGTCTGAACCTCATGACTAGCCTGAACCTAATCAGAAATGTCATTTCACTGACTATCCCGCCGTCCCTGGAAGAGAAAGAGCTCTTTTAGAAAGAACTCAGTTTCTAAGGAAACAGTGGGAGTGTGGGACAGTCCTGAATGAGTTCAGGATTAGCCAAGTGAAATAACCTTTAGTCATCACTAGGCTTAAAGCAGAAATCAGATTTGTGTTTTTAAAATTCTGACATTATCTTCTCTTGACCAGTAGTACTGATCACCATCATAAGTAGTTATGATCAGGGTGACATACCGATAAGTGGTAAAATACTATAGTTGGTACGGATTTTCAATCCGACTACCTGGAAGCATTGGTGAGCCCGGTTGCTTCCAATTAAGAGAACTTTGGGACGAGATACACTCCATGTGACAGTTTGATTGATTTTGCAACTGGTCTTAAGACCAGTGGGAGTAATCATCAAAAGAAACCAACATGGACAGAAACGTACCTTCAGAACATCTGGTTGAGTGAGACGATACTCAGAGTCAAGTAATTGACTCCGACAGAAGCACTCTCAATAGAAGATGAAATCCGAAAGGATACTGCATATTGTAAGTCGTTAGTGGAGCGTGTGTGGATCACCGGCACACTAATAGGGACTCACAAAGAATATGCCAGTATAAAGGTACATGGGCCCAGAATTCCCCTGCGAGCATCTCGCAAGAAAGGATATTCAGATTCTCAAAATATGCCAAAGGATTGGATTTTGAGAAAGGGCTGAAAGATATCCATTAAGATGTCAGAAAGGTTTGGATTCTCAAAAATGTGCCATAAGCTCTAGATTTTGTGAATAGTCCATAACCGTGTCAAAGCCAGTGGGAGTGTCGCTGTTATCTCTATCTCCATATGTGTGTTACATAATGTTTCTAGGAAACGTCCCTTTTCATTACAAAGTGTAATGACTTGGTGTTAAGAGACGGATCGCTATGAAAGACTTAATAGAGATACAGCATACTCAGGTGGTTGTAAACATCTATGAGATAGATCGAACTCTGCCAAAATGATCTTGATGAGACTCAAGATGCATAGCTCAGGAAAAGAGTTCCCTATCATTGCAAAAGTGTAATGATTTGGAATATAAAGAAGGTGCAGCATACTCACATAATCCATAGATATCTATCAGATAGATGTTATCATCAGTATAGACCTGGCCATAGCAAGCATGATCTTGATAAGATTCAAGATGCATGAGAAAAGTCTCCGAAAGGATATAGTTATTAAAAATCATGACACAAGGATTATAAGTAATCCTTAGATTCCGAAAGAGTTTGGAATAGGACTGGATCGAATCCAACAAGTTTCTTGGATCGATCAGAAGTGTCATGAACATGTCTTGATGCTTTGAGCATAGTGAGTCAGATTCAGGATATGACCTGGCTGGAAATACTTAATGGATTTTGTACATACGTGAGAAATCATTGGAAAATGATTGAGGTGAATATTGATATCAATTTGAAAAGAGTTTTCAAATTAGGACTTAATGGTTAAAGAATTTCGTTGGCATTCCGATGGAGCGTGTGTGGCTCACCGGCACATCGTAACACCTCGAAATAGTCTTAGGGTGCAGTCATGTGGACTAAAGATCCCGAGAACCATGGAAAGTCACAGTACATAGAATGGAGTTGTTAGTGAGAATGACGGTATGACCAAAATTGAAATATCATCGGATGGATATCCGATCGGATGAAGTGTATTAATGTATAACATTTGAATACATAGAAAGAGTGAAAGGTCAAGTAGACATAGATACATAACACGAATTAAATAGTTTAAAAGGAACCTAGAAACCGATAATAGTTTTATGTAAAATCCAACTTGGTGATTACCTCGTGGAGACTTGGTAATTACCTCGTGGAGACTTGGTAATTAGGCAAGAGTAGCCACCAGTCAGATTTTATGTTTCAATTTTTCATGTTTCACTTCCCGAATAATTTGATTATTCAAAAGTCCACAGTCGCTCATACTTTTTGGGAGTAAGTATGAACGAAGACTGTCGTGAATTGGTTTGTAGATTGTCTAAAGAGTTAGACATTGTAGTAAGACTGCTACAACATTCACGAGTACTTAGAAATAGAGATTTGAGTATTGGATAAACCCGCGCTCAATAGATTGCTTCATGGATTACATCACAAGCAACGTTGAGATGATAATATCTTATGATCTTGAAGCAGAGACATATGAGTTGAAATTTGTGAGTCGATTGTGCATTGATAATGCGTAAACACATCGGTAACTCGATGTTATAAAACGCATTGTTGTGTACAATTTTGACAAGTAAAAGACACAAGCATATTATCTGTAGGCCTCTCGATGATTTTGAAGTTGACTAAAGTGCTGGCCAGCCGGGACTAAATTGATGTGTTCAATTAGAAGTCTTAAAGTCATAAGCAGAATTGGAGATCGGGAAATAGAGTATCGGACAGAGATTGATCTCAATCCATGTCTCGTGTCTGAAAATATATTGTTAGACGAAGGATCATATGATCACTTATCTTTGGACAGAACTGACTGGGTCAGAGTTCAGACAAGTAAAGTCATAGACTTATCCAAGTGGGAGACTGTTGGATTAGGTGTCTAAGCCATGACTTATAATTGTATTTATCTTATGAATAAAAGCAAAGTCCATTTGGGTTGCCCTCATAGCTGGAGGTTAGGATAGAGTTCAGTAGAGTAAAAGGTTGATTTATTAATTGTATAATAAATCAATGGAATTAATTAAATGGTTTATTAATATATTTAAGTGTTAATATATTAATTAGAAACTATAATAATTAATTAAGATTTAATCTAGAATTAATTGGATTTAATTTAGTGATTAAATTAATTAATTAAAAGTGCAGGGACTAGTTTGTAATTATTCAATAGTTGAATAACTGGCAAAGAGAAGTCAATGGACCAAAGTTGGCGCCACCCTGGAGGCTCCTCCAGGGTTTGGCGAAACCCTAATTAGGGTTTTGGGGAGTCTGGTCTAAGTGGTCAAAAGCCTTGTCTATTTGGAGGCTTTCTAGGGTTTCAGGTGTAACCCTAGGAGGCTATATAAGGAACCCCCTGGGCACCCTAAATCCTGCGCCATTTATCACTATCATTACTCTGCTGGATTGTCTTCTCCATTGCTATTGGGTGTGACTTCATTTGAGGCAGGATCTCTTTGCTGCTTGCTTGAAGGATCATAAGATCAAAGGTTGGTTTTTCATAATTCATCTTTAGAATTGAATTGTATCCTTTAGGTTTTTAGTTCTAATCTTCATAGAAGAAAACATAGATCTTTCTAGGGTTGCATGTGAACCATAGGAATTTTTGTGTTCATTGTTTGCTAGAAAACCCTTCATTTTCCAATTCAAGTTTGCTTTTTCAATTGTTGATTTTCTTGATAAAGAGCTACACAATGTGGAAGTACACAGGTACTCCTCATATGCGAGCTTGAAATCATTCAATGATATATTCTTATCTTTGAACAAATTAATATTTTTGTTTATCCAATCATGAAAAGTATCTATCAGATATCGCCTTTTGAAAATGTTTTTCTTGAAGGTTTTTGAAACTTAGGAATTGTGAAAATTGGTTTCGATGGTACGAAGGATGGTTTGGAAAATTGCTTTGTTTTAGCCTTTGAATCCTTCGTATCGATTTGTTTCGTTCCAGAAGTGGAAGCCTTCGTATTAATGGGTTTTGTTTGTCTGAAGGGTGTTTTTTGTTTCACAAGATTTGGTTTTTGTGTTACTTTCAAATTCGCAGCAGTAGGTTTTTGAATAGGTTTTGTAATCACAACAGCTGGTTTTGTTTTGGAAGTTGATGCGAAGTTTTGAAATTGTTGATTCTTCAGAATTCTTGGTTTTTGTACCACAGGATTGGAAATAATTATCTTTTGTTTTGAAATTTCATTTTCAAAAGTTTGTGGAAGAGGTACACTTTCATTTGACTTCATTAACTGAAAAAGATCCATCTTCGGAGTTACTGGTTTATCCATAACTTGAATTTGTTTGTAATTTCTGTTAGTGTAAATGTGATTTTCATTTTTGTCATTTAAAAGATGAGTCAAATTTTCTGGAATCTTGTTTTGTTCATAACAAAGACGATTGTGGATGTTATGACCATATAAATCTTGTTTTTGCACATTTATTTTCACTTCCAATTTTTCATTCATGTTGTTTTCAAGCATCTTTGATGATGAGAAGAATCCTTCCTCAGTAACTATGGTATTATCCTCCTCAACAAGTTTTCCAAATCATTGTCAATAAATAGCTTACCTCCAGGTTTTACAAAAATGGAATTTTTGAAATATGAAACCTTCGGATAGACACATGCAACATTGACTAATCTTTTTGAATTGTCTTTGAGATATTGATCATAAGAGACACATTCATCAGGAATTTGCATTTTTGTTTTTACAATTTCATTGTTGTCATTTGAAATTTCAGAAGAGAGATTTTCACAACCCATTTTAGATTTGCCTTTGTCAACCGAAGATAATTGTGAGGTATCTTCGGAGGGTGATGCGGATGCGGAGGAAACTTTCAAAGTAGAAAATGATGAACAATCAATTTCCTCCATATCCGAATCATTTTGAGAATCATTCTCAGATTCAGTCTCAACAATAACTTCTGATTTGTTTTCAATTTGAGGAATGGTTTTCTGCAAGATCAGAATTTCATTTGGCAATATTTTCAACAAATTCTCAGCAGATAAGAATTTTTCCACAGAGATCAAACCGTGCATATACGAAGGGTTAGTCACTTTGATACTAGATACAATGGACTCGCATTCATAAGAGATGCTATCAACATTTTTCAGCTTAAATTCTATAAAGGGTAATAGTTCTCTATGTTGAACATTGCATATGTCAGCAGAATGATAGATACGAGTAATATGAGAGTACAGACGTTTAGCAGTTTCAAAAAAAATATTTCGTTGTTTCAGCATTACATCATTATCATTCAAAATTTTCTCTCTATTCACTTCTAATAATGAGATTCTTAAGTTGCCTTTTTCTAGGGATAGCTTCGTACTTTCTACTCTCCCCCTCAACTGTAGAATCTCCTAGTCACTGACCTTTGCCCTATTTTTAGCATTAATAAGCAATTTATTCATCACAGAGCAATCACGAGTTGTTTCATTCATATCAGCAGAAAATTTTGATGCAGGAATTTTAAAAGATAAGAGAAGTTTTGTTACCTGTTCAGGGATGGTCATGCGAGTGTCCTTTGCCATCAAAGAAAGCTCCTCTTCATCATCCGAAGATTCATCAAACCAGATCTTTGGAACCCTTGCATGCATTCACATTCTTTGTCTCTGATTCCTTGTAAACCAGACCTCCGAACTCTTCTTGACCCATTTCTTCTTCAACTTCACACTCCTCAGAGGTATCCTTCAGGAAGCTCTTACCATCATCATAGGGAATGAAGGCACTATTAGTTGGCTTCCTTACTTCCTCGTCTTCGAAGTCAGACGACCACACATGGTACGTTCCCATTCTATCTTCCGAAGCCATTAGGGCCAGATCCTTAGTTTTCTCCCTTACTTCTTCCATCTTTCTTGTATAGTAGCCTTCATCCTTGACTTGGGCCTGCTTGTCATTTCTTTAGCGAAGCATGCAGTCTTTTACGAAATGATTTTTACCATGACAATAGTTGCAGTCGTACCCAGAGTCACCAGCAATCTTCTTTTCTTCAGATCTGTCTTTGGGAGCTTCCGAAGTCTTTGTTTCAGCAGGCTTCGGAGTTGAAGATTTGGTGGTTTCCTCCTTAGGCGCGTAGATCTCTGGTTTGGGTTTCGGAGTATAAGAATTTTTGTTGAAAGGTTTCACAAAAGGTTTTCCTGAGTTAGATTTGTTCACAAATTGTTTCCTGAACCTACGATTGTTTGCTGCATACAAGGCAATCGCTTCTCTATTTTCTCCTTCCATATAACCATCAGGCTCATCCTTAGCTTCTTCTTCAACATTTGACACAAGAGCTAATGTTCCAGCATTTTCACTTCTTCTCCCACAAATATCAGGTTCATGGGATTTAATGTGATTATACAGAGCTGCTAGAGAGTAGGTGTTGATGTTTTCATATGATTTGATCATTAACATGATTGGTCTCCACTCATGCCTTCAACTGTAGAGAAATTTGATGTTGATCTCTTGTTGACTTCGAGTTTCTCCATACTTTTCCAAATCATAAACCATTTTGCTATATCTTTCATAAGCTTGTTCCAATTATTCATTCTCTTGTTGTTTGAAGTTTCCGAAGTCTGCCAAAACCTCTTGAACAACACTGGATTTAAGAGTATTGTCACCAGCAAATCTGACTGCAAGTCGATCCTAGATCTCCTTAGCAGATTTTGCTCCTGATATATGATGTCTAACATCTAGACCAAGTCCACTTCGAAGCTCTCTCATGGCTCGTTCATCATTTCTGACTTTCTTCAAGTCAGCAGTAGTGAGAACTTCAACATCATCACCATTAACAACTATGAATCGTCCATCAATGTCAGTATGAGGACCATCTCTGATAGATCTCCAAATATCCTTTTCTTCATCTAGACCTTCAAGGTAATATTTCATACGATCAACCCAATAATCGTAGTAGGTAGGAACAAGAACAGGAGCCTTAGTGGATGAGCCAATTAGATTGGCATAGTTCAACATATTTGCATACGTTGCTGTAGAATCAGTCATTTTGATTGATTTTTAATTGGATATTTTCATAAAAACTAGCAATAGAGATTGATAACAGTTGCGAAAACCCAGATCTAGGAAACGATTTAGATCTGGAACTGTAACAATGAAAACGAAGCTCTATAGACTGGTTTTCGAGCTGTCCTGCTCTGATACCACGTGTTGGGTGTTGGATTCAATCAAATAGTGTATAATGACAAGTATGCTTACGAGATGAATTATGTTAAACAATCAACACATACAAGTATGAATAAAAGCAATGAAGAACACAATAAGAAACGGATAATAGGTGCCGAATTCTTGGATTTTACAATTAGGGTTTTACAATTGGGGTGGATCAATCTCACACTCGACACAGACAAGTATCACTTATATTTATACTTAATCGGTGACACGATTAATACAAAAGATAATGCAAAATATTCCTACAGTGTACTAGCCAATAGGAATAGCTTATTGTGCAACACGTTGTCTGCTGAATACACATGCACCAAAAGGTAGTTACAGATAAGCCTTCGGATCCTCTGGGGTAAACCCTTCGGAGCTTCGGGGTCTTGGATCTACAATCTTCAAGGTCTTCGGATGGTCCTGCACTTCAGCACAAATATTCCCAACAAGTAGATTGTCTATAGAGATTAGACATAGCATGGTGATTGCGACTAATCGTCATGAGTACTTAATAGAGATTCAAGTATTGGAACAACCTACACCTAGAGACTACTCATGGATTAAGTCACAAGTAATCTAGGATGATAATGTCTTTTATTCTTCAAACCGAGATGCATAAGGACCTACTCTATGATTCTGTTATGCACCGGTCTACTCAAGCGTTGTCCGTAACTAGTAGTTATAAAGGGTATGTCCGTTTAAAACAAATACATTCAAAACCTAGTCAAAACATCTAGTGAAATAATGTTTACACCAACAATTTCAATTGTGAAACCATAAACTAAAAAACTAGAGAAAAGTTGGTTCCTAATCCTATATATGAAAACAAGCCCCTTGTAGTTCATGATTCGATCCATCTCTCTATGCTATAGTTCTTCTCTTTCTTCATGTCCATGCACATTAACAAATGTTAGTACCGGTTATAAGCAAAGTACCATGAAATTACAAATATACTGAAGCACCAAACATTTTGGCTTGCAACTGCTTTTGTTGCGTCAGATATCTTAAGCATTTTGCCTCCCATGTCCCATCTGCTTGTAGTGGAAATAATATAGTTCCTCAAGAATTTTGGATTGAGGTTTCTTCAAGAAAATAATTCCCATGGCAGAGTCTGTCATTTTCGTGTTGATGCCTCCTTTAGGAACAATAGTGTTGGATTCCCTAGGTATGTCGAATTTTGCTTTCATGAAGATGCAATGTAATTTCAGGAAGGGTACTTTCAAGTTCTTCATGATAAAGTCTGAAATAAACTGATTATAAGAACCGGTCGATGAGTTAAGGACATTGATTGTGGCTAACTCTGAACTAACTAAATCCTAACCCCCACAATTGGTTGATGTACCCTTTTATATTAACCATATGGGCATTGGCACTTTGTCCCTCCTGCAGCCTACAACCCAATAGTTCTCTTGAACATGTCCTTAAGCTAGTTAATAATGTCAAAAGCATCAAGTTTCAAAAATCTTTTTTGAAGCTCGGGAATCATGGCGTCTAACATGAGACGAGCAACCTCATTTGAATCATTTAGACATTTTAGATTATCATATATTTAAACACTAGTAGATCTGGCTGGATAATCCTTAGGAATTCATTCCTCAAACGTATAAAGTTTTTGTAACGCCCTGTTTTTAGTCAATTATTTATTTAAGTTATAAAAATAATAATAAAGTATGATTATAAATTATAAATGAGTTAAAATACAAAGAAGGGACCAAGAGTGAAATTATGGTGAACTAGTAGGGTATTTAGGGCAAAAAATGGAACTATATAATGCTCTCATCTTCCTCATTAAGCCCTAATCCAAAACTCTAATCTCCCCTCCTCCCTCTTAAAGTCGGCTACCCTAATTTCATTCCCGGTTTTTAAGACCCAACTATAGTGTTTAGACGATCCATAATATTGAATAATTGGATCATATTGATTTTTTACTAAACTTTCGTGAGAAACATATGAAGATTCTAACAGGAGGGTTTTCAATTATGACTTCTGAAAGTCAAGATATAAGATTTCAATTATGACTGAAGATTTGAGGTAAAATCACTGTTTTTGTCTCATATTTTAAAAATCATATTGAATTGTGGAGTATTGCCTAGGTGAGGTTAGTGTTCAATGAACCATGTTTGATTCTAGTTTTTGTCACTAGAAGAACCCTAAGCTTTATTTTGTGTATAGCTATGGTGAACTTGTATTTTCCACAGACTGGTTCGGAGTTAACAGAGTTAATATGTCAACTTGGAAAACTCTATAGAAAATCATTTGGGGGTGTGTTTGTTATCCCTAGAAAGCTTATAAGAGAGTACTTGGCTATCAATTGAAAACCTCTATGTGGAAGTGCATTTAAGTTGGGTAAAAAGGATCATGACAGGTGAAACATTTTAGGGTTAAAAGAGAATGAATGTTGTGTTACCTTAACTTGTAAAATTTATAACTAAATCTAGAAAAATCGTTTTAAGTTAAACAAGTGTCATTAGTTTGTAATAAGAGTCTAGATTGTTACTATTAAAATTAGAACCTAATTCTCAACCTATTGGGAACTAGGAATCTTTTTCGAACTGGTCAGTAAGTTTGATAGATTACAATGGTCAACTTGTAAAATTGATTAGAAATTCTAGAAATTTCCAAATGGCATGAGATCAGAGCCCATAGTTTTATATGGATGTATGGTTGATGTCATATTTTACTAAAGACCTCACTCTCATCCATCCTAGAATGAAAGTTGCAAACATTGCAGCATGGTCTATAAATTTGGTTGATTTTAAGTGTCTAATTGTGAAATATGTAATAAATCAATCGAAGGTCATATGAGCATGAGCTTTATATACCAAGAAAGATAAAATAAAATAAATTAATAATATTTAATAACCTTACTGAAAGAATGGATATAAAGAGGGTAGATTGGTTAAAAATAGACTGTTATATCAGAAGGATAACTAAAATAAAAAAATACATAAGTATGTATTAAGTAAGAAAATGGATTATGATCCATGTATTGATTATTGTATGGTTTGTAGGTTGCTTACAGAATGTTCCTTCCTATTTTATTCAGGTTAGTTTCAATGTTTATTCGTGCTATTATGTGGTTACATGTATGTGCTTGGATGTTATGATATGTATGCTTACTGCCTCTTCCTGAGGATACGTTACTGCCTTTTCGTGAGGATATGCTTACTACCTGTTCATGAGAATATGCTTACTTCCTCTTCGCGAGGATACATTACTGCCTCTTCACGAGGATATGCTCCTCTTTGTGAGGATAGATTACTGTCTCTCCGTGAGGATGTGCTTACTGTATTATCATGAGGATATCTTATTGCCTCTTTCTGAGGATACACTTATTGCCTATTCATGAGGATACGTTACTGCCTCTTTGCGAGGATACATTTAAATGTTACACAACCTCTTCGTGAGAGACATTGCGTGTTATGTGCTATATATCATATGATTGTTTGTGTAGATTGTGTGCTCACTAGCCGTCTAGCTTACCCATTGCGGTTCAACAAAATTCCCGTTAAATGGGGTATTTTTGGTAAAGAACACGGACTGTCTGCCTCATGCTTCTACAAGATTTGAGTTATGATTTTAAAGTCTTCCGTTTTTATTGTTTTATTAATGGGAAATCTTCAATAAAGTCCCAATATTTGGGTCATGTTTACTAAAAAACTCAAAGTAATTCTTTTTTTACAAAAAAAGATAGATAATCGACTAACATATTCAAATTAGCACTTTTTTAGCATTTTCAACAGGTAAACTACATGTTTTATTTTCAATAAAGTCCTAATATTTTGGTTCAATTTACGGAAAAGTCCTGACATGCTTTATCTTCAATAAACTCCTAATATTTTGACCAAGTTTATGGAAAAGTCCCAACATTTTGACTCAGTTGACTTGGAAAAAATTACCTATTTACGCATGTATTTACGTCTTTAATACCGCATTTATACATATTTATACACTTATTTATTTAAAATTCTTAAAAATACGTAAAAATAAACAACATAATTACTTCATAATTACTTAACAATATGAATTCTAAAAAAAAATTATAGCAACTAATATTGGATATCGTTCTTGAAACCACGAAATTATTGCTATTGGAACCTAAATTAAACAAGAAATATTGATAATTATCTAGTTTCGTACAATTTAATTTTGTTTGGTCGTTTTCCAGCCTCATTTTGTTTAATAATTGTAAGCAAACTTACTGAAATCCATATCTGTCATTTGGAATAAATACATGAATAAATACGTATTTATACATTTAAAAACATATTTATACATGTATTTTTACGTTTTTTTTGCATATTTTACATATTTTTACATTATTAAATACGTTACTTTTAAGTACTTTTTTTATAAATACGTAAAAATACTTTTTTAAATATATAAATACGTTATTAAAGACGTAAATACATGTAAAAATACGTAATTCTTTCCAATTAAACCGAGCCAAAATATTGAGACTTTTTCGTAAACTGGACCAAAAGATTTGGACTTTATTGAAGATAAAACATGTTGACACTTTTCCATAAACTAAGCCAAAATATTGAGACTTTATTGAAGATAAAACATGTAGATTTTTCCACGTGGCAATGTAACATGCTCAAAGGTTAAAAGGGGCTAATTTGAATGCATTAGCCGGTTTTCTGTCATTTTTTGTAAATAAAAATTAATTTGAGACATTTTTATAATCCGAGCCAAAATATTAGGACTTTATTGAAGATTTTCCTTTATTAATTTTATGTTTTGGTAACACCTAGCAATCTGATACAATTTAATTAATTTTTTTATAAGTTTTGTAGTTCAAGAAATTATTTTTTAAATGTCCTATTATTATTAAAAGACTTAGGGTGCTATAGTTTTCCATCGAAATCGAGTGCTCTTCTATGTTAGGCATACTTTACGCCATTAAGCTTACTTTGATCGAGGAGACCAAACGGTAAAAACTTTGTTACAAACGAACTTTTTTACTTGACATCTATAAAATAGATTTTAGTTAATTTGATTAATCCTTAAAAAATTAATTGCCCACACTTTTTTTATTAAGGCTAGGATCTATGTTTCACTTTTGGTAATAAAGAGATATGTCGTTATCACACAACAAGTTGATTAGGTAGGCAATACTCTTTGTCAGTTTCAGCCTTTATGAAACTCCTGATATTTCAAGATTCATTAACTCTAATCAACGACATGTTTAATCCCTTATGCTCATCCTCTCCACGACGGGTATGTCGCGACTCATTTTGGCTAAATCCCAGGTGACGTGTTGGCTATGGCACTGTTAGGAATACAACTAAATGTGTGGTTTGACATGGGAAGTATAAGATTTACATTTTTCATAAAAGAGGATTTTTTTTGGTTGAGTTAAAACATTTTAACTTTCTTTTGGCAAATGGTTATTTTAAAAATCCATATTATAATTGTGAATTTTATTTGAAAAAGAATGTTAAATAACAACTTAGTTTGCATATATCCTCCGGTTAAAACATTTTAGCTTTTCATCGGTAAACAACAGTCATATTGAACTTTTAAAATCATTTTGTAATTGCCAGTTATATTTTTCAAAATTTTTAACTTTTAACAAAAGGCTTGTTTGTGTTTGCAATTTTAATTAACGGACAATGCAACCAACAAAATAAATACAACACAACACATTCAAACATGCAGTAATGGTAAGATTTGCCTCAAATCCTATGCATTTTCCGTTGAGCCAACACGGGGAAAACTGTGGTCATTTCCAGTGACAAAACCAATCACAAGGATGCTATGGATTCTATCGCTTTTCCATCAACTCCATGGTTCCGTCTTGGTGGCAGTCTGCGAACTTTATTTGTTACATTGATATGTTAATAAACTTAGTCCCTAATGTTTCCTTTTTGTTGTCTTAAGCTAAATCATATATGTGCATATAACCAACGGTATAGAATTCTAATATTCCTTCATCACGTGGAACAACTGAACAAACTTGCCATTGAAACTTTCTTTCTACTTCATACACTACAAGTAAACAACCAAAAGCATTACTTACTCAAAAGTTAGAAAACCATGAAAACATAAGAAAATATATAAACAAATATAAAATGTTACTTGCGTAGTAGCAAAGCAATTCAATCTTTTTTACTAATATTAACATGTTTTTATATGAAAAACATGTTAATATTAGTAATTTATTTTCATAGTACGTTTGTGAAATATGAAGTCCAAAAATATGGGGAAAAGCTTTCCAAATTTTATACTAGTCATCTTTTCATTAATACAAAGTACTAATTAGAAAAAATTAATTATACCTAGCATTCTCCGAATCAGCATCACTAAGAGCACCAACTACTTTAGCCTCCCTTTTCAATTTTCTCGTGCTCCCTTCCAAATCGTCCTCTGCCTCGGTGCAAAAATAAGCTTTGTAAGAGGAAGATATCGTATAAAAGAAAAAATGGCATAAATATGTAACAAATAAACATACCTTTCACACACATTTTCAAAAATTACGACTGTTTCCAAAATTAAATACGTTCAATCCCATCTCGTATCAACATCAAGAGAAGGTTTTTGTTTGCATATTATTTCTACCCGAGCAACATAGTCTTCGAATGTTATATACTGACTGGTGAAGATCACATGTATGTTACTGTGTTCCAATTTATAGTAACAAAATTGAATTGCTCTTCCGATCCATCTTTAACCATAAGATTGATGATATGTACACAACAATGTAGGTGCAAATATTTACAATCGAATATCATTTGGTCCCTTCAACATCCTTTTTTCAAATATCTTATAGCCCATCATTTAAATATGCATTATCCACTGCGATTGTAAACGGACCCTACTTTTGTATACACTTATAAACAAGGCTCTCAATGGGTCAACCCTATGATTCTCTATCGGGACAAAATTTAGTATCTTTTTCTGTAAAACCCGATCATCATCGATCCAATGTGACGTAAAGCACATATAATTGACATTTTAAACTGACGACTAAGTATAAGTAGTTAGACACACTATTTGGCCTTTCATCATATCTTTGACCTTTTCTTGCCTATTGTTCATAAACCGATAAACAATATTGAGCGACAATCCATCTAGATAAGACCTCAAACTAAGGATTCAGTTCCCACAAAAACTCCTTACACCCTCGTCATCGACAATACTAAAAGGTTGAGTGTCTTTAATACACATTTTTGCAAGGGCTAATCTACACCTCTCTTGGCTAAATGAATGTTTAGCAAAAGACCCACTCACTTAACCGTGCCTTTTGACTTAAAGCTCAAAGTCTTCTGTTTATTTAAATCGACTTTTATATAATGAGGTGAGGTCCTACATACATTAACTAAATGACTATGTAATGTGGAAGACTATTCTTTCTAGTACCACTAGCTAAAACCTTATTACAATAGTTGTATTTTGCGTATGTTTACGCTTCGACGCATGGAAAATGATCCTAAACAATAGATGTTGCCCTACTTGTTGAGTGTTTTTTCTTCTTCATGGTTAACTTTACCCATTAATGGGACTTCAGCTCTATTCTGACTTTGATTATCGAGATCAATTATAGGTTCATCGGTAGCCATTCTGAAATACAAAAGTGAAACACGTCAAACAACAAGGTAGTATAAATTATAATCCGTTTCTAAAGAGTAAAATCATATACACAAACTCAGATAGATTTTCTAATAAAATTATGATACATAAACTCAAAAAATTCTAATAAAATTATAATACACAAGCTCAAACTTCTTATACAAAATTCTGATACACAATTTTGATACAAAATTCTGATACACAATTCCAATACAGATTTCTCATATAATTTTGATGCACATTTTGATACAAAACTCTGATAGACAATTTTGATACAAAATTCTGATATAATTTTGATGTACACTCTGACACAAAATCCTAATACACAATTTTGAAACAAGTTTCTGATATGAAATTTTGGTAAAGTGATACATCACCTCTACACTACCTCCTGATTATGTATTCCTGATTTTCTATTGTTGGAAGCCGGAAAACTCATCGGAGATGAATGGAGTGGGCGATGGTGGGTGGCTCTTTCATAGCCGGCAATGGTGGGTTGGATAGGTCACAAGTCACACTTCACTTTAGGAGGGGTAGAACCGTAGAACTGACTAGATCGATACTCGACAGGCTTGATTCCGCCAGTTGACGTCTTGGCGACTTGCGAGGAAGAAGGAAAATTCATGGTCAGAAGGAAGGAAGAATCACGTCAAGTGGAAGTCAGGCGATTGCAACATAACGACATTGACTTGAAGTGAAGATTGAGAGTAAATGGAAATTTTCAGAAATCACTGTTATTGAATCAATACTCTCTCTAAGTGATTTTACTGAGAAACAGTCCTTACCTCCTCCTAGCTAAAGCCATGTATCTCCTATGACAGAAAAGGTGAAGTTTTCGGGAAAAACAAATAAATCTGAAATTTCCTTTCTTTTTGACATGCATGTTTTTTCCTTTTCCAATTCCAATTAAATGATCTTGAACCATTATCGTCATCTTGAACTTTGTCTGAGACTAGACAACTTTTTTCCACTTCTATGATATAAAGTCGTGGGAAGAGATCCTTTAGTGCGGTATTTCTAATCTACATGTCTTTCCAAAACTGTGTTTTAGTGTTATTTCCAATTTTCCTTTCAAATAATTCAAACAAATCAATGCCCAATTCCATGAATTCTTCTTCAATGGATGCTACTGGTCGCTACACCCCATTAATGATTTTTTTTCAGTTGTCTAACTATTATGGCCATAGTATTTATGTATCGATAATAACTAGAGACCAAATTCAAGAAACATTTGTTCTAATTTTCCACCACCATTTAGCAAGAATACTAAGATAAAAGTTTCTAAGGAACCACACTCCAAGACCTCCCATGTCTTTTGGATTAGTAACTTTTTGCCAAGCTAACCGATGTATATTTTTCATTTCAAGGTCTGTACCCCACAAAAACCTTCTTTGAGTGCTTTCTAAACTATTGGTGGCCTTTTTAGATGTCCTAAGCATAGAAAAGCATTATAATGGTAGTCTAGAAAGAACCCATTTATCTAGTGTAAGCCTACCCCAAAGGAGTGTGTTTTGGCTTTCCAAAATTTAAGTTTAGTTTTGAATCGATCTATAATAGGTAGGGCAGTAAACGAACCGTACGAACGCGAACGAGGGCTTTCTCATGTTCGTTTATTTAAGTTAGCCGAACAAACGAACGAACACGAATGATTAAACGAATGAGTTTTATTTTTCATATTTGTTCGTTTCACAAATTATCTTGTTCATGTTCATTCATTTATGTTCGTGAACATACTAAACGAACATAGATAAACAAACACAATTGAACCTATACAAACATGAACTAACATATAATATTGTAACGTAATCATATACAATCGAGCATATATAAACATAAAAGAACTTAAATGTACAAATATAAACGAATGTTTACGAACGTAATTGAACGAACAAAAGCATTGTTCATGTTCGTTCGTTTAACTAAACGAACACGAATTTATGTTCATGTTCGTTCATTTATTATATATACAAACATAAACGAAAGCCTTGTCAAGATCAACCTTAAAAGCATCACCTTGATTTTCGTTTTTTCGCCCAACCACAAATTTCATTAATTATAAACAGAATCTCAGTGATGTTTCAACCTTCGACATAGACGGATTGTTTAAAACTATTTTACTAATCACCTTTTTAAGTCAATTCACAAGAATTGTATACAAGATCTTTGCAATGTACCCGATAAGACTAATTAGACGGTATTCTTTCAAGATCGTTGGGTCTCTAAGAGATATGAAAAAGGAGTTACATTCTCTACTAACATCTTCTATAATTTTAAAATATTCATTGGAAAATGATAGTTTGTAATCCAACGATAAATATGCAAATTATATATAAATACTAGGCGTATTCTCGCGCGTTGCGTAGAAGTAAATTAATATAGTAAAAATATATTGACCATTCAAATATAAACATAAACATTTTAGATTTAATCAAAATATGAAAAACAAAAAATAAATCAAACATATGACATATGTATCAATAATAATTTTTCATCCAAACATCGAACAAAAAAACATAACACCTTTTTTGGAGTTAATTAATGGTGTTGGTAATAGTAGGAAGTTGAAGTGTTGAAAGTTTCAAACATATATTATATATTTATAAAAAATATATCTTCATATAAATATATAGATTGTTAATTGATTTATAACTACATGTGAAAATTTTCAATTATTATAAAAAATAAATTATATATTTTTTTAGTTAGGTTTAGATTTCAATTTAGGTTTTATATTTTACAGATTGAAGCCTTTTAACTATTTTGAAAAAAAGCATTTGATCATTGTCTAAGTTTAGTTTATATTTTGATTTTGGTTTTGCATTTAGACCATCTTTCAATCAACAAATTCAATGTATTATATTGTCAACTAAAAAGTTTAACTTTGGTTTTGTATTTAACACCATACATTAATTAACAACTTAAGTATAATATATTAATAATTCAAATTTTCGATCATCAAGATGATATATTTTATATTTAATAAATAGCTTAATGTTGGAAGTTGGATAGTTAAGAGTTTCAAGTCGATATGATGAAAATAAAATGCTCTAATATTTAATAAATAACTTAATGTTGGAAGTTGAATAGTTAAGAGTTTTAAGTCAATATGATGAAAGTAAAATGCTCTAATAAATGTAAAAATTATTATAAATCATTCATCGTAATCAATATTTAGTGATATAAAATCTAGATTTAAAATATATATTAAAAAATGAGCCAGTCTTTATAAATCGATAATTAAAATTATAGAAATATAACCAAGTCTAACATGTATTAAGTGCTTAGAACATTTGAAGCGTTTTATAGAAAAAGATAATTTATTATTTTAATAGTTTAATAATTCAATTTCATACATTAATTATTTGTATGTCAAACTTTTATGTATTCGGGAATTGTAAGTCTTGAGTTGAATACATTATGACTTGTTACTCAACCAACAATATAATCATCTATTTTAAGTCAATTGTATATAGACAATCAAATATTAAAAATATAACACATTAACATGAACTACATTAGAATCTAATATAAAAAATAAAACGTACTAAATATAATACATATATTATCTTTGAGGAATGTATTATTGTAGATCGTTTCTTCGTAAAACTTGTAGGTAAAATAAATATAATTTAGCCTTGTCAAATAACGCTAATATGAAAAAATATTATATGAACCAAATGACCACTAAATACTTTATCAAACAACATAACCCCACTTATTCAAACAGTATACAACCATTTTGGTGAATATGGATTAGAAAATGTTACAATGAATAATCAATCTATTATATATCTTCCTACTGTTATGTTGGGGTAGAACCAATATGCATTTTGTTTCTTGTCTTGCAACTTGTAATTTGCTTTAGCTTCTTCACATGTCTCCTTCACAATACAATATAAACATATGTACCTTCGAAATATGTGTTCTCAACCATGTCGTTTTTCTCTTGCCTTGCTACTTGTAATTTGTTATAGTTTCTTCATGTTTCTCCTTCGTAATAAAATATAAACATATGCAACTTCAAAGTGTGTGTTTTATCAAATCATCTTTTCTTCCATCATATTCTTCATGCTAGAATCTATCTTTTCTTCCATCATATTCTTCATGCTAGAATCTATCTTTTCTTCCATCATATTCTTCATGCTAGAATCTAATTTATATGTGAATTATGTATAACTCTTATATTAATTAGGTGTGATAACTAACAATAAAGTATCATAGGTTAAAAAACTCTTGAGTTGTGGAAATATGAAAAGACATACAAAGTTAGAAAATCATTGGAAATATGAAAAGTCATGGGAGTTTCAAATGCATGTGGTGCTTTGAAATATGTCTCTATTATAAGATGTATTAAGTGCTTATAACATTTGAAGCGTTTTATAGAAAAAGATAATTTATTATTTTAATAGTTTAATAATTCAATTTCATACATTAATTATTTGTATGTCAAACTTTTATGTATTCGGGAATTGTAAGTCTTGAGTTGAATACATTATGAGTTGTTACTCAACCAACAATATAATCATCTATTTTAAGTCAATTGTATATAGACAATCCAATATTAAAAATATAACACATTTACATGAACTACATTAGAATCTAATATAAAAAATAAAACGTACTAAAAATAATACATATATTATCTTTGAGGAATGTATTATTGTAGATTGTTTCTTCGTAAAACTTGTAGGTAAAATAAATATAATTTAGCCTTGTCAAATAACGCTAATATGAAAAATTATTATATGAACCAAATGACCACTAAATACTTTATCAAACAACATAACCCCACTTATTCAAACAGTATACAACCATTTTGGTGAATATGGATTAGAAAACGTTACAATGAATAATCAATCTATTATATATCTTCCTACCGTTATGTTGGGGTAGAACCAATATGCATTTTGTTTCTTGTCTTGCAACTTGTAATTTGCTTTAGCTTCTTCACATGTCTCCTTCCCAATACAATATAAACATATGTACCTTCGAAATATGTGTTCTCAACCATGTCATTTTTCTCTTGCCTTGCTACTTGTAATTTGTTATAGTTTCTTCATGTTTCTCCTTTGTAATACAATATAAACATATGCAACTTCAAAGTGTGTGTTTTCTCAAATCATCTTTTCTTCCATCATATTCTTCATGCTAGAATCTATCTTTTCTTCCATCATATTCTTCATGCTAGAATCTAATTTATATGTGAATTATGTATAACTCTTATATTAATTAGGTGTGATAACTAACAATAAAGTATCATAGGTTAAAAAACTCTTGAGTTGTGGAAATATGAAAAGACATAAAAAGTTAGAAAATCAATGGAAATATGAAAAGTCATGGGAGTTTCAAATGCATGTGGTGCTTTGAAATATGTCTCTATTATAAGATATATAGATATAGATATTTATACAAATAAATAAAAATTACAACTCTTTGATTTCCCCGCTCTTAACTATATTTCTCTATATATATATATATATATATATATATATATATATATATATATATATATATATATATATATATATATATATATATATATATATATATATATATATATATATATGTATATATATATATATATATATATATATATATATATATATATATATATATATATATATATATATATATATATATATATATATATATAGGCAAAGGATCAACATAGAACTCCTAATTACACATAGAACCATAGAACAACCTTTTAAGCCATTAGATTAAGTGATCAATGGCTGTAATTTAAGAAGATAATTAAAAAAATAATAATTAGTAATAAAACAAAACTAAACACGGAGGGGCTGTTTGGTAAATTTACAATAAGGATTAGCTTCTAGATCTGTTCGCCGTGATTCCCTCCTCGATAGCTGTTCTTGCGTTTTTTTGTTGAAATTCTTTAACTTGAGCTCAAATTTCTAGTTGAATTATACGTTCCTGGTTGATTTTATGCTTTCGATTTCTGATTTCTTTATAATTCTGTATTGCAAACTTCGTTTAATCGATTGAAAGTTCTCGCGCACGAAGTGATTAAGAAATGCAATCAGATTTCTCACCAGAGAGATGAGGTTTCTAGGGCGAATGAGAAGTTATCGGCACAGTTAGCCGAAGCTGTTAAAGAGAAAGACGACTTGTTGAAGCAGAAAGAGGATTTCGCTAAGCAATTAGAGGATTCCGTGAAGGCTAAGGATTCCTCTAGATCGGAGATTGAAACTGCTGCACAAATGTTAGTCAACGGAATTGATAAAATATCAGGTAAAGTGAGCAACTACAAAAACTTCAAGGCCGGAGGTTTGATCAAGTCTCAAAAGTATAGCCGACTGCCTGTTGTTGCTTATGGAGTCATTAAGAGGTCAAATGAGATTGTTGAGGAGCTTCATAGACAGATCGAATCAACAACAAAATCAAGAAATGAGGACGGGGAGCAAATCGAGTAGAGAAATTCCGTAAGTGACTTTACCTCAATTCTTCTCGAAAAAACAACGGATTTTGTTGCCGGAAGAAATCAAGAAGTGAAAAGCCTTCATCGTCTGTTTAATTTCGTGAAAACCCTTCATCACTGAATCCGGAATTGATTTGAGTTTCATTTATGTTTAATTTCACCAAAGTATATTTGTAAGTCCTCAAACATACTTTTTGCTTTAATTAGGTTAAAGACAACAAAGAGAAACTTATTTTGTTAGATGGAATGGAAC
Organism: Cichorium intybus; assembly: GCA_023525715.1. Lineage (NCBI taxonomy): Eukaryota > Viridiplantae > Streptophyta > Magnoliopsida > Asterales > Asteraceae > Cichorium > Cichorium intybus. The sequence continues at coordinate 92,994,568 of CM042014.1, forward strand.
CAGTAGTTTTTTGAGGAACATGATTCCATCGATTATATTAGTTTTCATTCCTACGGTGTTTGTTTTTCATTCCATCACAAAATTGAATACAAAATTGCAATACAACGTATCATCGATTATATTAGATTCTTTTTTAAAGTTGGCAGCTTTGAAGGTGCACATTAAACGTGTATCATAGGTTCTATCATTTATTTCAGATTTTGCTTATGTATTTTGACCTTGCAAGGTTTATAAAGATGGTGGTAGAAAATGGAATTCATGTGAATTTAAGGATCGAACCTTACGATTTTGCTTAATGGAATTTTAGGTATTTTTAAACTTTCTCAAAATCCATCTTTCTTTGTTTCATCCGAATTGGTCTTTTAATGCTTCTACCTTCTGTTTTGGGGTTTGTGATGGTGCTTCTTTTACTAATTATTATTGGTGTTAATCTCTTTTAATGCTTTGGACATGGTTGACTTTTCACAGTATAGTATGTATACAGAACCCACCTGATGGAATGAAAAAAAACTTTTTTTATTATGGTCATGCAATATATTTGTTGTCTATCTCGGGAATTTGAAAGAATGTTATAGTTCTCGAAAGCCATGATCTACCAGGTGGCATTACACATTTGTTTGGAATCATAAGTTACAAATCCAATTCCTTCCCATATCTGTTTTATGACCCAAAAATGTGCATTTCCCATATTGATAACTTGACTGAAGTATGTTGCTATTCTTGGAAAATTCATGTTACTAAGTCATATATTTTTGAGCTTTTGTACTTTCATTCTAGAAAATATGTGGAGTATCTGTATTTATATGATGTAAATTGTGGTAGGCTTTGCCATTAGAGCTTATAGCAATAAATTCTCTAAGCTGCAAGAAAAATATAAATTGTAACATTCTGGATCTATGATATGTAGTAAAGCAATGCACTTTTCGTGTACTACAGTGCAACAACAATAAGCATTGAGAGTTTGTCATCTCATTGAATGTTCTTCAAATACGAATGTTCAGTAATGAACATCCCGATGTTCAGTAATGAACATCCCGATGTTCAGTAATGAACATCCCGATGTTCAGTAATGAACATCCCGATGTTCAGTAATGAACATCCCGATGTTCGGTAATGAACATCCCGATGTTCATTAATGAACATCCCGATGTTCATTAATGAACAGTTGTGAATACAACGTTAATTATTGACATGATTGCTTATTTCACACGATTGTTTTTAGTTCATAATTTAACATTTTTTAATTATGTTCATTACAAAACACAAGTATAGAATTCTAACTTTGTTTCTACTGATAAGTTTGTTAGCCATGAAGAAAGAGTATTTGAAGATTAAAAAGTGAAAGCAAAAAAAGAAGATGATAGTGGTGATTTGGTTCGATTGTAGCAGAAGAAAAAAAAGGAAGAAGGAATATAAGAAAGAGATATTAGAGATGGTGGTAATCTGTTTTGATTGCAACATAAGAGAGAACGAGACTAATTTCTTAGTTTCGTATACATGTTCGGTTATGAACATGAATAATTTTTTTTTAGTATACATATTCATCAATGAACATATGTTCATCGATGAACATATGTTCAAAAGTGATCAAGTTTTTAGTTTTTGTATCAATGTTCATCCATGTTCAGTTATGAACATTTGAGTTTTTTTATGAATGTTCATCCATGTATAAATGTTCATCCATGAACATATGTTAATCTATGAACATATATTCACAAATGACTAGTTTTTGAGTTTTTGTATGAATGTTTATCCACAAACATATGTTCTTCTATGATATTTTTTGGTAAGTTTTGGATATTTTTGGATAGATATTAATTAAGTTTGATGAATGTTCATTTCTGAACATGTTTGTATGTTCATACATGTCATCAACGTTATGAATGTTCATTTATGAACAAATTCTAGGATTTTGAAGACAATGTTCATCAATGAACATATGTATATGTTCATCAATGAACATATAAGTGTAATTTACCCATCATGTAATGACCCGGCTCTCCAAAGCCTGAGTTTTACAATATAATATCACCAGGGATCGTCCCATGATCCAAGCCGAGCGTTACCTATACCTGCAAAAACCACATAAATAAAAGGGTAAGCTATAAAGCTTAGTGAGTAATCGAATCACAGTATGGCCTAAATAGCCACACTCGTTTCACAGAATCATTTTACTACACTTGACCGTCATACGATCACTTTCCTTACTCGTACATCATACTGTGAAACTACCGTATTACCCGACGGAACTCACTCTTCGTACATACTTACTACACTTTCTTCTACTATCTGGTAACTTATATCGTTACCGTTACTCACTTACTATGTCTTTCTGTGCTTTCTTCTATTATCTGGTAACTTATAGCGTTACAGTACTGTCTAACGTCACTCACGTACGGTATCGTATACCTTAATGCATTCTACTATTATGCCGCCTACTTTTATTATGCGGCAACTCATTCGTTATTGCTATGCTAAAAATGTTTACCGATTCCACACCGGGTTATCACTCGATACTATCGTTCTCTAACCAAATTCATCATTTGGTACTGTCTACACGATTTTCTATGCTTGCTTTATAGGATATTCATATCCCTTCTAACTTACTAGACCAATACTGGTGTAACATATAGTGTTGGCACACATCATCTATTTAATCCTCTTTCTATGTCATATGTCATCCTTCCGCACGGGCACTACACTACTGGTTAATCACGCTGCTCAGTATCAGCTCGTGTCACTTTACTATTCACAAGACGGACTCGTCAAACGGGTCCATATCATACCTAGTTTCCACATAACTGCTAATAAAAATCATAACTATACTACTTTACATTTCTTTTAACAATTTCTTTCTACTATAGTTTAACACGTGTAAACTACTAGGGAGATACGGTAGCGATTACTCACCTGAGTTTGGTGCTTTCTCGGAGTCCTGGCACGTTTCTCGTTCCGGACTTCTGATAGCTCTCGAGCACCTCGATGCTAGCTACCGCTGGCTCCTTACTTCTCACTATCATCTCTCAACGTATACTCCTTACCAGAACACTATCATATATCGTATATGTGTTTGGTGTGTATTCTGCCTCAAAATGAGGCTTGAGCCTCGTATTTATAGGCCTCTGGACCTCCGTCGCGTCGCGATCCAACCCTAGATCGCGTCCCGATCTCTGACGTAAGCACTTATCTCATCGCGCACTCAACCGACACTGCCGACAGAGATCGCGTCGCGATCCCATACCCCGTCGCGTCGTGATCTACAAAATTTTTATCACTTAAACTAGATTCAATTTGCAAACTTTGTGCACTGGTTTGAGGTCAATCCGATTTTTATAGAATTAATTATGATTTTTCTAAGATCGGCATACAATGCTGATTTTTATATGAGATTGTAACTAATGTTTTGATCTGAAACATTATCCGGGACACGGGTGTTACACATCATACCCTTATCATCCTAATTTGATCTAACGGTCAAGAAGATGGTTCTATGGTTCTATGCCTAATTTTGGTTCTATGTTGAACCCACCCCTATATATATATATATATATATATATATATATATATATATATATATATATATATATATATATATATATATATATATATATATATATGTATATATATATATATATATATATGTATATGTATATATATATATATATATATATATATATATATATATATATATATATATATATATATATATATATATATATATATATATATATATATATATATATATATATATATATATATATGGTAAGTTTGATGATGTTAATTTGATCACTTACATTTGATGTTTGATGTTTGATATTTGATTCCCAAATTTGGTTTTAAAAGTTTTTGGATTTCCAAATCCCTTGGAATGAGCGGTTAATTTGATATTTATTCCAATTTTTTATTCCTGATTCATTCATCTATGATAGTATTTCGATGCACTTTCTCATTTATCCCCCAATTATGGCTTCGATGATGGCAATTAATGCTGATATACGACGCATCAAGGCTGAGTTACCGAAGAAATCCCTAAGTTGCAACGATTGGATATGAAAAAGGTTCGATTTGACTCATTTTCTATGCTTGCCTAGAAATTATGTGTTTTTGTACACTATTAATGAAGAAAAAGCAGTATTAGTCACTTTGATTTCATTCCAAGTTCAAGATTGTCAAGTTCCTGAAAATGGCAAAACTCATATTTCGCGAAAGATACATTATATATCATAAATATTTTAAATCATGAATTTAAGGTAAATTTTAAATTCTCTATCTCATCTAAGGCATAATAAGAACCGTGTCTTCATTTCAAAGAGATCACTTATCCAAGATAAGAAATATCCATTCATGATGGTCAGTTTGTCATCTTTACTCTTACAACCTTTATCTTTCCAAATTATTATTCTTTAAAAACACTCATACGAGTACTTAACCATTCTATTAGGTATGTCTTGTATCATTATTATTATTCTATTTATGAAAATTATATTGTATATCAAAAATAATTTAGTTCATGATAATTAAGGTAGTTTCGAGATTTATTTTCTTCAAGTCATACTAAAGTTCTTATCTTAACCTCAACACTAAAGATTATTTAATACTTCATTGTCTTCATGAGATTCCAATTTCTTACATACATACTTTATAATTCTCATGGATTCTCATGTGCTAACTCTTAAGTAATAAGATAAAATCTAAAATTTTAAACAAATAAAATCATAATGGTCGACAACAACATCATCCAGATAGGTTACTAAATTTTTTTCATCACTCACCTCTTAGACTTAATCTCCTATAATCATGTACCTTCTAAGCATAAAATGTCTAAATAGTAAGTAGTATAATACCTAATAGATTAGAAATTATTTAATCATATGCATGTTGGTACCATATTTTTATCCGCATTCTTAGGTCAACCACCTAAGATCAAAGACACATCTTTAAAACCCTCCAAATTTGAACCAATATGGTTAGTACTATTTTATACTCCATCACCTTCGTCTACTTTGTTTCCTTCTACAGTTGGTTCTTAGCTTCTCATTCTTATCATTCTGACAAATTTTACATGTTAATTCTAATATGATAAGTAAATAATTAGTAACTTAGACGTATAAAATTTCACTTTTTGACTAAGGTCAACTTCGTTAATTCCAACTCTTCCAGCACAGCACTACAGTTTAAGTCTGCATACTAAACTATGAACCTAATTCACATAAACCAATTATTTGATACCAAATTGTAACACCCCTCTTTAATTTATTTGATTAAACTGCCTTTAAAATAATTTGTCATTTTAAAATCATCTTTTGCAGAAATATGGTCCCAAAGTCTTATAGTTGGTGCACAACACAATATCAAAACATCAATTTAAGGAAGCCACTACATTAATCATGACCTTTTAATTACCTATTCATTCTTCTAATGTTCTCAATCACTACTCTCACCTGAATACATGTCCAAATATGTAGGCTATGAATTGGAAATTTGTAGTAAGTAATATCAGGATTCAACATCTTTAAGGTCAAATAAATTGGCACATTCATTAGACTAATGTGAATCCCCCAAATCAATTTAAAATATTTACAAGGAAATAATCATTAATTATCATCATCAAAGGTTTTTCATTCATCATCTTACGTCCTTAGTCATTCATTTTTTATACATCATTAGTAATTCATTACCATACATCATTTATCATTTATCATCATAGTCATCCATCGATCCTCATTATACAATATTCATTATTCATCATCCTATGCCATTTGTCATTCTTCATAATATGTCATTAATAGTTCATCATCATAAGTCATTCACCATTCTTCTCCACAAGTTTTTGATATTCATTATTATTTAACATTTAGAAGTTAACAATAATATCATTTATAAAGTAACCTAAAACCTTTCAAAGTCATCTCATGTCCAGATTCTTCTCATAGTCATTTGTGCTTTGTCGTTTGATAGCCCATTAAGGCCTATGTATTGCTACCAAAATGCCCAATATGCATCACTCCTTATTTTTGTCATTTTAAGGTACAAGTGTGCTATCATCACAGGCATCATACATGATGTATATAGCCTACATGCATAAGTAGGGCATGACTAGAATATCATCACTAAGACAATGGTCTTTCTTCTTTTGTTATCAATCTCATCATTTGTTCGGGACTTTAATAATCACTCAAAGTCATTCCATATTATGAATGAATGAACAAATTCAAGAGGAAAAAGGTTTCCAAAATAATATAGGCTTTTAGTTTTAATCAAAATACTCTTCAAAATATCATTCTCATGAATGTCCATAGGGTTACATATAATAGTACACGTAGCACATTAGATATTCAAAAAGTTTTACCTAGTTCAAAACATGACAAACATTTTTAATCGTAAACGTAGAGGATATTTCTTTGCCAGTTACTCAACTTAACACTTCAAACTTTATGATCAACCACCCTCTTCTAATTTTGTTGTCCCTCAATCCCCACCTTTCAAATATTCAAGGATATAAATTTATTGTTACGATAGTTATTGGGTGTGTAATAACCATTTTTAATATACTATGAGTTTGACTGATTGTAACTAGAAGTTATATGGTATTAAAAATGAAAATGGAGGTTTTTATGTTATTTACACGAACATAGTAACAATCTACGCAGAGCGATTAATAATCTACATTGACCAAATAACAATCTAAGTAGACCGAGTAATAAGTAAAAATCTACATGACCGAGTAACAATCTACGTAGATCAAGTTAGAAAAAAGAAGCAAACAAGATATTTTGGTCCTCAGTGCGTGGATTGAGTAACTTCCTATCGGAGTGAGTAGGTCTAGCCTATACATCTCTCATTTCTCCAAATCAAAGTACATACAAATAGCATAACTTAGCAACGATTTCATGCATTCCATTCGAATAATGGATTTCATCAGAATCACATAACAACCACTTCATGATTTCACTAATTACTTACTTCTTAATCCTAAGATCATTATTTAGTTCCAAAATCCCATTACTAGATATCGCAAAACTCTTCGGTCACTTTGCAAAACTCTTCTGTCACTAGCTTATGAGTTACATCCTTGATTGACCAATTTCACAGCGGTCAGCTTTGCGTAGTATTTTTTCATAATTCATTATTTGACCAATTCACATATTAATTTTATAAATCAATATGTGACTAACAGATTTTCATTATTTTAGCATCATTAGTGATGAAAATACCAAATTTCTATATAAATTATAAAAAAAACAAATGAGAATTATCGAATATAAAAACAATGATTGTTAACAAAAATCAACATGTAGTGTTGCATGTATTCCAAAAGATGAGGGTACAACACAGACTTACAAATCAACCACACAAACACAAAACAAAAGCATACATGTACATCTTTCTTTAAAAAGCTCAACTTTCTAATCGTCCAACTTTATACCGATTAATTTCAATAAACGATGTAGGCTTCACCTAGATTGCTTGGTCCTTTGGAACAGAGTGCTCTTTCTCTAGTAAACATGTGATCTATAAATGAACAAAAGCAACGAGTGCTTAAATAAAATTTACACATTTTTAGTTATTTATGAAGCCATGTTTCGAGTTGTTAAAAATTTATGAAACCATTTTAGTAAACTATAGCATAAACTGGCATCAATATGAAAAATAGCTACATAGATGATGTAAATAATCCATGTTGTTGCATACATTAGATAATAATAGGTAACTTCACTACAAAACTAAGTGTTTTTGGCGATTTCCATAACCCTTCAAGAGTTTTGGATCTTTCTCTTCAGCCTAGAGGAAGTTCTGTCTGTCTTTGTTTTCTGGTGTTCTTGGGTGTGAATCATTAGAGGGATTTTGGTTTGGTTTCTTACATCCAAACTAAGGTATGAATTTCTTATTCATCTTTAGTTGTTGCAATTGCTATGAACTACATGATCTTGGTTATGACTGTATGATCCTTGCTTGATTTTTGTTATGAACTTTTGATTTGATCTTGTTAAATCTTCAGGTGCACAAACTGTTTTGTTATTATGATCGAATCCCAACACAACTAATGGTCGGGTGGGTGGTAGCTTGAAGGCAAGCTCATGGAAGGTTGTAGCGGAAAGACAAAAACCAAACACGACTTTATAATAGATGAAAAGCAAATGAAAAACCAATATGACTACTTAAGAGGAAAGTATGCGGCGTGGGTGAAACTAAAAAATAAAACGGGAAAATATTACCTTTCATTTTGCTGTCGTGGTATTGGTTGATGCGACAAAGGAAACAAGAATTTAAAGAATAAGAGATAATGATTTGGTATTAACTAGGCATGCATATACACAAAAATTGCTACATGATTCTTCTATAGAATGTGAAGAGATGATGTGTCTTTCATGTGAAGCGTACGTACTATTATGAAAACATTTTACATAAATAAATTGGTTGCAGCATTGTGAGGAGAATATGCTATGTTTTTTACAATTATAGGACATAATGAACCTTTTCGAATGATTAAAAGAATATTTCAACATTCCACACAAAAGATTCATAAAAGATTCCATGAGGTACTCGATGCAATGATGTGTTTTGCAAGAGAAATTATAGTGTTAACATCATCAAATACAACCACAAATACCTCGAAGTGACGTAGAAGGATAAGGGAGATATTTTCTAGAGCAATGGATGTGTTAAATGGAACTTTTGTACATGATATTCACCTTGTATGGGTTTGATGTGTTAAGGGAGATTTTGATATGATATTCACCTTGTATGGGTTTGATGGATAGCACATGATTCACGTGTTTTGAAAGAAGTTACATTTGATCTGAGTTCCCGCTTCTCATTTCCTACACCATGTTTGGATGCTTTTTATAATTTTTATTATTAAATACATTATATACACTCTTTACATAATAGGCATCACAAGTACATTTAAATATAAATATTACATTTGCGACGTTGCATATAACAACAGTCGTGGACTCATGACTCCCTATAAAAATATGAGATATTAGTTAGCCGATTTTCAACGACGAGTTTTGACTAAGGAAGAAACTTCTAATCATGGTCATGCACAACTCAGAAATGTTATTGTATATGTGTATGGCGTATTCAAAAAAAAATTCTCAATTTTAAAACAAATGGCTCCTAATCCTTTTTTGGTGCAAAGAGATATAGTTGTTGCTTGTTTTGCAGTCCATAATTTTATAAGAAAATGCAAATTTTACGAGCAAGTATTTATGGACTTTGAAGAAAACAATATGGTTACTCTTAATGTGCACAGTGATGAAAATAATAGTCAAAACGTACAAGACAAGGCAATCGATATATAAGTACTTTGAGTGACCAGATTACTAATAAACTAGATTACTAATAAACTACTTTCAAATAGTCCAAGTTAAATTTGTATGCAAACTATTATGTTTTGTTTGAACTTCAATATGTTTTAATTTGGATTTGAAATGATTTATGTTTAATTTGGATTTTGTGTGACATTTTGTAATTTTTATAATTATTCAGCAACTTCATGTACAAATTATTGTCAAAGAGATACATTAGATCAAACAAAAGATAGAATAGAAGGGTAATATGGTCATTTTAATCATTCAACATATTCAGGATGGTTTCAGTTAGAGGCTCGGTCTCAGCCTCTGATTCAGTGAGATGTTACTCAGTCAGCAACTATTAAGCACAGCCTAAAACCAAAAAGAACGCAGGCAAAAGCTTGAAAGAATGTTTAACAATTTGATTTCTTGATCATGACTTAATCAATAATATAATATACAAAAAGACTGATTAGAGAAGAATCAATGAAATAGAATCCAAGTCGGCCCGTGAGAATAGAAAAGAGGGTATCAGAAGAAACTCGAATATATTGAAGGTCCAAGAGGAATTATAATTCGATTATAAAAGCATAGAGGTTTAAGATGAACCCAAAAACAGAGGATCGGAGATGATTTTAACGAACTTTCTAATTTATATAGAACATTATATATAAATCGTTAAAAGAGAAAATATATGTATATATAAATAAGTTAAATAAGAAATAAAAAATTAAGATTTAGAAAGTAATTGTTGTAATAGTTGATAATTCAATTAGGTGGACACCATACTATCTTCCACACATGCCGACAGAATAAATTTTCCTAGTGGCTTTTATCACTCTCTCAATAATTGGACATCTTCGTTGTATACATTTTCCACACGTCTCTCTTTGCTCAACCATCCCATAGACTCTTATCACTCTTTCTCTTTCTTCCACTTTCATCCACTCTTCCTCTATCTTCTCAAAAGTGAAAATGGTCGATGATTTAGTCACTATTGCTGTTGATAGGATACTGAACAAGGTTTTCGAACCAATATTCTTAGTTGTGTCATTTTTAATAATCTTGTTATCATCGTCACAAGTTGCACGTTTATATTACAAGTTCCTTATATTCTATACAAAACCTTGTGGAGATAGCTTGCACATAACTTTCGTCATTATACCAAGTTTTTGGTGCAACTATCGAGATTTGTCAAAAGAGAACTTTATTTTGTGTTTAATTTGTGTGATGCCTTGCTTCCTAACTGTGGTTGTTTGTGAGATCATTGGCAGACAACGGAAAAATACTGACGTTGTTCCCTTCGGTCAATCTACTTGATTAAATAAACAAACTAAAAATGAATATATTTGAGAAGATATTATATCATTAAAACTTGATTGATAAAAAAATTCAAAATAAGACAAATATCAAGTGTTATAAAACATCACGACCATAAAATCTGGTAACGTTTTTGTTTTTTTATAGCTTAATGTATGAAAATTTTATCAGCTTCTATATTAAAGAAAATCACCATAATTATAGTAATTTGAAAAACGAAACCAAACATAGTTATTATATGAGAGGCTTTTAGAAACTTTTAAGATGAATAAAAGATAGGTTAGTTAAGTTTGTAAAAAAGACTTAGAAAAATTTAACAATTAAAGAAGGTTTTTGACGTAAAAATATTTATTAAATAAAGTTAATGGATTTTAAAAAATTAACGTAGACGAACTTAAATAAAAAGTAATTGCTAATTGTAGGAGGAAAATTCCAAACTCATGACACACCACACAAATAATTGTCATGATCATTATCCAACCCATGCCACAATAATAAACACCCCGTCATAATTAACTCGACAGATTAAACACGACCAACATGTGATAATTTTTTTTCACCAATAAGAAAACATTTTATGCAACAAGTTAACAAACGGTTGTAGGATACTTTATAGTTCAAATTTGTTATATATTAATTAGTTGTAAAGACAGAATCCTAAAAAAAATACTTTTAATGAAAATTTAGAGTTAGAAAACAACCATGAAATTTCAAGAAACAACAAATTAGAGCATACCCAAAAAAAGCTGTTACTATATTGGGATGCAAGAACAAAGGATCAAAAGCAAACTAATTGAATTTTGGTTATTCAAAGATTCACGAGTTTCACCGCTAATCATGACAGAAAAAAATCAGAAAGACACAGATAGAGCATATCACTGATAGTGAGGAGATTAAAACCGAAAAAGATTGCAGACAAAAACTTTAAAGAATGTTTAACAATTTGATTACAGGACTTTCAATAATATCATGTACAAAAAGAAATTATGATTCGATTATCAAAGCACCGAGGTTTCAGATGAACCCAAAAACAGAGTTGGAGATGATTTTAGCGAACTTTCTAATTTATATAAATCATTAAAAGAGTAAATATATTAATATGTAAATAAGTTAAATAAGAAATAAAAAATTAAGATATAGAAAGTAATTGTTGTAATACAGTGATGATAATTCAATTGATATACATTTTCCACACATGCCGACAGAGTCATTTTCCAAGTGGCTTCTATCACTTTCTCAATTTTTGGATTCTTCGGATTGTATACAATTTCACACAGGCCACTAGCTTCTTATCATACATTGAATGTCTCTTTGTTCAACCATCTCATAGACTCTTATCACTCTTTCTCTTTCTTCTACATTCATCCATTCATCCTCTATCTTCTCAACAGTGAAAATGGCCGAAGCTTTAGTCACTATTGCTGCCGGGGGGATACTGAAAAAGGTGTTGTTGATTGCTGCCGGTGAACTTCCCATTGCCTGGGGTTTCCAAGAAAAGCTGACCAGCCTTCACGGAACTTTGGACCTGATTCGTGCCAAGTTGCGTGATGCGGAGAGACAAAAGGGAACAGAGGCTGTCATGGTGTGGTTGAAGCAGCTAAAAGATGTAGTGGGCCAAGCTGATGATATGTTGGACGAGGTTCATTACGAAATGTTGAGGCGTCAGATAAAGAAACGAGATCGGATGGCAAGAATGGTATCATCTCTTCCAAGCTTGAAAAAGCTTTCATTTCGCTGGGAAATTGGTCATAAAATCGAAAAAATCAATGAAACGTTGCTTAAGATCAATACAGAAGCAAACGGTTTAGGACTACAAAATGAACACCCTGCAGGCCCTGTTCCAGATCGTCTTTATCGGGAGACTATTCCATGTCTAGATGTCAAAATTGTTGGAAGGGAAGATGATGAACTACGTATCATACAGCTTTTAACCCAATCAAGAAAAGAAGAAAAACTTACAATTGTTCCTATTGTGGGAATGGGGGGGATCGGGAAGACCACTTTGGCTAAGTCGGTCTACAATAATGAAAAAATCGTGCAACATTTTGATGTGAGAACATGGTTGTCTGTGTCGGTTGAGGTTGACATCAACACACTTCTTGCAAAGATCTATGAATCTCTTGCCGGAAAGAAACCCACATCGGACTCCAAGGTCAATTTAATTAAAAGTCTTGAAGAGGAGCTGGCATCAAAAAGATATTTGCTCATCTTGGATGATGTTTGGGTTGCAGAGAGGCCATATTGGGAAGATTTTAGGAGTTGTATGCTAAATGTAAACTCACAAATTGGAAGCGGCATTCTTGTCACCACACGGAAAATTGACATTGGAACGCGTGATATGCATATGGATTCATGTCCTTTAGAAGGTCTTTCAAATCATCATTGTTGGGACATCTTTAGAGAAAGAGCGTTTGTGGCGGGAACATCACCATCTGCAGAAATGGAGAAGATTGGCCGTGAGATTGTAAAAAAGTGTCGTGGGTTACCATTGCTATTAAATGTAACAGGCAGTATGTTGGCAAATTACCATGACAAAGAGAAGTGGTCGTCAATAAAAAACAGCAAGGTGTGGAATCTTGAAGAAGAAACAGATAGAATTCAAAAGAGCTTGGAGCTGAGCTTTGATAATCTCCCCAATTCCATTGTCAAGCAATGTTTTGCTTATTGTTCCATCTTTGAAAAAGATACGCGCATAAAAAAGAAAGAACTGATCCTACTTTGGATGGCATTAGGGTTGGTTAATGAGGAAAATAACAAGGATATGGAGGATGTTGGAGACAATATTTTTCAAACTTTGGTTAGCAATTCGTTGTTCCAAGATGTTGAAAGGAATATGTATGGTGACATCACTCATTGTGGCATGCATGATCTGGTCCATGATCTTTCGGTGTCACTTTCGAAACATGAAAGCTTATGTGTGGTGGGTGCAATGAATGATGACATTGACTATATGCCTCGGGTTAAACATCTCGCGTTTTTCCAAAAAAAGAACGAGGAGGATGAATTGGAAGCAAAGGTTTCTATGTTCATTGAAAGGGATACGGTGGCTAGAACATTGCATACATTGATTCTCAATGGATTACATGGGCAGAAACTTTCACTTCAACGATTCAAGTGCATGCGAATTCTAAAACTCGAAAATTGTATAACGAAGTTAGATGATTCAGTTGGAGAGTTGGTGCATCTCAGGTATCTTGATTTGTCATATAATATTGGGATTTGTGCTCTTCCAGAATCTATTGGTAAATTATACCACTTGCAAACTCTCAAGTTAAAAGGTTGTTACTTTCTCAAAAAGTTTCCAAAATCCATGAGAAATTTGATAAACCTGCGATATTGCAAGTCTGAGGGAAGCATTCCCGCCTATATTGTGAAACAATTGACTTCTCTTAGAACATTAAAACCTTTTCCCTTCAGTGTGCTTAGAAAGAAGGGACATGGAATTGAAGAGCTAAGCCATCTAAAACACCTTGGTGGACATCTCTTTATTACCAATCTAGAAAATGTTAGGAGCAAAGAGGATGCTGTCAAGGCAGATTTATCTAGAAAGAAGAATTTGTACAAGATTCAATTTGATTGGAGTGAGGACAATGAAGGTGCCAACAGAAACGACAAGGATGTATTGGAAGGCTTGCAACCCCCTGCAGATCTGAAAAGCTTGGTCATTTCCAACTTTTCTGGTGACAGTTTTCCAGAATGGGCAATGAAGATGACAATCGATATTGATGGGAAAGGGACGCCCCTTGAGAAGCTCGTGTCAATCAGATTATATGGATGTAGAAGCTGCCTCTCTCTTCCGACGCTTGAGAACCTTCCACATCTTCGGGATCTTGAGTTAATGAATATGGACAGCTTGACATGCTTAAGGAGTTCCTTATGTGATAGCGATGATGTTACTGGATCAACGAAGCCTTTGTCTCCATCGTTGAGATCACTCAAGCTATTTGGTATGGAAAGACTGGAAAAGTGGATAGATGGAGCATCCAACAGCTCAAAAATGATATCGCCTGTCCTCCAGAGTTTGCACATTTATGTATGCCCAAAGATTATTGTCTTAGATGAATGCCATCCCCATCCTCTTGTTTCCTTGGAGATAAAGAAATGCAGAGGCCTGGTGTCCATTAAGAGCATACAAGGCCTCATATCTCTCAAATCTTTAGTAATCGAACATTGTCCCAGTCTTCTAGGAATACCCAATTTGCCCAACCAATGTGTTTCTTTGAAGACTTTGAAAATTGTCCACTGCAACAAGTTGCAGACTACCTTGCCTCATAAACTATTTGACTGTTTTGCCTTCTTAAATAAGTTGAAACTTGGTCCATTCTCGAAGGAGCTCGATTCCTTCCCAAGTCTCCAAGGCATCGAGAAGTTAAGGAACCACCTTCATGAGTTGGATTTGTATGGTTGGGATCACTGGGAGTCGATACCAGAAGAAATACAACACCTAACTTCACTCACTCGATTACAAATAAATGGATTCGGAATAAAAGAAGCGCCTATGTGGTTAACCAACATGTCATCTATCCAACGTTTAGAATTCTTTGATTGCAAGGGGCTAAATAAAGAAACGGCTAGACGGGGAGCGCCGCGGGAAGCGACTGTTTTCTTCTAACGAACAGTAATATGATGGTACGTATCACTCATTCCTCCTCTTGCTCAATAATAAACTCTCATCTCACTTTCTCCTCCCCTGCGATGTAAATGTAATAAGACATTTGTCTTGTTCAATTATAAGAGACAAGTACAAAAGATATGTAAAAGACCAAACATTCTATAAATTTGATATTTACACTTTATACTAAATATTGCAAAACTCTTCTCTCACTTATCATTTAAAGCTACCAACTTTTATAATTCATCATTGGACCAATTCATTGCATGATGGCTTTCGTTCATTGCTGAATTGAAATATAAGATTTCAAAATCCCTATGAATCTGAAAACCCACATCCTTCTATATGTTGATCAGCATAAACCATCAATACACAGTTCCTTAGGATTATAACATATCAATAATGTCACTATTTTTAATTTCAATGATGTGTTAGGTTTAATGTCTTTTAAGCACAAATTCCGGTCAAGATGTATTATTTTAATTGATTAAGAATTTTTTGGATGGTACTAGAGTTTGCACTCCTCAGGAATGGATCTGTTGGGATTGAGTCGTTCTCATCTCAATAATTTATAAATTTATAATTTAAAAAGAGTGCTTCGTTTGTCTTAATTTCCGATTTATGAATAAGGAAAGTAGAACAAGAATCAACTTTCTTTTATAGAAAACAAACAAGTGAAATACCAGATTTCCAAATAAATTATGAAAAAACAAAACAAGTGAAATACCAAATATGAAAACAAAAATTGTTGACCAAGATCAACATGTGCATCTCTAGTTAACAAACCTCAACTTTCTAATCCTCCATCTTTATACCAATTAATTTCAACAAATGTTGTAGGCTTTACCTCGATTGCTTGGTTCTTTTGGAACAGGGTGCTCTTTCAACAAATATTTGTATGTCAATTGTCATGTACCAAAACTAAGAATCTTGCATCATTGATTCAATAAAATAACATTGTTTGACTAAACAAAAATTCTTACAAAAAGGGCAGGTTTGTAAATAAAAATCAACACTAGTAAATATCAATCTCAATTTAAATATAACATAAAAAAACATAATCATATCTCAAAAAATATCTTGAATTTGCAAACATAATCATATTTTATCTTGATCAATGTTTTAAGTGGTTATTACCAATTCCCATCTCAATCAAACATAATCATATTTAAGTCTGTGGTTTCTTCTTTAATATTGGCTACCTCTTACCTTACAATTATAACAATCACACATAATCATCCTAAATATGCATGAATGAAAAGCCATGTTCTAGCAACATTCTGATATTGATTCAATATTTGAAACTGCAAACAGAAAGTTTGTTAAGATTATCTTTGCCAACAATGATATTGATCCTGTCAAAGTCATTGAGTGAGGTCCTCCTATTCTGGACAGTGAGTCCTATAAACAAACCCAAAACATTTATGAAGTACGCTCCTACTAATTTGAACATGGAAAATGTCAAATCACTAAATTAACCTGGTTGTGTGATAATCAAAATGTTGGATTTTACAACAACCAAAGGTCCTAATAAATGAAACATAGTTGTAATAACTAAAGTACAAATTTGCTCACTATGAGTCCTAATTTAACCCTGCTCAAAAACTATAAAACAGAACATCGATCATGTGGGAAATGCGAATTAGGGCTTCACAGTATAATGAAATCACACAATACAAAGGTATATTATGTGAGAAGGAAATACAATCACGCGTATTCAAAAAATTACATCATTCAAATCTGAAATTCACTCACTCTAAATCACGAAATCGGATTGCTGAAATCAGTCACGACATCCAAATGTCAAGTAAATTTGGGAACAAGAAGAATCTTTTTTACATGATTCTCGATGAAAGAGTTAGATGAACAGGAGCAATAGCACTAACACATTTTTTTCGATGCTCAGATGGCCTTATCTGCGTTGATGTCGATGTGATTTCAATACCCCTTCTAAAGTCTGGTGGACTGCCCTTCAACAAATCAAAAACAGAATTCGGAACGAAGTCCTGCAACTCGAGAAATGGATTGCCGGATGCGAAAGAAGCACGGCGGGGGAAAAGGAAAACGCCAGAGAGATAGGGATTAGAAGGGTAATTGGAAATGCGAATCGGTTTTATTTTCAAAATTAAGCGAATATTTTATAGGATTCTGTAGGAATATTAATGCGGAATAAAAAAATGCTTTGATACAAAAAAAATCAAATGTTATTAAACTTATCTTTCTATTTTTTTTAAAAAATTAATTAAAAGTTTTTTTATCGTAATTATGTTTTAAGATCTTTATGATATTTTTTATTTTGTAAGCAGTTTTTAGATAAAAATATTTATTTTTTTACTTGCTAAATAACATATTAAACGAAATCTCATATGATTATATGAAATTTAATTTAATAATAAATCTTTATTTATATTTTAAACTAATATTTTTGTTTATTTATCAATTTAAATTTATTTTCTTTTCCTATTTGTGCATAATAAACTATGTTTAAATCACCTATTTCATTTTTTTTATTCAATGATACATGACAATAGAATATAATAATTTTTTCAATTACCTTACTCATCACACAAGGTTGTTTATTCCATTACCTCATTCATTCATTCAAACCAAAAAAACTCAAATTCTTAGCTTTGGTTACAAAAACACATGTATCTTAATTCCAATAAAATACATCGATCAATGGCTTTATAAAATCTTTACCGACAACCGAAAATTAAATTTCTATTTTTTACCAATTGTCAAAAGATCTATTTATCACTATGACTCAAAGATCAACTATCGACGACCCAAGTGCCACATTTAGTCCCCTTCGCTCCCATTTTCATTAACAATGATCTTCACTCATGATGATGATTATGAAGAAAATAAGACAAGATGAAGATCTAAACCGATAGTTTTGATGAATTTCCAAACCTAATGAATATGAAGAGCACAAAACAAGATAAAGTCGACCCAATTCAATTTGTTTTGATTTTGGGTTTTGACTCAATTTTAGGATTTCAAGAAATCAAGTAGATGGAATTCCATTTTCGGGTTCTATGAAATCATTTTCATAATTGAATTTCCATGAAATTAATCTAATGCGATTTTTTTTTTGAGGAAAAAAAAAGAAAATTGTTTAACTCTATTGACCGCTTTCTAAAAATTAATCCAATGACCTAAATAACTATTAATTTTGCAATGTGTCATCTTTAAAATCCGTAAACCATCTAAGAAATCAATGGTTCTAGCATTTTTGACCATTTCATAGATAACATGGTGACATCATTTTTTTTTTTGAGAAAAAAAAAAAGAAAAATGTTTAACTCTATTGACTGCTTTCTAAAAATTAATCCAATGACCTAAAGAACTATTAATTTTGCAATGTGTCATCTTTAAAATCTGTAGACCATCTAAGAAATCAATGGTTCTAGTATTTTTTACCATTTCATAGATAACATGGTGACATCATATGCGAATGATCGTCCCGCATATGTTGTTAGAATTAAAGAAGGTTTTACTGAGAGCAAAAAGAAATGTGTCTATAATTTCCTAATATTTGGCCTGGAAATTAAGTTTGTAAGGAATGTAATAAGAGTGTGTAACTTTTCGATTAAGTAATGAAAATGAATAATACTGTCGTTTAGGAAATTTTTGATTAAGTAATAAATATGTAACTTTACTACAAAAATAGAATCATGCAAACAGAAAGTTAAGTTACGATTATCTGTGCCAACATGATATTGATCCTATCAAAGTCATTGAGTGAGGTCCTCTTATTCTGCGCAATGAGTCCTATAAACAAACCCAAAACATTTATGAAGTATCTTCTTGACTAATTTGAACAAGGTAAAGGTGAAATCACTAAATTAACGTAGTTGTGTGATATTCAAACTGTTGGGATTTTACAACAGCTAAAGGGCTATAAAAATGAAACATGGTTGCAACAGCCAAAGTACTAATTTGCTCACTATGATTCTTAATTTAACCCTTAGCTCAAAAAAATATACATCGAACATAATCCTGTGGAAAATACAAATCAGGGCTTCATTGTATAATGATATCACACAACACGGAGGTATAATATGTAAGAAGAAATTTGAATTAAGGATATTAAAAAACCACATCTTGGTGATACAGAGCTGCACAGGCCTGATGTTGGGGATTATGTGAAAATTGGAAATCCGGATTGATTCAGGAAACGTGGTATACACTTTCCTTGTTTGATAATTCGATCATAATGCCTTGGGTTCACGAATTCCAAACTGAGGATATTTCCTGAAGGAACGATTTTTTATCTTAGGCACAAGAATCAAGAATCCTATTGAAGAAGATGATAGAAAATAAGTTAGAGTTCGTTCTCTGTGTATCAGGAGCGTATATTCAAACTAGGGCAGTTTATAGGAGTTTGCAAGTTACGAAAATTGACAGAATCTGCCCGTGGAACCCCGCCAGGGGCGCTGCCCCTAGAACCCCGCAAAGGGGGCGCATCCCCCTCTGAACCTGCTCAAGGGGGCAAGCCCCCTTGAAACCCCGTTAAGTCTGCGTACCGGCGACATTTAGTTGATACAAGTGTGCACTCCCGCACCTCATAACTTGTATCAAAACTAAAATTGTCACCCTTGATACACTTATTAATTCCATTACACCTAATGTAGTTGGTGACACTAAAATCACCAACAATCCTCCCCCATTTTAGTGTAACCATGAAATAACAAACTTTAGAACAAAAATCTCAAACTAATGCATAAATGAAAATATCGATATGATTGAATTTTCATGTTAGTATATTATACAATTCGAATATTCGAGAAATCTGGTTGTCTTAAAGATTGAACCCATCAACTCGTTTGAATACCTGAAGATAACATACACATTAGTTTCAACAATCATCTAAAACAAAAAACTACATGACACTATTATAAAGTCGAGTGTCCCAATCCATTCTTGATCGTATAAAAGCCAAGTCCCAAGCTTTTTGAAGTACGGCTACACTTCACGATCATATATGTGATTCTTTTATTCATGTACCTGCTTACATTTTATCAAAAGAATCATTAAGAAACTAAGTTCATCCTGGTCTCACTACAAGTACAAACACACTTACCTTGGGATATTTATGATGTGCGTTTCAATTCATATAAATGAGCTTTCCGCATTGAATTCAACCTCTAACATTGTATTGGAGGGGAATTGGGTGTCTCATCCATAAGAATTTATATAGACTTTAATCCCATCCCTATAACAAACTTGTGCACTAAGTCCCGCGCCAAACTTTTCGTAAGATGGTCCGCCAAATTTTGTTGCGATTTAACAAACTCTATCGAAATGACACCATCCATTATTAAATTTATAATAATGCCATGTCTAACACCAATATGCCTAGATTTGCCATTATAAACCTGACTATAAGCTTTAGCCAATGTGGCAGCACTATCACAACGAATAGATAATGGTGCAATCGGTTTCTTCCACAATGGAATCTCATAGATTAAATTCTTTAACCATTCTGCTTCCTTACTAGCAGCAGACAGTGCAACAAATTCAGATTCCATTGTTGAACTTGTTATGCAAGTTTGCTCTTTAGATGCCCAAGAGATAGCACCACCTCCAAGCAAAAATACCCAACCACTAGTAGAAGAATGATCTTCCCCATTAGATATCCAACTTGCATCAGAATATCCTTCCAACACTGAAAGAAATCCTAAATAACATAAACCATAATCCTTGGTTCCTTTTAAATACTTAAATACACGATGAACAACTTACCAATGTTGAGTACTAGGATTATGAGTAAATTGACTCAATCTTCCTACTGCATAAGCTATATCAGGACGAGTGCTAGTCATAGCATACATCAAAGAACCAATAGCTTGAGAGTACTCAAGTTGTGATATTGCTTTGCCTCTATTAGGCCTACAAACTTTCTAATTCATCATTAGACTAATTCATTCCATGATGGCTCTCGTTCATTATAACCGATGTGTACTATACAACTAATTTGCTGAATTGAAATATAAGATTTCAAAAATCCCACATCTTTCTATATGTTGATCCGCATAAACCATGAGTACAATGTTCCTTAGGATTATATACTTAGAAATAATGTCAATATTTTTAATTTCAATGATGTTTAATGGAGTCTAAACACAAATACCAGTCAAAATGTATTATTAAATTATTTTAATGGATTAAGAATTTATTGGATGGTACTGGAGTTTGCAATCCTAGAGAATGTATATGTTGGGATCGAGTCGTTTATTGTCTCAATAATTTATAAATTTATAATTTAATAAGAGAGATTCATTTGACTTGATATCCGGTTGATGAACAAGGAAAATAGAAAAAGAATCAACTTTCTTTTCAATTTAACAATAAAACATATAGGTAAATAGTGCTAGTGACGGACAGTTTTGTATTATTTTAGCATTATTAGTGATGAAAATTCTAAAATTCCAAATAAATTACGGAAAACAAAACAAGTGAAATACCAAATCTGAAAACAAAAATTGTTGACCAATATCAGCATGTAGTGTTCTATGTATTTCAAAAGAATAGACTTACAAATTAACCACACAAAGGTAAAACAAAGCCATACATGTACATCTCTAGTTAGAAACCCTCAACTTTCTAATCCCCCAAATTCATACCAATTAATTTCAACAAATGTTGTAGGCTTAACATAGATTGTTTTGTCCTTTTGGAACAGGGTGCTCTTTCTCTAGTCAAATGTATTGTTTATTTTATGTGAAGTGTGAATTAACATGTAAGCGAAATGAGTAAAACCGGGTTGGTAGTTTTTCTGCACACCTGACCTCGTTTGTTTTAGGTTGTAGTTTTATTAACCATACTTCATTGTCTTGTAAGCCGGATATATAGTTTCAACCTACAACAAGAAGGAATAAGTTTTAGATATAATCACACATACTGACACTCAATTTTCACATATTTCAATGAGATAGTGGAAATTTACCTCATCATAAACTTCAAAATTTGATGATGACCACGCGAAAATACATTAACAGTTTTGTCTCTGTCTCATTCCGATGTAACAGATAAAAAGTTATTCATGTTGTGGATTGTTGGAACAGCCACTTTGATCTAAGAACATAAAAATATTGCATTAATTAAGAGTAGTAATACATGTTTGTATTTGTATTTATTTATAAGGAGAGGGAATTGGATAAAGGATACAAAAGGAAAATGAGATTTATGTCCATCTAAATACAACCCCGTCAAACTTTATATTGCTCTATGTTTTCCTCTACATACTCTGTAATGCCACAATTACATAAATGAGAAATTTGGAATTCAAACTTACATGAAAACTAGAAATCAGAGTATGCTATATATACCCGTCATACCTCGGTCTTGTCTTTTCTTCTTCGTGTACCAAAAGAACATTTGGATGTTTGTATGTCAATTGTCATGTACCAAAACCAAGAATCATGCATCATTGATTCAATAAACTAACATTGTTTGACTAAACCAAAATGCTTACAAAAAGAGCAAGTTTGTAAATAAAAATTGACAGTAGTAAATATCAATCTCAGAGCATAAACTAGAATATCTTACATTTGGAAACATAATCATATCTTATCTAGATCAATGTCATGAGTGCTTAAACCAAATTTTCACATTTTTAGCAATTTATAAAGCCATGTTCAAGTTATTACAAATGTATGCAACCAATTTAGTAAATTGTAGCATAAACTGGTATCACTATGAAAAATGGCTACATAGATAATTAAAAAAAAAGCCCATTTTGGTTGCGTACATTAGAAAAAAAATATGTAACTTCATTACAAAGATATATGTTTTACCATCATATTAAGACCATTAAGAAAAAACATACCCCAAACAGGGATGAACGAAAAGCCATGTTCAAGAAACATTCTGGTATTGGTTCAATTTTTAAACCTGCAAATTCAAAGTTAAATTTCTTCAAGAACTGCTCACCCAATTGTTCTCGACATTTGTAACTAATCATAAAAAAAACATGCTAGACACGGCTTCCTCTATATAAACAAACCCAAAAAAAAAAAAAAAAAATCTGATGTATCCTCCTGCTAATTTGAAGATGGAAAAGGTCAAATCATTAAATTAACCTAGCTGTGTGATATTCATGATGTTGGGATATTGCAACAGTCAATGGTCCGAATAAATAAAACCTGGTTGCAACAGCCAAAGTACACATTTTCTCACAATGAGTCCTAATTTAACCCTTAGTTCAACAAATGTAAAACAAGTACAAATTAGGGCTTCAAATAAAATGAAATCACACATGACAGAGGTATATTATGTAAGAAGGAAATCTAATCGAGCATATTTGAAAAAAAAAAGAAAGAAATCAGTCAACCCTACGTACCCGTACCCAAGTCGCGAAATCAGATTGCCGAAATCAGTCACAGTCAAGTAATTTTGGGAACAAGGAGAAATGTTTTACATGATTATCGAAGAAAGTTGTAGATGAACACTTGAACAGGAACAATAGTGCTAACACTTTTCTTTTTCGATGCTCAGATGGCCTTATCTGCGTTGATATCGATGTGATTCTAATACCCCTTTTTTTAGAGGCAGCTCGTCTGCTGGACTGCCGTTCAAAAAACTATTCGGAATCAAGTCTTTTAAAATGGGTTGCGGAGGTGAATTGACCTTTTAAAATTTTAAATAATAATATTTATAACTATAAAGTAATTAAAATAACAAACAAAAAGTAAAAATTGAGAGAGGGTTAAAATTTATAATTCTCGAGTCCTTATACTTGAATAGTCATATAGTTTGCAATTGATTTTTTTTTTTTTGCCATATAACTATATATTATGTGAAATGAAATTTTCAATAATCGCTATTATGAAAAAGTCTAAAAATTAGAAAAAACAGAAAGCTATTTTTAAATCATCTATAACAAAAATACACATGTAAAATACATGATATTTCATCTATTTTTCTCGGCCGTTCTCACCGTTTAAAATCGCCAACGATCAAGTTTTCAAAACATAGTCATGATCGTTGTGATTTGTGGGGTCCTAAACATTTTATTAACTTTCAAAAAACAAACCAAAGAGTTATTACTATATATATTAAAACACAATGTTTTCTAGAAGGAATTGTCGGGGGTGGGGGGTTTTCGGGTTTTTAGACGGGGTGCCTCTTTTTCGCGAATCTCTTATCGCCATCTGTTGCACCGGTGTCTTCTTCCCCTTCATTCTTCTCCCTTTTGTAACACCTCGTGTTTTGATATTCAAGAAATTGATTACTATCTCCATGAGTACCCAGACCTCGAGTTTACTCTTGCAGGCTTTCTCTTTCTTCTTTTTCTCTACCCTCTTCCTCCGCCTGATTCATCAGCAAAACCGTTCCGGCTGACCTCAAATCGGGCCAACCCGTTTAACGTACAGTAAACGAAAGGTTTTCTTACGTCCGAGTAATGAAACCTACGTAACGATTTGATGATCCTTCACCCTCAGGTAATCCAGTTGAAAGGGTTTTTTCAAAAGTTTATTATATTGTGCTTTTATGTAGGTTTGAATCTTTCTGAATATGATGTGAAATTCTTTTCCATCAAAGATTGGAGTTATTTGTTTCTAAAACAGGTGGAAGTTCATCTTGGCCAAGTTGTAGAATAATTTCGTTCACCTAATCCGTTCACACCACCATCACCTTATACGCTCAGATGGTTTTAAGGAAAATAGGGGAAGGCCGACGAAGTACGGATCGGAAACAAAGAAGGTTCGATGAGGAAGTTAGCACTAGGGTTTAGGATATTCAAATTGCTTTTTTTTCTGGTATCGTTTTCGGTGATGGCCACCGCTAAGCTTCATTCTACTGCTACAAGGAGTTCCGGTGATTCACACTTTCTCCGACCGCCCTGTAAAGTCTAATCCAATTGCTCAATAAAATGTTTTTGTATAACCATGGTGGATTTGCAGGTACTTCATAACAGTGGCCGGCCCAATTCTATGGAATTCGGTATAACCAATGGCAAAAAATCTTTTTCCAGTCAAAATTAAACAATCGAGTTATCTTTCAAAAATATACCCAAGAATCAGGTAATAAGTTTCATACTTATTGCTCTTATTGTATTATTTGCTCGTTTGGGCATATCCTAATACCTTCTCGATTTATGCAAACACTTTTCTTTTTCTTTCTATTTTTCAGAATTTGAATTTTTGGAGCTATTTGAGACAGAAGTTGTCAACAATAGTCCTCGGACATTCTCTTGCATATGATTTGATCCACTTTAATCTTGTATGCCCCTCAATTTGGATTGAATTTATTTGATCTTGCAGGTTTGGTGAACTTGGAAGTTGGAATATTTCATTCAGTCGTAATGCCATTTTGTTCTATTTTGACTTTTAAGGTGAGAACAAGCAATCTTCTATAATAATAAGATCAATTCACTTTTTGTATTTTCATGAATGTTGTTCCATAATTTGTAATGAAATTAAGCATCAATGCTTCTACCATTTTTTACATGGGTCTTTGCAAGAGATAAATTACATTCTGTTGTCCACCCAAAACATGAAAGAAGATGGGATACAAGTTTAATCTCTTGTATTTATACGATGATATTTAGGCTTCATTGAGATTTATAGTTTACTTGGTTTTGTAGCTATTTGAATTGGGATTAACCATATGGACTTCTATTTCTTTGGGTTCTGTGCTATTTCCAACATGGGAAAGTATATGATAAAACTAATGTTGCAATTAGATTTAACCCCAACTACAGTAATTGAATATTTAAAGGGCTGATTGAGTGTTTTCATATGATATTATTATATCCCCAGAAGTTTTACTTAGGGCTGGGGTTCCTTACTGCAGGTAAGACTCTTATAGGGTCGTTAAGCCTCCATTTTTGTTTGTACCCACATTAATCAATTTTTGACAAAATCTGAATAGATGTTCTATAAATTTCTATATTAGTATTTCAATTTTGACAAACATGTAAAATCCTTGCTACTTTTAATCTTATAGTTTTCCTTTTAAGATCAAATTATTTACATTAAATAACTGTCTGCCTTTTGACCTTCTTCTAACCAGGTTGGTGCAAAATGCTGGAGAATTTGTTGTCACTTTCCCTAGAGCTTATCACTCGGGCTTCAGTTATGGTAAGAATATTATCACTTTCTTTTTCACATTTCGTGTTGTATGAATAAAATGATGTTAAAAATATTATCATGGTACTTTATTTGATCTAGATCATCTAATTGATGATTTCAGGTGTTGCTGGAATTGTAATAGCAGGAATGATTTTTCAACATTTGGATGTTTAAGTGCTTTAAGTGCCTCACCTGGAATACACATGGTTGGTAATTCCAAGTCTATTTTTTGTTTTTTGAATTATCCAACATCTAATTTAGGGGTTTGGTATATGATTTTTGGATTCAATTGAAAGTTTTGACTTGAAGCCGCTTAATCATTATAGAAGCATCACACTGGTCGTTCTTCCCTTACCACCATAGCCGTTGGTCATTCCTTTTGCCACCGGAAAATTTTTCTCGGGTAACAAACGACCCCTCTTTCTCTTTATTTTTTGTTAAACGTTTTTTATTTAGGGTTTAAATCGGCTGTTCATTTTCTACATTTTGGAAATTCAGTGATTTTGTTCATACCTTATATTTGGTTATTTAGCTTTTTAATTTTGAGTCATTACTATTATATTCTATTAAATTCGATTAGGGTCCTATTGACTCATTTAGAAGTGAAACTGGACAACTTCGACGTCAGTCCCAAGATGTGCCAAATCAACCTTGATACATAAAGTTGCTCCTTTGGTGAGTTTGATTACACTATTACATGTCATTTAATTAGCATTTATTATTTATGTTCAAATTAATAATTGTCTTATTAATTCATTTGCAGCCTGAAAGACCATCTGAGCCACCATGTATAGTATTAAGGCTGTTTATTTCTTTCTTTTTTTATTTGAGTCATCTATTTGTTGTTGCTTTTTATAACATCTTTATCTTTAAGCTGTTCTATATGAAGACTGGAAAATGTAAATTTGGTTCAACCTGCAAGTTTCTTCACCCAAAGGACATCACAATAACAACAACTGAGGTAGAATATGGAAATGGTGAAGCATTTACAGGTGTGACAGGGGTAAATGGTAATTTGACACCTTCAAAGACCCCTTTTGCCCCTGCCATGTTGCATAACTCAAAAGGCCTTCCCATTAGACCGGTAATACACTTGCATACCTTTCATGATTCGAAATTTTGGACAACAACACCCCATGAGTACAAAAATGAGTTTTTTACATCTATTTCTTGGTTGCTAAAATAGGGAGAATTGGATTGTCCGTTCTACCTGAAAACTGGCAGGTTAGCACATCGAGCTGTTTACTTAGGTTGCGGAATAAATCATCTTAAATATCTTCTTTTTTTTTAGTTGCAAATATGGTGGCACCTGTCGCTATAATCATCCAGAGAGATTTGGTAACAATATCCCTTTGGGTTTTGAGGAAAATTTATTATCTTTGGTGCCACCTCCTGCTGCTCGATTGACTTTTTTTTTATATACTATAACACTTCATCTATATACTTTAGTGTTGTTTATTTATTTATTTAGACTTAATTAATTATTGATAATTTTCTGATGTGGCGTAGGTATTGATGTCAATGCACATGATATTCGTTTTGTGGAAGATAGCTGGGAAAGTCCGGTAATCCATTTTTTTTATTCTTTATTTTGTGGGATTAAACATATGATTCCTCCATCTACTTTGACTTTTGAAAGTCAAACAACTTACTTTCAAACCTATAATGGTAATCATTAGGTACTTGGTGCTTGGGGATTGGGTTAGGAGATATGGATGGATGGAATGGAAATTACACAGTTTGTCTACTTCCAGCAGGTTTTTTAGTATTGAAGTTTCCAAAATAGTTCATTCATAGCATCATAGTTTGAAAAAAATGAATTTTTTTGGGATTCTTTTTAAATGATTTGGAAAAGTTTAATGATTTTATACATTGAATCAATAACAAAAAATCTAAAAACCAAAAAAAAGCCGGTCTAAAACTCAATTTCGTTTCGAAAAAACCGGCCAAAACCGGACTGATTATAACCGAAACCGGTTAGACCCAAACCTTTTTTTTTGAAAAAACCGGAACCAGTTTTTAACCGGCTTTGGCTACGACAAGAATATGCTAAAAGATAACAACTTTGTTAAAATTCTTGAATAGTGTGCATTCAAACCTGATCCACCGGTATGTCTTGAAATGAATTTATTACAAAGCGTATTTCCGGTAGGTAATTAATTATAATGTGACAAAGAAATGACAAAGAAAATGGAATAATGACAACAAATTTACTGTTTAAGATTATAATATTTATCAATATAGCGTTTGGAATGTACGTTTGGTTGAACTACTATAGGTATATTTGTGTTTCAAAAGTTAATTATATGTTGATGTTAACACATTTCCAATTTTAAAATCTAAAATGGTAAGTGTTTTTAAGTAGATAGGTTAATATTTTGTTATGAACTAAATTCAGCACTCATATTTATGGTTCTGACAGGTGAATGTAGATAACGTGGTGAGTATATCTTTATAGCTTTTTGCATGAATATGAGTTTTATGGTCAATCTTTGATTATGAATTTTAAATTGACTTTGGATGTATGTAGGCCAACTACTTGTAATATGTATTCCACCTCCATATGGCACAGATTCTGCATGGCATGGGGCAAACCTTCTCAGCAATGTAAGTTCATGTACCGTTTGGCTGGAATTAGAATTCCATTCCATTCTGATTCGGTGTTTGGTTGCAAATGAATACGGTAGTATTAGATTCCGTTGAATTTGCAAAATCTTTTAACCGGTGAATTTCAATATTACATCGTATATCTTTGGGATTCAATTCCTGTCATTTTTGTAATTGTTAAAAATACTTCAACCCCTTTTAACCCTAAACTAAATAATTTCACATATAAACGCCTCTCACCTCTCCATCTATTTTGCCTCTCCTCGTGCACAAACACTTTGAAGAAAGGACCAAAATTGGAAGACAATCCAATCTTATAAAAACACGAAAATTGAAAAGAAAATCAATTTTGAACTAAACCCTTATACGTAAAATAAAAAATTACTTTTTAGAGGTCCCAAGCCGCACGTGCGTAGCACGAAGCTTCATCTAGTTATGTATTAAAATACAAGTAGGCAAGATAATCCTTATTAAAATATTAATTGATGACCTAATTTAATTAAAAATTTTCTTGAACAAGAACCGTGCAACTGCCATTGTGATTAATGACTTCAACCAGGATCTATATTCAGCATGTTCATAAATCAAAATAAGCTGCCACTTAAAAAAGGTGAATGAATGAATGTGTTTTAATAGAGTAACTCACATCTTGATCCATTTGTATGTTGGCATCATCAAGTGTCTCATCTAGGTCGTCCAATAAAGCATGTTTTTGACGGCCATAGTAATCCCAAATTCGTACCTAACAGAGTGCAATAAAAACATTAAAAAATTAGGGAGACGAAATTATATAAATAAAAACCTGAAAGATTCATATAAGACATCATTTACTTGAGGTGGACTAAGATCAAAGATCTCACAACCTTCCTGTGTAGTGGGATTTAGTGGGATTATTATATTTCTAGATTCACCACTGATGGGATTCTTTGTGGTAATTGAAGAAATATGGCAGGCTCGGGATTTTGGTGTTGTGCGTTTCATTGCATTTATCATTACTTGACACGTCACTACAAGGTTTGTGGTTATTAGCGGCGACAAAAATCGCTGCTAAAGATGTACAATATCGCCGCTAAAACCATTACCGGCGATTCAAATCGCCGCTAATGCGTCGCCGCTAACATTTTGTCGCTAATGCTTAGAAGTCGCCGCTAAAAGCACTTGCCGCCGGTAATAATAGTCGCTGCTATTGGTGATGACGTGTCACCGGAGATTAGGACGCCGCTAATACTAATAAAATGTCGCCGCTAATACTAATAAAAGGTTTTCTTCATTTATTATTATTATTATTATTATTATTATTAATATAAAACTGAAATTGAAATAATATAGCAACATACGAAATAAACAATTCCAAACAAATAATATTATCTAAAACATAATCTTCGTTACAAAAATTAAAATATTCACGCAACAAAAATAAGTAACTACTCTAAGTCGTCGTCTTGATTATCTTGATCGTCTCCGTCACCTTGAGTATCACCGAAACCCTTGCTTGTTCCACCACTGTGCTCTGCCGAGTACGTACGTAAAAATTCTGCCAACGCATCTCTATGTCTTGGATCCTAAAGCATCTGTGCAAGCGCATCCTTCAAAAAAATAAAAATGTATATTATTAGTTAAAAACAAATTAAGTATTTAACAATTAAATAGTTAACAGTTAATATTTACCTTTGTAGGTGCTTCTTGGGAAGATTGACCTACATTAAAATAAGGCGGTATTGTCGCAGTCGCAGGAGGTTTACTGCCAATCCTTTTGTAATGTCCACGGCGAGAACCCAACACCTTTTCAAATACCTCGACTTCCTTCGAGGGTTTGGGGGAGGGATCATTTAATAATTCAAACTCGAGTTCCAACTCAATTTGCATTTTACATAAATAAATAAAATGTTAGCTTTTTACATATATGAAATATAATAGAACTAATTTTTTTGTATAAACACTTACATATTGTTGATGAGCCAGGTCACTGTCCCATGTCCCATCTTTGTGGGTGTGAGCCTTTTTGAATTGTTCGATTCTCTTTCTACCCTGTTTAACAATAAAAAATTAGATTTGAAACAAGTGGTAATATATATATATATATATATATATATATATATATATATATATATATATATATATATATATATATATATATATATATATATATATATATATATATATATATATATATATATATATATATATATATATATATATAAAAGTATACAAAGAATTACCGATTTGAAACAAGCGCTACTATATGTGCTTGTCCCCCCACAGTTGGTGTATTGTTGTTTTTGACGGGTTCCTTTGTTAGCATTAGAACGGTCTTGAAATTCTTGTGTGCAGAAAAAGTCTATAGCTTTGTTCCAATTTTCAAGAGGCATACCCTGGGGTAGTTCTAACCGTGTCTATACTTGCAAATCCTCCTAAGCGATCAAATTCCTTTTTTGCATCACTTTTTTGGTCCCTATACCGCTTCATCAGCACCGCATCAATACCACCCATCAACTGAAGACACTCGGAATCTCGCTCAAGCGCCTCTAAATCGAATTGACTCTACAAATTAAAAATAACTTAGTCAAGTAAAAATAATAATTAATAACATACAAAAATAAAGTTATATAAATAATTTACCTTGAGATGCTCTATTAATGCATCTTTCTCGGCTGGGGTAACATTTTTCCAATCTTTTCGATCTAAGGGCATGGTATTCCACATTTGCATCCCCACCTCACGAACAAAGAGGTCATACGGTCTACCAACCGGGGTATACGTAGTCGCTCTATCAAACTCCAATGCCAATGGCCGCCCTGATGATTTACTGAGTTGTCGTTGCAGTTCAAGGTTTTTTACTTTGCCTCTCGTTTTTCTTCTCGGCGGTACACCTGCAATATAAATTTAAAAATATTAGTCATGATTGTTATAATAAATGAATAAATACAATAAAATAAAAAATTATAATAACACTTACCATCCATATATGAATGTGTTTAGGGTTTATGGTATATGGTATAGGGTTTAGGGTTTAGGGTTTAAGGTTTAGGGCTTACAGCTTAGGGCTTACGGCTTTTTTTATAAATAGGGGGCGTCCCCATCGACCAAGAAAAAAAAAGGACAATGAAACAAGCGCTCGGAAGGAAGCTAAATAGAAGCAATCTTCAAACAAGGAGGGGGCCAAGGATTGCTTACACCCTCAGAACAAAAGGAGGAAAGAAGAAGCAACCACAGAAGAGAGAAGAAAAGAAAAGGAAAGGGCCCTCCAAGTTATGGGATCGACTAGACCCTTTTAGCTAGAAGAACATTAGGGCAAGGTTTCATAGAGAGACTCACAGTCTACAGCGGACATCATCAATAACGGTATTGACTATAGTGTGATACAATTTTCTCTTATTCTTGAAAATCCAGTTATTTCTTTCCTGCCAGATGTGGTAGACAGCTCCAGCAAGCACAAGTCTTTGGAAAACTGACCAAATGGTCTTACCCTTAAAAATGGGCTTGAGAAGATTGATGATATCCGACCAGCGATCAATGGGGAAGGAGAGGTTCATGACATGCTGAAGATCATGCCAAACCATAGAAGGGAAAGAGCAATCAAAGAAAAGATGGGGAAGGGACAGATGAGATTGGAGTTTGGCTCCCAGCTTCTGATTTTATCATGAGTCTTGAGACGATCTTTAAGCGCAACCCAGAGTATGAAAGCATGTCTAGGAATATTTTGGGAGAACCAAACTAGATGATACCAGTCGACAGGCTGATCAGAGGGGCGGATAGAGTGCCGGACAGAACGGACCGAAAAAGGAGATAGCTTACCCTCGTAAGTTCTCCAGATGAGTTTATCAGGAATGGACGGGGAAAGGGAATGGGGATTGTGAGATAGCAGAACAGGATGGGAGTCCCGCCAATAATGGGGGCGCACCCAGCAGCCGTTGAGGACAAGGTCATAGACCTTAGAATCAGGAGTGAAACCTGCAGTATGGATGTCACGGGCGGATAAGAACTGAGAGACCGGACCAGCAAGCTGCTAGTTATCAAACCAAGCAGACGTAAAGCAGCCATCACCAACCTGGGAGACAATAAAGTCCATGATCTTACCCCGTAAGTTGAGGATATTGCGCCAGGCGTAACCCGTACTTCACTTCTTTGGGACATCCCAAAAGTTAGAAGTTACGTCCACAGAGGCGGTACGAGTGGATCCACCTGACCCAGAGAGAATCCTTCTTAGAAAAGAGTCTCCAGGCATGGGAAGCCATAAGGGCAATATTCCAGACAGCAAGGTTACGAATACCTAGACCACCATGGGACTTAGGGAGACACACAGTCTTCCAAGAGACTTTGGCTTTACCATGCTTCATCTCACCGTGGCACCAAAGGAAACCCCTCATGAGCTTCTCAATCTCATTATATATAGATTTAGGAAGAATAAACACGGAAGCCCAATAGATTTGCATGGAAGAAAGGACAGAGAGGATGAGCTGGAGACGGCCAGCGAAGGAGAGAGACTTGTTCTTCCAGTCATTGATCCTGCATTTTACTTTATCAACAAGGCCTTTACAGTCCTTGTGAGCAAGAAGAGTGGTGATGAGAGGCACACCAAGGTATCAGACAGGGAGAGATCCCTCCGGAAACCTAACAATACGATCAATGGCAGCTCTGGTCCTCTCACCAACATTGCAGTAGAAGGCTTCACTCTTCGCTTCGTTAGGATGGAGCCCAGAGACCCCAGAGAATTCAACAATAGAATCATAAATGACACGAACCGAAGAGGTATCGCCACGACAAAAGAGAAGAAGATCATCGGCAAAGCATAGATGGGTGATACTTTGCTCCTCACATTGCCAGTGGAATTTGAAAGAATCAGAATCAGATATGTTTCTTTTGATCATAAGCTTAAGCACCTCCATGACAAGCATGAAGAGATAAGGACAGAGGGGGTCACCTTGCTGGAGGCCCCTTTGACCGTCGAAGAATCTGTGTGTATTACCATTGATGCTAACAGAGTAAGCAGCAGTGGACACACACGTCATGATCCAGTCGATCATACGAATGGGGAAACCAAACCCAAACAAGATCGTGCGAAGAAAAAACCAGTCAACCGTATCGTAAGCGTTTTGAATGTCAACTCTAAATGCACACCTAGGGGGACCACGGTGACGATGATAATCACGCATGAGCTCTTGGACAAGAAGAACGTTGTCAGTGATCAGGCGACCATGAATAAAAGCAGACTGGTTTTCAAAAACCAGAGAGGAAAGATGGTTTTTGATACGATCCGCAATGATCTTGCTGATACATTTGTAGACAACGTTACAGCAGGCGATGGGGCGGAAATCAGTGACTTTAGACGGGGAGTCAACCTTAGGAATGAGAGCAAGCACGGTGTTGTTGAACGACTTAAGGATTTTTCCAGAAGAGAAGAACTCCTTAACCGCCGAACAGACATCGGGACCCACAATATCCCAAGCAGACTTGAAGAACTTAGCCGAGAAGCCATCGGGGCCAGGGGCTTTATCATCACCTATCTAGAACAAGACGCACTTAACCTCTTCATCCGTAACATGAGCAAGCATGTCGGCAGACTGAAGATGGGAGATCTTATTGGAAAAGAGGGAAGATGGTTCGCGAATAGCAAGGGAGGGATGGGCAGATCCCAATAAAGTTTGAAAGTGGGAGACGAAGAGATTGGGGAGAGCATCACCAGAGATCCAGTTGCCGTGGGCATCCTGGATGGAATCGATACGATTGCGAGAGTTACGACTTTTAATCGACTTGTGGAAGAAAGGAGAATTTTTGTCACCCTCACGAAGCGGTCAATCTTAGCCTTTTGTTTCAGGAACCTCTCTTCATCTAGGCAGGCCTCGTTCTAAGCGTTGAGCTACCTACATTGCTTGTCACGAAGATCCCTATTGAAAGGATCCCGATCCAGAGCAATCTGAACTGTATCAAGCTCAGTACGAAGGGAGATAACCTTAGTGAGGATGTTGCCCTGACACCGGAGCAGCTTACGCAAAGGCGCTTTCAGACTTTTCAGGTTTTGGAAAACCTTATACATCTGATGGCCGGGGATATCTGGATCCCAATAAGAAGCAACAACCTGCTTAAACTCGTTCTTATAGGTAAGAAAATTAGGGAACTTGAACGGTTTAGGCTTGAACAGGATCGTAGGGGAGAGAAAGCACAGCAGGGGAATGGTCGGACGAGCGGTAAGGGAGAAAATTGATGGAAGCAGAGGGGAAGGAAGCAACAAAGCAAGGATTACCCATGACACGATCAATCTTCTTGAGAATGCCACCGGAACCGTTAGGAGACTTGGTCCAAGTGTAGAAGAGACCTTTGAAATTAAGGTCCTCCATCGCAATCCGATACACACAGTCCCTGAAATCATCCATGGCACGGGAGATACCATACGCCCCAGCGGTGCTATCTTTCATGTCAAGAGCAACATTGAAATCACCCAACACGATCCAAGGGACAACTTTAACCACATGCTTATGAGTCGCAAGAGAATCCCAAAGAGTGCGACGCATAATGTGATTATTATGAGCATAGATGAACGAGCGGAAGAAGGATTTATTAGAAGCACGAATTTTAATGCTGAAATGCATAACCTGATCATTGGAGTCGAGAAGCATCATATCAACGGCCAGCGGGTCCTACGCAACCACAATTCTAGTCCCCTGAGGGCAAAGGAGCCCGTTGGAAGACCAAGACCAAGAGCCAAAGACACGACTACAAATATGAGGAATATTAGAGAAGGAGGCACGAGTCTCGACGGCGGCACAAATTTGGAGATTTTGATCGCGGATAAGCTCTCTCAAAGCTATCTGATGAGAAAGCTTACAGAGGCCGCGAGAGTTCCACACAGCGAGGTGCGTCATATGGAAACCGGGAGGGGGTGGAGTCTATCTGCTCGGACTCCGGAGCTTTCATAAGGTGATCATGAGGGGATCCAATCTCTCCAGCAACGAACTGGGCAGTCTCGCCATCATCAGAGTCGACCTCAATGCACTCATCCTTGTCAAAAAGGTCATCAGCATCCGTGTCAAAATCATCGGGAATAATGGGGGAGGGAGCACGCAGAGGGGGAGGGGGAAAGAAGAAGAGGGAAGATCCGTAACGTCAGTGGAGCAAGTCTCAAGAACAGAGAAGGCGTTGAAAATAGGAGTGGAGCGCTCATACTGTTTCGAGGGAGAGGATGAAGATAGGTGGAGGAAGGGGCTAGGGAAACCAACTAAACCGGCAGAACCCTTCTGGGGGGATTACGAGTCTGGGGAATGGGGGGGGGGTGGTTCTTATGAGGAACCGGGCGGAACTCAAATCGCGACTTATTATTATTATTATTTTTTTTAGTACTATTTTTTGCAACATTATCAATAGAGTTACTTTGTGGAATTCCATTAGAGATACTAGGAGGGGAAACAATGATTCGTTTTTCATTTGTTGAGACTTGTTTTAAAACATTTTTCTTTTTAGTAACAACCATAAATCCATCATCAATTTCCATATTAGTGGTAACGGAAATTTGTTCTAAAACCGTCTTATTTTTAACATTATTATCATTGGCCTTGGAAATAACATGAATGCAAGAATGAGTTTCATGGCCATAAACCATACAATGGGTACACAAAGGAGGCTTCCATTCATACTCAATTCTAAGGGTATGAGTGGAAAACTCTAGAGTATCCGGGTCGGGGATACGAACAAGAACTTTGTCCACCCAAGAAAATCTAATTAGGACCTCAAGAAGAACCCGAGCATAAACAGACTTGCTGGCGGCGTAAGTACACATATTGGCAGTGTAGGAGTCCATGGCAAGGGGTTTGCCCACTTTGGAGGCAATATAACTTAACCCTCGTCACTCCATGCCTCATAGGGAATGTCATGTATTTTAATCCAAAGTGGGAGTTTGTCGGGTTTGTCTTTGTGAAGAGTAAGACCGGGTCTCTCACTTTTGTATAATCCACCAGACGATCTTAGGTGGCAAGGTGCGTAAGGCCCACCCATTTTAGACTTACCGGCTCGAACAACAAAGGCCACTGATTGACAGTTCCTTCATAAACTCCAATCCTAAAACAGTCCAATCTTCTAACTCCTAAAACTCAACTTATTTGACTTAACTAATAGCATGATCACAACTGCATAGTATCTCTCGAAAAATACTACTGCTATAAACAATCACAAACTATTCATTTCAAAATTATAATCTAATAAAAATTTTGAAAAACTTGCTAAAAATTTTGAAAATCTTGAAAATTGGTCATTTCTGCAAAAATTTCAAAAAAGTACTCTTTCGACCGTCCACACCCCACACTTAAAATCGTACAACGTCCCCATTGTAAAAAAAATATTTAGAACAAGGGAGAAAGAGTTACCCCTTTGGACGGTAGATCGCTTGGTTGGTACTCGGTATTACAGGTACAAAATACGAACAAAAAGATCCTCGATTTCGCGTTCTGGAGTTGTAGCGCAACAGTGAACACGCCGGTGATCAAAGCAAGTGGAGGGGGCACAGTGACGCCACACTTGTTTGAAACAACTCCTCCCAATTTGGTATAGCATGCATGACTCAACAAAAACATCAAATGCAAACAGAATATACACAAATAAATTATAAACAAACAAAAGATAGTGGTGTCATAGGTACAGTACATATATCAAAAAAGAAAAAGAAAAACTACATCAATCGCCACCTGGTGGCCTGGAAGAACCAGTCTCAGGATCATGTGCTCGAGCTGGGAATGGTCGAGGGCGCTGTCCCTGCTGTGTGGCTAACTCCAAAAGTACCTCCCCGATCCACTCCAGCTGGTCCTCCATCCTGGCGACTCGATCCTATAGTCGCCTCATCTCTGTCACCTCCTCCTGCTGTAGCTGTGGTGGCGCTGGATCTGCTGGAGCTGCCTGCCTCCTACGTCTCCTACCCGGCTGAGCGTAAGCTGGCAGGGGGTCCTGGGGTGCCTCAGTCGCCACCCTCACAAACTGACCCGGGCGCTGCTGCTCAATCAGACCCATCTTCTCCAGGGCTCGCGCTGTGGTGCGAACTAGAGGTAGGGCGGTCAAGGATGCCACAACCGGGGCAGTTAGAATCCGGTACGAATGGGCCAAGCGGGTGATGAAATACCCATGGCCCAGGGGGCTGCTGGCGGATGCACCCATCGCGCGGGTGGAAAGAGCGACGGCTAGGGCGAACGGGAGGTGAAGGAACCTGGAGGGGTCAAGGAGGACCCAGAGATAAGTCATGTCCTCGCCGGACACCTTCCCGCCCCCTCCCGCTGTATGATGGAGGTGGAGACGATG
Organism: Cichorium intybus; assembly: GCA_023525715.1. Lineage (NCBI taxonomy): Eukaryota > Viridiplantae > Streptophyta > Magnoliopsida > Asterales > Asteraceae > Cichorium > Cichorium intybus. Next base: position 93,032,763 of record CM042014.1, read on the forward strand.
CGGTGCATGAGTCGGTGAAGTGGGTCGCGAAGATGACTCTCTCTGGATGTCCCTGCCTCGTAGAATACATTGGACAACGATGTCCAAACCTTCATATTGGCAGCCCTCTCGGGTTGCCCCTGAATGCACGTCGTAAGGAACTGCGTGAAGTGGCGGTGCTGTAGGTCCGCCTCCGTGTATATACCAGTACGCCTCCCAAACTCCCGGAGGTTGCACTCCCTGTGCACACCCCCCAATCGAAACCGTATCAACCTGGCACGAGGATCTGCCGAGCCCGGTGCAAACTGGACTTTGGATAAGAACTCCAAGAGAAGCTTGGTGTATACTGTGTCCTCCTCGTTGGCCATAAGCCTGTCCCAGCCCTGGCACGTGAATGATGCATCCCCGTGTGTCCATGTGCGGTGAAGGAATGGCTCCAACTCTCCCCAAAGTCCTGCGTCCCTGAGGATGTCCCGGTCAATGATCGTCGCCTCGAGAACCCGACAACCTACTAAGGCATCCCTCCTGGAGCTATACTCCAGGGAGCTGACTGGCCCCTCGGGAAACTGGAGTCCTTTTCTTCCCCACCGCACCGCGGCGCGGCCCAAGAACAAGGGCACGGCGCGGCGAGCGGCTGTTTCAAAATCCAAACCCAAAATCTCGATTTAACCTGTTTAAACTCAATCCAAATACACTATAAGGTAGCCTAAGTGCCGACTAACTCAACTAGGGTCATTATTTGGCAAAATAAACACCCTACGAGTCAACATTGGCGATTTCTAAGTTTTTGAGTTTTTGGAGAAATCAACCAAATTAACTGCCTAACCACTAGTTTAAACATGTAAAAACTAGTTAGAATGACGTACCTTGGTAGCACGAATGAAATGAGCAAGAAAAAAAAACCAGAAATTTTTGATGATCAGAGCTCCGAGGCGTCGTGTGTGTGAATAGTGTCGCGGCTTACCTTAATATCGAAGAAATCCGACCGATCAATTCCCGTGGCACGGTTGTGAGCTAACCGCGACGCGCGTACTCCCAAATCAACCCCTGCGCATCGGGTTGGTTTATGATCCCGCAGCGTGCAATCTGCCTGACCGCGGCACGGTCATTAAAAATCCAAATTTTTTCAAAACAACCCCACACTTTCCTTGGACCAATAATACCTGCAAATGACGATGATATACTTTCCTAATTATCCTAAGAATACAGTACCTAACCTATGAAAAGATGGGTTGCCTCCCAACAAGCGCTAAGTTTAACGTCTTTAGCCAGACGTACTGTTCCTTCTCTTATTCGTCTTGAATTCCTGTGGCATCTCCTTGTGATTTGGTGCAAAATTATGGGCCATCATTGTCATCAATGAAGTGAGCTGAGTCATTCTGTCACTAACCCCGCTAATCCATGTTGTTGGGCTTCCAGGAGCTGAAAGACCTTTGCTTCTCTTTCCCTCGCATCCTTCTCGTACTGTTGGTGCCTTGCTTCCAACATCTCCATCATGTCCAGCAGCTGCTCCTTGTCGATGGTGGACAACGGATGCTCCTTTGTGTCCTTAAAAACTTCCTCTTGTCCTCCTTCTCCCGGTCGCGTCCATATTGTTCCTTTGTCCCTAACCCCAGGCTCCATCAGCAAGTTGCTGTCTAGATTCTTATCATTATACAGTAGAGGTAGAGATATGGGACTGCCAAACATATTTAACCTTCTTTTTCTCGACCCGAAGAAAATGTCCAAATCTCCTGTTTTGCAGTCGATCATAGCGCCAGCTGTAGCCAAGAACGGGTGTCCTAATATCAATGCAGGCGTATCTTCCTGACTCTCATACTCCATGACTAAAAAGTCCACTGGGTAAAAGAAATTCCCAACTTTTACTATGCCATTAATAAGCTTACCTCAGGATACTCTAGTTGACTGATCAACCAGCTGTAACACAGTCTTTGCTGGCTCTAATTCTTCATTCTTGTACTTATCATACAAGTATCCCGGTAGCACATTCACACTTGCTGCCAAATCTAGCAAGGTGTTCTGAATGACCACATCTCCTACAGTAGCAGTGATCAGTGGTGATCCAGGATCCTTTTCTTTCTTGGGGAGTGTCCCTGACAGTGCCTCACTCGCCTTAATAGTCAACCTCACAGTGTCAGGTGTGGGAATATTACTTTTTCCGTTTTTCTCACACATCTCCTGAAGAATTCTTGTATCCTCGGGAGCGTTCTTAAGTTCATCCTACAGCGGTTGGTTCATCGATGGCCCTGTCGATTTAGATGCTTCTTGCTTTGTCTTCCCCTTCTTGTCCTTCTTTCTTTGTTTGATCCCAGCTATTGTCGGCTGCTTTTCCTCCTGACCATCCTTATTCTCCTCTGGTTGAGCTTCCTTCTCAATAGGAATTTCCTTTAATTCCTTGTCTTCCCTATTTTCCTTTTCACTTTCCACTTCTTCCTTAACTTCTTCTTCTTTACTCCCTGCCTCATTTCCAGATTCTAGTAGATCTTCCAGAGTGACTTTCCTCCATTCAGCATCGACAGTGTTGACATGTTCCTTTCCGGCTCGCTGACCATGGGTCGGATTGACTTCTGTGGTACTTGGCAGCTTCCCATTATCTCTTTTCCGTTGGTCTTCAGCCATTTGGGCGATTTGTATTTCCATATTGACGATGGCTTTCGCATTGGCTTGTGATTGCTGTTGTGTTGCATTGAACATTTCATACATTTTTGCGAACAGATCCTCCTGCGTCCCTGGGGCATTGTTGATGGAATTATTGGGCCCCCTATTGTTGCTGCTACCATTTCCATTGGTATTACCATTCACCGGTTGATGCTGCCTGGGTGGGTTGGATGACTGCCCCTGGTGGTTGTTCTGCCTCTGGTTATTGAAATTCTGCTGACCTTGGTTATATGGTCTGTAGGGTCTTCCATTGCCATATTGTCCTTGACCCTGACCATAGACTTGATTCGCTTCTTGAGTCTTCGGTCCTCCTTGACCTCCTTGTGGCTGACTCTGAGGTCCATTCTGTAGAGTAGACACAAGCCTATCAAAGTTCCTATTGAGCTCACTTATCTCCTTCTTCACATCCTTTTTCCAGTCGGCATCGGCTCCTACTGCTGCGGCAGTGCTTACCGTCTTCCTTGTATAAAAATTTTCCTTGGAGCCATTACTTAGTTGCTCCAAAAACCGCCAAGCCTCCTCCGGGACTTGCATCATAATAGTGCCACTAGATGACGCGTTGATCATGGCTTGGTTTGTCTCACTTGCTCCTTCAAAAATACATTGACCAATTGCCACTTGGGAATATCGTGATGAGGGCATGACCTCATCAACTCCTTCTGACGGTCCCATGCTTCATGAAAAGCTTCTCCAGGATTCTGCTGGAAATCCTGAATAGGCCTCCTAATTTCCGTCGTCTTGCTTGCCGGATAGAATTCTTGTAAGAACTTAGCTTTGAGTTGGTCCCATATAGTGATGCTATTTGAGGGTAAGGATGTAAACCAATATTTGGCTTTGTCCTTAAGAGTGAATGGGAACAATCTTAGTCTAAAAAGGTTCTTATTAGTATTCCTAGGGGTATTAGCATTGGCTATGGCTATAAACTCATACAGGTGATTGTATGGGTCATCCTGTTTGTACCCCGTAAATTCCGATAGTATCCCTAACAACTGAGGCCTAATTTCTACTTGAGATTCTATATCCTCAGGAATGTAAATGGGCGACGAGTCATCGTACTCCTATGGCTGGAAGTGCGATGCAACCGATTGCCTTCTCGGTTGTGCAAAATACAAGGGTTGAGCAGGATTACCGTAAAAGTGATGATCATTGTATCTCTACTGACCTTGTGGTGGTTGATACTGTTGTGCTCTTCTTGGAGGTCCCCGACCTCGGTTCCATGGTTGCTGTGGTGCTGGTGGAACCCATCCTTCATCTTCTTAATCATATATCTCCTCAGCCTCTTGATACTGGTACTGCTGCTGAGGTGGTTGCTGGTATTGTTGTTGCGGTGGTATAGGTTGGAATGTGGCTTGAGGTTTAAAAAGTACTGGTGCTGGTTGAGAAATGGGCTGGGAAATGGGTGTCTGTTGTCTAGATACTGGGGTGCCATCACGGGTCGGCGCTCCCCAAGACATGGCAGATGTAAATGGGTTTGTGGATTGAGGTTGGGATAAAGGTTGAAATGGTGGAATCGACGACGGAGTGCATGAAGGTATAGGTGCAGGGGCTGAAGCTGCACCACCGGTAGCACTCGTGCTCCCAATGTGAAATTCTGAAACCGGGGGAATAAATGACATCCTCGTTGCCTCACCCGAGGGTTCCTGGGCAACACCTACCAAACTACTACTGACAATACTAAAACTCATTGTATTCAAACGCCTACGTGCACGGATCTTGCACGCAGTTCGCTCAACCTCTGAGTCAAAAAGCAAAGGGGATAATTACTCACCCCTACGGGTATGCATGCACTAATGCAACATGACCGAAAAATCAAAAACCAAAAATCAAAATTACTAACCAACTAAAAGAAACTAAACTTAAAAGTCCTACAAATCACCTAATCTCAAGCTCACAACTCTCCGGCAACGGCGTCAAAATTTGACATGCGCAGCGGTCGTCATGCGGTCAAAAATAAGAAAACCTCACTCTCACTTAGCACAGTGGAAGTCAGGGTCGATCCACAGGAGTTACGTGGTCGAGTCAGGTGACAGATTACAAACTGCAGTGTCACAGCTACAGTCAGAGGACCTAGTTCCTAGCTTTTGACTATCAATCCCAAAGAGCCTAAACTAAACTAAAACTACTAACCAAACCTAGTCACTTGCTGAAATTAGAAGTGCATCTCTAATTCAGAAGCAAACAAAGGCAATTCAACATCAAACACAAACCAAGCATAAACTGAACCAATAACTAAAGTCCGAATGAACAGTCACTGGCTAAGTTCAAACCAAAAGCTAACCCTAGTTGGCCACTGAAATCAGCAAGGGAAATCAGTCCAATCAAGGTCATTCAAGCATCCCAACACAAAACAAACATCCACAATCCAATCACAAGCATAAATACCGAAAAAGAGCAATTACTTAACATAAACTGAATGATTATTATCAACCAAAACAGATTCCAAGGTTCCAAAACAGTAACCAAAGAATCCAAAAACAGAAACTAGAACTAAGTATCAATGGTTGTCACTCCCAAAGATATTAGCCACTAATACTAACTATTGAACTAAATGAAAATTAAATGTAAAAACATAGAAATACCAAAAGATGGTTCTTGAAGCTGAATCTCGGAGTCAAAGAGCCTTGGGGGTCGATTCTACACCAGGTCTTCGCTAGTTTTTTTTTGACCTAAAAGCCTCTATTTATAGTTGCAAAAATCTCGAGACCGCGCCGCGCATTTATGGATCCCGTGTCGCGCGTAGGGGTTTATCCCCGTTTCTTCAGAATTTGAATGTGTTCCACCGCCTCATCACCGCGTCGCGCCTTGATGTTTTCCGCGGTGCGCGTACGTATTTTCTGATTTTGCCTTGATCTTCAAACTTCTTCCAAATTGCATGCTTTTAGCCCCTGTTTTCATTATTTCTTTCCAAACAAGTGCTGGCACGAAAAGTGAGTAATACCAGTAGATATATGATATAATTTCACTAAGAATAGGGCTCAACAACGACTAAAATGTATGATATTACTAGGCGTTGTCATATAACCATAGGGATACCTTTAAAGGTCCAAGGGCCATTAGTGATCGTATTTTGGAGCCCTAGATCATCACTAAATTTAAAAAGATAAATCCCATGACCATTTAAAAGAACATCCTCAAGACCAAATTTAGACCACATCTTGGAGGCAAGATATCTAACATCGGAGTATGTGATTTTTCCGCCGACAAGGTAGCTGCAAATAGTTCGGGCATGTTTTTCACATATCTTTTTAACGGCGGTCAAAGGAATATCGACTGGAATATTACTATCATTACTAATATTAGGAATAAACCGATAATTTTCGTTAGAGTGTTTATGCGGACCACTTAAAATATTAGGTGAGGAGTTAACGAACAAAGGCAATTTTCTAGCCCAAGCATTTTCATTCTTATTTTCGGAATCCATCTTATAATTACTATTAAATTGTTCATGGGAATTAAAGGATGGAACAGATTGAGATATAACATTCAGGTCGTTGACAGTAGGTTTAGAGGAAATTATAGAAGAGGAAGTGGAGTTGGGACAAGGGAGCTTGGGTCCAATGGGTTGATGATTAGCAAAGGCTGATCGGAAGCTAAGAGAGCCGTTGGAATTCGAGGAGGGAGGGGGCCCAAAAGGGAAGAGGTGTCAACAGGCCTTGGGCCGATAATAGAAGGAGAGGGAGGGGTCCAGTGGGCAAAGTTAGAGGGGGGACGAGAGACAAATTGGGGGCGACGCTCTTAGCATGGGAACTTTTTTTGGAAACAGCATATATGTATATATATATATATATATATATATATATATATATATATATATATATATATGTATATATATATATATATATATATATATATATATATATATATATATATATATATATATATATATATATATATATATATATATATAAAGAACGACAAGCAGAGCAAGAAGCTAAAGCTTTGGCAAGTTACAGGAAACAATAGTAGAAATAACAACCATTCAACAAAATGGAGATAAACAATCAATCCACCTATCTATGACACCTTTAGTTCTATACTTAAACCATGAATACACTTGTGAGATTACTTCATCAGCGATCTTCGCAGGCGTGGTACGTACTTGCTTGAACACCTTATCATTCCTCGCTAGCCACGTGAACCATAGTAGACCATATGCGATTGCGTTAAACCTTTCCTTCTTTTTTGGACAATTTCCCCAATGTGCTGCAAAATCAAGAAAGTTTACCACTCCATCAAAACGTATACTCGGTATACCACACCATTTGAAGATCCAGTCCCTAGCCTCCGAAGCAATACAACATTTTATCAATAAATGATCCGTTGATTCTTTTTTCGTATTACACAAAGGGCATTTATCAATTTGTAATACTATTCCCCTTCTTTCCAAGTTTTCTGCTACTAGTATTCTATTTAGAGTAATTGTATTGCTTCCTACCTTTTGTTCCTACTCACATTCCTACCCATGTTAAATGATGACACTTGTCATATTTAATAAAAGTAATAATATTTAAATACACATGTCATGATATCATATAAGTAGGAATATGGGTAGGAATAAAAGGTAGGAACAAAAACAATTTCTCATTGAAAGAGGACCTTCCATATGAAGCATCTTGTTTTTAGTGGAACCGCCATGGACCAGTCAATGCACATATTCGGCCGAGACGTCACGCTCTTGGAATCTATTAATTTTACCATCTCACCTACTATGTATATACCACTTGCATTCCATTTGTAATGAAAACCATCTTCCTCCTTATTCATATTTACCTCATCAAGCATCAAACATAAATTATAGAGGTCTGAGACAGCATCACCATTCATATTTTGCTCTTAGCATGGGAACTAGGGGGCACATTTAACGCATAAGTAAAGTCCATATGGGGAAAAGTAAAAATCGAGTCGCCTGGGGAGAGAGAGTCATTTTGAGGGGCATGATTCACGTAATCCATGGGATGGTCAAAATCTTTCTCATTTTCAATAAAGAAAGTATCTTTAACCTCCTTATTTAATTGACAATTTAACTTTTTACCCATTTTAGTATTAACTAGTGGGGACCTGTGCTATGCACGGGTTAACTCAGTTCGACGGGTAGCCGGGCTCGTTGAGTGGGTCGAGGTGTGTCACGGATCTGTCAGGTCATTAATCATCTTATATGTTTTTGTGAGTATGTAATTTTTAAAGCAATGATTGGTATCAAAAAATAATTCAAGCTCAAAACCCTTGACACCATCAATTAAAGTTTTGAAGTATAATAGAAATAAATGAAAGTAGTATGCTATAATACACAAATAAATGAAGGTATGTTGCTATTTAAACAACAAATTACCTGTAATACAAAGTGAATACACACCCTTTCATCTGCAATTATATGTATTTTTCGCAATTCATCAGCAGCAATTGCATAAACATCAGTCAAGAATATATATATATATATATATATATATATATATATATATATATATATATATATATATATATATATATATATATATATATATATATATATATATATATATATATATATTGTACTTTCACTTTTTTACTTAATCTTTATTTCGTTTCTTTTTTGGACTGATGAATGTGAATAAATAACCATTTTACCCTTGTAATACTCGAAAAAACAAATTCATAGATCAACATATTCATCAAAAGAAACATGAATGATTATTTCTTTTACCTAACAATAACCAAGATTAAAATTGTAAAATGAGTGTTACCAGTACGTTGTGTAGAAGATCCACATTGGTATTTTCATCTCCTTTATAAAAGGGGTGTGATTTGTGTTTCTTAAGAATAAAAAATATTAAATCGAAAAAAGTAAATTACAATAATTTCCAAAAATGATATTTGCTAATAGTATCTAATTGAAATAAGAAATTAATAGTTTCTTAAGAATAAATAAATATTGTTTGATTATAAACCATTGTTTGCATAAAATAAGAGTGCATAAGTAATTTCTACAAAGACGTAAGATTTTGAATAAGATTTCACATAAATGGAAACTAGAGTACATAGGTAAACACATAGTGTTTGGGGATTTAGGTTTTAAGTTTAAGATTTAGGGTTTATTGGTTATAAATTAGCTGAAGCACGTTGACCTCTCAATACTGACTGATTATTAAATAATTTAAGGTTGGTTTAATAGTAGATCAACTTTTGGATTTTGGTTTTTATCCTTTAAACTTAAAAACTTTATGGATTTTGGTTTTTATCATCTATTTTGATTTATCAAATCAATTGTAGAATGCAGTAACTCTTTTAAGTTGACCAGACCTTCTTTTTATTACGAAAGAGTAAGGATATGCAAAAAAATTCAGAAAACACAAATATACATGTGAAAAAAGATCAGATCTACATCACACTTTTTCTGAAAAGTATACACTTACCCTATGATTGTCGGTATTCTCACAATCTTCCGCATATTTTTTAGAGTAAACGATTTAAACAGACAACCACACAATGTAATGGAATCACAAATTCCAATTCCAATTCCAAACATGAACTTACTTTTTTTTCATTTGAGATATTTCCTGGATTGTTGTCCTTAAAGTCAACAGTGATTCTTTACACATAATAACAACATATTTACAATTCGTTACTCATAATAGCAACGTACTTACAATTATTTACCAATAATAACAATATGTAACAAAGTGTATTGCTATTATTGGTAAAAATAAAATACACCGGTAAAGAAATGTAAGTATGTTGCTATTATAGGCAAGAAATAAGTACATTGCCCATATTAGTAGTGACATCAAAGTACATTTTGACATTTTCATTACCTGAAACACTTTATAGGCTTTATCTAGCATCAGTTGATATGGCAGTTCTACAGAAAAGGTCCCCACCTAACGAACTCAATCAGACTATAAAAAATAAGCATAGGGGTAAATCAGTAAAAACACAAACCTGAGCATTAAGACTACCCGTATTAATAAGCATCCTTGAATCAGAGTCCACCACAAAAAGATAAGCACAATTTTCAAAATAAGGAACAAATTTGCAAGAGAACTCTCTGAATGAAAATTTCAAAGTAAAACATCCTAATAAGAAAACCATGAAAATATAATGCTAATTTAGTAAATTTCAAAAGTAAAATGACTTAATAAGAAAAAAAATGAAGCACAATTCTGTAATAGAAAGAGATTAAAGTAGGATGCTATAATACACAATTGACCGAAAGTACGTTGTTATTTCTTCCATTTACCACTTACCTTTTTTCTGCATGAAGGTCATGACCTACAGTTGGAGATGATCAGATTATAGAGGTGATTACAGGCCCTGGAGCTTTGTAACATGTGATTGAAGAGTGCTTAAATATAACGCATTATCTTTCGTCGTCTAAGTTAACAACCTGAGTTATAATTCTTGTTAAAATGACCATTATGCCGTTCGACCCAAAATTTAACTGTTAAGAAACTTCAAAACAGGCCAAATTTTGAAGGGTAAGATTTTTTGCAAATCAGCTGTGATCAGGGATAATATTTGTAATTTATTTTATAATATAATCTTCTTTTGGATAAAATTGTATTGTAATTTAATCTTGTCCCTTTTAGGTACCTATGTGACCTAAGTTAATACTGTGGCTCTTTATCTTTTTTTAATGACCATTGTGCCCTTGGACCATAGATTTAAGGCCTAAGTTAATTTTATCCGAGATAATATTTAGAGTGTTACCTCATGTTCAATGCTGTCTGTTTCCTCTTATGTGGTACGATGCAGATCCACATAATCTTTCATATGCTCTATCAATAATTATTCTAGAATCCCAATTCTTTCTAGCTGAGAAATAAAAGAAGAACTGCTAGTAGAAACATAAGTCGAAATAAATAAAATAAAAAACAAAAATATTGACAAAACCAATCTTACGTGGGCGACCTTATACTCAAACACAGAATTGCTGCACACATTTATTCGATTTCAAGTATCTGATTAGAATTTATTGGTCTTTGTTATTTTTTGTTCCGGAAATGGCGGGGATTGAAGGTGGGGACAGAGAACAACAGTCTGGAACAAAAAGTAAACAAATTAATCAGCCAAAAATAGTCAAACCACATATTAGAAAGTGCAGATAAATCAATAAATGGAGAATTTAAAAACATGAGTAGATTTGATATATACCTTTTCATTATATCCCTTTAAATTCTAAATCACTTTGGTGCCATCCAAAATGGTGTCCCTACAAATGTCTGTCACCAAAAAAATAAAATAATAATAAAAAATATAAAAAACTTTGACATTTTTAATAAACTAATACAAAAGAACCCTATAATACCTTTCTTCAAGAAATGGTACCGCTTAGTTGTGTAGACACACCAAAGTCAGCAACTTTAACAACAGCATTGGCAGTCAACAAAAGGTTTGCAGCTGTCAAAATGTGAGACAAGTTTAAACTTTACAAAAAAAAAGTTCATAAATTTACATTCTTTATTAATAAAAGAAAGTAGGGCAACCTTTAATATATCTGAACTGTGCGTAATTCAGTGGCTAATCTATTGATCCATGTTTACCCTTGGTCGTATAGACTACAGTATGGAACCTTGCAAGTCAAAAGAAACGCCCATACATCTCTGCCATAAGAAATCAAGTTAATTACGAAAATGCCATTCTTGTAATTTGAAGTTTTTATGAGTAATACCTGCATGACCGGTCCAAAATTGGATTAACTCTCATGAAAGGTGGCCATCTAGGTGAGCTTGGAGAGAATCGTAGTTGACCCACCTCAAAAAGCGAACATTTTTTTCATTTTTATGAACATCTTTAACTAATATGAAGTTTTTTTTTGGTAAAAGAAGAATTATTGCTTACAGTAGTGGGATGACTGATTCTAACACCAAGGAAAATGGCTCTGGTTGGTTTGGTTTTTAGTAAGGCCTCTAAACCAGACTTGAAATCTCAAATAGAATCCTGCCCTTAAAAGGTGTAATAGAACCTATGAAAAGGGATATTTGTTGGATTATTTAGATGATTACGATCGGAGATAGGTACACAAACTTACTGGTGAATCTTTTCCGCCATTGAAGCTGAATGCGACCTCTTCAATGCTGATAAGTGAAACAATGTCAAAGAGAATCAAATGATCGAGAAAGAGACATTAATAGATAGAGATTGCCGGTGTGTATTCTTAAATCTCTAAAAACCCAAATCAGTCTCACCAAAATTACACCATATAACGGTGAAGCAAAATCGGAGTAATCGGATAATAGAATTTCGCGATAAGAAATGTACATGTGAAACTGAAACTTACGGGTAAAGAGCAAGAGCCCTTTGAATAACATTGACGGCGTTATTGACAACGCCTAGTAATATCAAGTATTTTAGGCGTTGTTGAGCCGTGTTTTAGTTAATTTATTATTATTAATTGGCTAATATCACTTACTTTTGTGTCAAAGTGCTTGGAAATGTTTTTAGTGTAAATGCAGGGGTTTTAGTGCAATTATGGAGAAGTTGTGGAGCGAAAAAGGCAAAAAGTTGGACCTGACAGAAATAGAGGCGCTATCTCTTGAGATAGAGCCGCTATCGACAATAGAGCCGCTATTTCTTGAGATAGCGCCGCTATCTCGCGACCGGATAAAATCTTCGTTTTTGAATTCCGAAATTACGGGATAAGGCAACACGCGCGTCGCGGTTTCTAAGTGGTCGCGACGCGGAAACCCTAATTTCGCACCATTATAAATACCGGAGTCCCGTCCGACTTTTCACTCATCCCGAGACGCGAAGGAGGGATCCGAAGGCACAATTTCGTCAGTTTTTCAGTGGGAATCAATATTTTGGTTAGTAATTTAGTTTTTCTCTTGTTTTATCAACTCGGTATTGAGGTATTCCGCAATCGGGATTTCCGTCGATTACTCGATGTTCATTTAGATTCATAGTTTCTTATTTCAGTAGAATAGTCATTAGTTTAGATCTGATATTTGATTGTATGGTTTGGATTTGAATTGGATTTGGATTTATAAAAGTCAATCATTCGGTTTGATGTTTAATTGCACTTTTTCGGGATTGTTTCTATTGAATGCTTGTTTGGATGTTTTGGAATTGTCATTGCTTCTGATTTTTCTGGAATTTACTTTTGGAATCAGTAAGTAATCTTAGTTTATCTTAGTTTAGTTTAGTTCATGCTTGATTTGGGTTTTGGCACTTGTTTTAGTATTGGGTTTTTTGTGTGATTTTTGGGAAAGTAGAAGCAATACCGCTGACTGTAGCTGTGACACTACAGTTGGTAATCTATCGTCTTATCCTAACCACGTAACTCCTGCGGATCGACCCTGACTACCACTGTGCTAGTGTGTGTTAGGTTTTTCTTATTTTTGACCGCACGACGACCTAGGCGTGTCAAATTTTGGCGCCGTTGCCGGGGAGTTGTGCGCTTAGGATAGACGATCAGTGGTATTTTTCTTTTGATGTTTGATTCTAGTTTTTTGATTTTTGGTATGTGTACATCTTCATAATGGGTGATTACATGTACCCGGATCAGGATTATGAGAATTATGAAAATCCGGCCGACACCTATTATGAGGATGATTCCTACAATGGATCATTCGATGACAATGGATGGCGGACCGAGGAGTCATCTCAGCTTGAGAATTATGTAACTTGGGCCCAACTTTGAGTATTCATGTATAACAACTACCATGAGCAGAAGGACCAGGCTGAAGCTCTTGAAAAAGTGCAAGCTTCATTAGATAGGTTAGAGGAAAGTTGGAAATGTTCACCACCTTCGCCAGAACCGGAGGTGAGTGATTTTTATACCAATGATAATGTGTGTGAACTTGCATCACCTGAATATGTGATGGAAGGGTATGCTAGTGTGTGTTAGGTTTTTCTTATTTTTGACCGCACGACGACCTAGGCGTGTCAAATTTTGGCGCCGTTTCCGGGGAGTTGTGCGCTTAGGATAGACGATCAGTGGTATTTTTCTTTTGATGTTTGATTCTAGTTTTTTGATTTTTGGTATGTGTACATCTTCATAATGGGTGATTACATGTACCCGGATCAGGATTATGAGAATTATGAAAATCCGGCCGACACCTATTATGAGGATGATTCCTACAATGGATCATTCGATGACAATGGATGGCGGACCGAGGAGTCATCTCAGCTTGAGAATTCTGTAACTTGGGCCCAACTTTGGGTATTCATGTATAACAACTACCATGAGCAGAAGGACCAGGCTGAAGCTCTTGAAAAAGTGCAAGCTTCTTTAGATAGGTTAGAGGAAAGTTGGAAATGTTCACCACCTTCGCCAGAACCGGAGGTGAGTGATTTTTATACCAATGATAATGTGTGTGAACTTGCATCACCTGAATATGTGATGGAAGGGTATGCTAGTGTGTGTTAGGTTTTTCTTATTTTTGACCGCACGACGACCTAGGCGTGTCAAATTTTGGCGCCGTTTCCGGGGAGTTGTGCGCTTAGGATAGACGATCAGTGGTATTTTTCTTTTGATGTTTGATTCTAGTTTTTTGATTTTTGGTATGTGTACATCTTCATAATGGGTGATTACATGTACCCGGATCAGGATTATGAGAATTATGAAAATCCGGCCGACACCTATTATGAGGATGATTCCTACAATGGATCATTCGATGACAATGGATGGCGGACCGAGGAGTCATCTCAGCTTGAGAATTCTGTAACTTGGGCCCAACTTTGGGTATTCATGTATAACAACTACCATGAGCAGAAGGACCAGGCTGAAGCTCTTGAAAAAGTGCAAGCTTCTTTAGATAGGTTAGAGGAAAGTTGGAAATGTTCACCACCTTCGCCAGAACCGGAGGTGAGTGATTTTTATACCAATGATAATGTGTGTGAACTTGCATCACCTGAATATGTGATGGAAGGGTATGCTAGTGTGTGTTAGGTTTTTCTTATTTTTGACCGCACGACGACCTAGGCGTGTCAAATTTTGGCGCCGTTTCCGGGGAGTTGTGCGCTTAGGATAGACGATCAGTGGTATTTTTCTTTTGATGTTTGATTCTAGTTTTTTGATTTTTGGTATGTGTACATCTTCATAATGGGTGATTACATGTACCCGGATCAGGATTATGAGAATTATGAAAATCCGGCCGACACCTATTATGAGGATGATTTCTACAATGGATCATTCGATGACAATGGATGGCGGACCGAGGAGTCATCTCAGCTTGAGAATTCTGTAACTTGGGCCCAACTTTGGGTATTCATGTATAACAACTACCATGAGCAGAAGGACCAGGCTGAAGCTCTTGAAAAAGTGCAAGCTTCTTTAGATAGGTTAGAGGAAAGTTGGAAATGTTCACCACCTTCGCCAGAACCGGAGGTGAGTGATTTTTATACCAATGATAATGTGTGTGAACTTGCATCACCTGAATATGTGATGGAAGGGTATGCTAGTGTGTGTTAGGTTTTTCTTATTTTTTACCGCACGACGACCTAGGCGTGTCAAATTTTGGCGCCGTTGCCGGGGAGTTGTGCGCTTAGGATAGACGATCAATGGTATTTTTCTTTTGATGTTTGATTCTAGTTTTTTGATTTTTGGTATGTGTACATCTTCATAATAGGTGATTACATGTACCCGGATCAGGATTATGAGAATTATGAAAATCCGGCCGACACCTATTATGAGGATGATTCCTACAATAGATCATTCGATGACAATGGATGGCGGACCGAGGAGTCATCTCAGCTTGAGAATTCTGTAACTTGGGCCCAACTTTGGGTATTCATGTATAACAACTACCATGAGCAGAAGGACCAGGCTGAAGCTCTTGAAAAAGTGCAAGCTTCTTTAGATAGGTTAGAGGAAAGTTGGAAATGTTCACCACCTTCGCCAGAACCAGAGGTGAGTGATTTTTATACCAATGATAATGTGTGTGAACTTGCATCACCTGAATATGTGATGGAAGGGTATGCACCGTGGGAAAGTCAAGAGACCACTGAGAGGGTCGAAAATGTTGTTGAGGAAGATGTTGTAGGTGACAATGCTACCTCTGACTCAACAACTTTTGATGTTTTTGATATTTTTGAAAATGTTGATAATGTCGAGCTGGTGATGAGAGAATCCATACCATCACCAGACGATTTGATTGATGAGGAGGTTGTGGAGGAGGCTGTAAGTGACAGTACAGACCCCAGCCCAACAATTCCTAAAAATTTTGAAAATTTTGAGCATTTTGAAAGTAAGGATCTGGTGATTGGTGACTTTGTACCACCACTAGATCAAACTAGTCGCTCACTCTTGGTCCCGATCCACCTGTTGGACGATGATCAAGAAGATGATGCTGACGAGTTGGTTTTTGAAAATAAGAAACATGATTTTATCGGCACTCATGATCCATTCATGAATGGAAAATTAGATGTGATTAATACCATCGATGAGGACATTCGGGAGCATCTCAATATGTTGCCTCCCGATCCCATTCGATTGGAAAACCTTTATTGGTACTGCAAGCCAAAATTGCAAACTGAAGATAGAACACGCGCCTACAGCTTCTACAATCGTAGATCCATTCAACAACAAAAACGAATCCTCCCCGCCCGACCGGTCAACTGCCAGTTGACCGAGGAATCAGGGATTATGGAACATTTGCAATATAGGCTGGTTCAAGGGGGGTACGACAAAGACGAGCTTACTTACACTTGTCGAGCCATTGACAACATTGTTCACATGGAAGGACCCATTTACCGGGAGGTATTCTTGCAATTTCTTGCAAGCTACCAATTTGATCGTCAGCCGCTGGGAATGGATATGGAAGAGATGGTGCAGTTCCGGTTGGGTAATCACAACCGAAGCTGCAGCTTACGGGAATTTGGCTATCGCATCGGGTTATACACTGAGGAAGAATCAGAGGTACCAGGGTTCGCCACCTTCCATCGACAGGCTAATTATGATGCCGATGACTCATTCTCTCCTGCTGACTACTGGAGCACCATATCATCCACGCGGTATCATGAGAATACCGTACGCGAGGGGCTGATGCATCTACCATCGCATCGCATGCTACATCGGTTGATATTAACCATGGTTTGGCCTCGTGCGGACGAGGATCGGGTGTTACCACGTGAGTTACATCTTATGTGGTGTCTGACACGGATGCTTCAGACATGCAACATGCCATATTTCGTGGCCGATTACTTAAAACAGATCACAGATGAGCCACTGAAGCAAATTGCCCTCGGCGGGGGACATTATGTGATGAATCTAGCCCGATCCTATGGGTTGCTATCTGAGTACACTACCCGTGGGATGACAATTGTTCAGCCAGTTCCCTTCAGCCCGCCGATTACCATTTCCCGAGATGTGATTTATGTCGACGACGGGGTCACCACAACTGAGCGATCCCCATTTCCGGTGTTGAAGACCAAGCCGTCCACTTCCAAAAAGCGACCACGGGTGACTATTCATCCACCCCGAGGACTTTCCTCGGCCACCATGGAATCGCGGTACTTGGCCGATGAAGTGAAGGATGTTAAAAAGGCTTTGCAAGTCCATACGAGGGAACACCAGTTACAGTTGATTGTAGCACAGGAGGTTAACAGACGAACAGAGAATACACAGACGCAGCTCCTGTGGTTATCGGACTGTATGATCGCCCTCATGGCAAAGCATAAGTGTGTTCCGCCAAGACCCCAGCCGACTATCAGAGAAGAAGAGGAGGAACCCATGGAGGAGGACCCTGAAGAAGATGAAGATGATTATGCTGACACTGCGCATAATTGAAAAGGATGGATGTAATTATTTTGATTTCTTTTTAGTACATTTTTGATTTTCATTTTATTAGAATTAGCTTAAAGATTTGTTTTTAGAAAGTTGGTTAGGACAATAAGCCTCCTGCAGGCATTAGATATTAATAATAAAACAATGGTTTTGGTGTGTTGAATTGTTTCTTGTGAGATTTGAAATTTGGATAAATCTGCTGAAATTACCGCGCCGCGACATCCATATATAGCGCGACGCGGTCATTTCTCATTTGACGCTGTTTTAATCTCACGAAATTACCGCGACGCGCATCCTTCAATTACGCGCCGCGGTCATCCGCAACACATACACATCTTTTTGTATATTTTGTGTTTATATTTTATTTCTGTCATGTGTGTTTTTAATTTGTTTGTTGAGTGATGCATGATATACCAATTTTGAGAAGGAGTTGTCTCAGACAAGTGTGGGGTCACCGTGCCCCCTCCACTTGTCTCGACCACCGGCGTGTTCACTGTAGCGCTACAACTCCAGAATACGAAATCGAGGATCCGTTTGTACGCAATTATACCTGTGATATTGAGCACCAAGCAGTCTATCGTCCAAAAAGGGGTAACTCTTTCTCCCTTGTTTTGAAATAAATTTTGTACAACGGGGACGTTGTACGGTTTTAAGTGTGGGGTGTGGACGGTCGAAAGAGAAATTTTTTTGAAATTTTTGCAAGAATGATCAATTTTCAATTTTTTTAGCAATATTTTTCAAAATTTTTAATAAATTGTAATTTTGAAACGAATGGTTTGTGATTGTTTATAGCATTAGTATTTTTCGAGAAATACTATGTAGTTGTTACCATCCTATTAGTTTAATCAAACAAGTTGAGTTTTAGGAGTTAGACGATTAGAGTGTTTTAGGATTGGAATTTAGGAAGGAAATGTCAATCTGTGGCCTTTGTTGTTCGAGCCGGTAGGTCCGAAAAGGGTGGCCTCGAAGAGGCATTTATGCGCCTTACCACCTAAGATCGTCTGGTCTGGGATAGTATTTCTGAAAGCTCGCTACACGGACATCATCGAAAGTCATGGACAGTTCTTTAGCGGCCTTTAGAATCTGAATGAGTAAGTTTGCTTTTTGCATACCGAAAATTTGTAATCAAGGGTTCTTTAGAAAGTCGTGAATTCCAAAGAATATTCCGATTATGTTTTCACAAACTATTCCATCTAACTCTGGGGATAATAAGCTTTGAAATTAAACACATTCAAAAATTGTTTGAGTCTTAGTTAAAATCAATTAAAAACTCTCTTGCTTGGGGACAAGCAAGGCACAAGTGTGGGGTGTTTGACAACGCCTAGTAATATCAAGTATTTTAGGCGTTGTTGAGCCGTATTTTAGTTAATTTATCATTATTAATTGGCTAATATCACTTACTTTTGTGTCAAAGTGCTTGGAAATGTTTTTAGTGTAAATGCAGGGGTTTTAGTGCAATTCTGGAGAAGTTGTGGAGCGAAAAAGGCAAAAAGTTGGACCTGACAGAAATAGAGGCGCTATCTCTTGAGATAGAGCCGCTATCGACAATAGAGCCGCTATTTCTTGAGATAGCGCCGCTATCTCGCGACCGGATAAAATCTTCGTTTTTGAATTCCGAAATTGCGGGATAAGGCAACACGCGCGTCGCGGTTTCTAAGTGGCCGCGACGCGGAAACCCTAATTTCGCGCCATTATAAATACCGGAGTCCAGTCCGACTTTTCACTCATCCCGGGACGTGAAGGAGGGATCCGAAGGCACAATTTCGTCAGTTTTTAAGTGGGAATCAATATTTTGGTTAGTAATTTAGTTTTTCTCTTGTTTTATCAACTCGGTATCGAGGTATTTCGCAATCGGGATTTCCGTCGATTACTCGATGTTCATTTAGATTCATAGTTTCTGATTTCAGTAGAATAGTCATTAGTTTAGATCTGATATTTGATTGTATGGTTTGGATTTGAATTGGATTTGGATTTATAAAAGTTAATCATTCGGTTTGATGTTTAATTGCACATTTTCGGGATTGTTTCTATTGAATGCTTGTTTGGATGTTTTGGAATTGTCATTGCTTCTGATTTTTCTGGAATTTACTTCTGGAATCAGTAAGTAATCTTAGTTTATCTTAGTTTAGTTTAGTTCATGCTTGATTTGGGTTTTGGCACTTGTTTTAGTATTGGGTTTTTGGTGTGATTTTTGGGAAAGTAGAAGCAATACCGCTGACTGTAGCTGTGACACTACAGTTGGTAATCTATCGTCTTATCCTAACCACGTAACTCCTGCGGATCGACCCTGACTACCACTGTGCTAGTGTGTGTTAGGTTTTTCTTATTTTTGACCGCACGACGACCTAGGCATGTCAGTTATTGTACTTGGTCTCCAGCTTTTGATCATTGCTTTGCCGAATTGCTTTATCGATCTCCATTTATGCGTCTAGTTATTCAAATCTTTCCTGCAAAAGAATCCCAGAAGTGAAGCAGTGGAGCGGTACATAGACGCAAAATCGACAAAGTGGAGACTAATCGGTGGATAAGGGGTTGTCGGAGTCGCACACGAAATTGACGTTACAGATGGAGCAATGGACGGGAAATCGACGGAGTAGACACGAACGACTATCGAAAAGAAACAGTAATCGAGCACATGCAGGACGGAAATTCCACACAGTGAGTAACGTAAGGACAGAGGAAGGGGTAGCAGTGGTGGCAAAGAAGAAGAAGAGCGGTGGCGGAGAAGACAAAGATGGAAAATCCACACATTGGTGATGTAAAAGACGAAACATCGAGAACCGGATCCGTAAAACGACCCATATCCGGGTAAAGACCAGCGTGTCACAACATTTTTTTTTTCGGATGTGGCATGTAACAAACAAAAAAAATTACGGCTTTTAATATATAGATAAATTGCACATGGGGAGAGAGAGACCTCAAATGGCATGATTCACGTAATCCATGAAATGGTCAACATCATTCTCCTTTTCAATAAAGAAAGGGCAGAGTCTATATATCTCCTCCGCTAACAAAATTTGTCAATCAATCAAATCCAAGGCATTTAATGTTAAGAGAGTTTATTATTTTAATAATATAATATGTGACAACTGCCAAATTAGTCAACGAAAGTCAACTTAAGTCAACCAAAGCGTAGGTTAAAGTCAATATGTGAAATGTAAATTTCATAATCTCTACGTTGCATTATTTGATATTATAATATTACGTATGCTAATTTAAGTCAGTTATACGAACAAACCATGCTGAACTAGATGTTTTAATATAAAAAATAAAAAAATAAAAAAATAAAATTACGGCATGAATAGTAACCGGCGTGAATAGTGAACGGTAAAAGTTTAAAACTCTTCGGAATATTACAAATTTTATATCAAAACGTAGATAAAAATACGACGGTTCCGAATATATATTTATATTTGTACCAAACGTTATATATAAAAAGTTATGATAGAAAAACGTTTAATTTAACTTGAAAGCGACATTTGGTTATTAAAATATTTATATAATATTAAAAAAAAAGGTCAAAATGTTTGAAAATTTATTTGTCTCCACAGTTAGGTGGAGATTTGAAAAAAAATGTTTTTTATATTTATTATTATTATTATTGTGGGCCCCACTTTATTATTTATTCAATTTTTCATATTTTACCCTCAAAGAATTCGTATTTTCATTTCGAACACTACGTATTCAATACGTATTTTTAAGTTTATCAATAATATGATGTCGTTTTATAAAACGAAAAATTTACCATCAAACCCGTATCATCGATACGGATAACCTAGTGTTAAAATTTAATATTATTGATATTAGTTTTATATTTAATATT
Organism: Cichorium intybus; assembly: GCA_023525715.1. Classification (NCBI taxonomy): domain Eukaryota; kingdom Viridiplantae; phylum Streptophyta; class Magnoliopsida; order Asterales; family Asteraceae; genus Cichorium; species Cichorium intybus. Next base: position 93,053,924 of record CM042014.1, read on the forward strand.
TTCTTTTTCTATAAAATGAAATTGTATTTACATTTAAACCCTATATTTTTATTAAACTTACAATTAATACCGTTTCGTTAATTCGTTAAAGACTTTTAGTTAAAAAGTTGATATTATTAAACTACGATTTTCGTAGATTATATTTTTATAAACAAAAATCATTTATTTTATATAAAAACTATTAAATCTATTTAAAGAGTATTTTAAGGGTATGTTTTGTCATAAATAAATTTTAAAAGCTATAATCGTCAAATATTTGTATCTTGAGGGCCGCTATACGAAAATAAATTTACTATAAATAGAGGCTTCAATCCTCTCATTTCCTCACACCTCAAATCTCGATCTCTATATCACTAGATAGTATTGTTAGAAGATTGTTCGATATATATAGAAATATACGAAGAATGAGCGTTAGAAGTAGCTATTTTAGTTATAAATATAGTGAGTTCGAGTTAGAAGCACGAAGAGTCGGGCGATCTAACAACAATTGGCCATAAGATCTTAGTCGACATTGTGGTGAGTTCATACCCCTTCTTTTTATATTTATTCAAGTTTTTAAGGGGGAGAATACAAGTTATACTATAAAAATAGTTATTTATACTCATTTATAACAATAGTAAACAAAATGCGAATTTTGTAAACATCATTAAGCAAATCAATTATAATTCCAAAAATAATATTGAATGATCTACTTACGAGGGCAGTATCTAGGCCGATCATTTGGGCTAGGTTGTTGGATTTCCGAAAGGCTTATACGCTGAAAGGGTCCTGCCTCCCCATTTGATCTTCTACCTGGCCGTTCTTTATTTGATAGTCATGGAATATTATATTGGAATTAATAAAGGGTATAACCAATTTATTACACCACTATTGTGGAGACCGGAGAATATATCTTAAAAGAAGTTCTTTATAACCATCTAAATAAGTTATTTCACATATATTTGTACATATATGCTTTTCACAACGGAATACTAAAAATAAACTATTATAAGAATAGTTTGTTGATACAAATGTTACTATGACGTTTTAAAGAAGACAAATAATTATATAAAATATATAATTATTATACATTACTATATTATCATGGGAAAAATGATAATGGACAAATACAAAGGTTTTTCATATACAAACTTTAACAAGTTGATTGATACTTACATTTTTGTGAGACGGGTCTTCATAGTGCTTATTTAAGTACATACTATAAGTCCTGAAATTTATAACCAGAGTCTCGGAGAGAACGTGATATTTGTGTATAGATCTATACGGGATTGACAACCCCGCACCTGAGCTGCTAGCTACAGCTAGACCGACGGGTCTGAGGTGACAAATGTCATAAGAGTCCGACGCCTGAAGAACGTCGAAGCAGGCCTACATGGTCGCAGTATGGTTATAGGACGTCTCGCATGGGAAATCAACTTTATAAATTGTTTACGTGGAAGTATACATTTTCAAATGTTTTATACTACAAGCTACGCTATACATTTTAGTCTTTGGATTTTTAAGACTTGGATACATTCATAAGAAAATATTGGATTTTCTTGGAGTACAATACTACATTTTACAAGGGAAGAGATTCCTTATACAAGTTTTATGGTATTAAAACTACATTTTTACAAGTTACAAATATAAGTATGGTTTTACTTATATACACTGGTTCTATGGGAATTAAAACTATGTTTTATAAAAGGTATAAATATAAGTACGATTTACTTATATATACTAGTTTTATGGAATTAAGTCTACGATTAGTCTACATGTAAACATCTATTTATACGGTTTCATACATGAATAAAACTACGTAATACTATTTTCAAGTATAGAAATACTTATACATTCTCGGTCTTTGGGTTTTAAGAATACGACTCATTTATTAGAAAATATTGGATTTTCTGGTTTCAAACACTATCTTTTTACAAGGAAAATGATTATGGATTTTCTCATACAAAAATCTTATGAACTCACCAACGTAATGTTGACACTCTTTCAAACTACTTGTATTCTCAGTAAATTGATAAGGTAACTACAACCTTTGACGATGGGTCGCTATGGCGTCATACTATGTATTTTGATATCATATTGTAATTGTATTTAAAACATACAATCTTTTGAACTCTTGTAACATTTACAATTATGTATATGATGGATGTGTTTGCTTTGATCACTATTGTACAAACGTTGTTGTGATACTGTTCATGAAGTCATCCACCCTCAGACGTTTCCGCCATCGTGGTTTGGGGGTGTGACAGATTGGTATCAGAGCATTGTTTATAGTGAACTAACTATATCAATCCATTTAAGATATACAACTATAAACACAATGGGACTAAAACTCTCTAAAACAATCTGTACAAAGTATACTTTAAAATACAATGATATTTTTATAAAGTATAAGTACAAGTACATATATACTAGAACATTGTCATAACCAGAACAATACAAGAGTAATAAGATGAGTTGAACACTACGAATAGGCCTAGGTAGTTATGTAATCATACCTAGGACAAATAGAGCCTGATCAACTGTATTTGTCCAATGTATGACTAACATGTACTTAGAAATAGTCGTAGTGAACAACAAGTCTAAAAAGCTTACCAAGAACCATATACAAAGAAACTCTAAAACAAAATATAAATCTAAAATACTACAGGAGTATTTTATAATACTATAGAACCATACATCCAGACACTTTACGTACATCTTATACCCCTATCCTTACATAGTTGACCTGACAATTCGATAATACCTGACCAATAACTATTATCGAAAACCTTCCATCATCCCTACCAACAGTTCCATTAGACTAATATTGGTAGAAATTCAGTCTGAAAGCCGAAGGCGGGCTATGTCACCTGCCAAGTCTTCTGGGTTCTCTTCACTTACGATCTTGAGAAAATCATGGTTAAAACCACTCATCGCAGAAACATAAGGCAGAGATTGCTGATGTGTATAGGTACTGATGAAGCTTCCTCCCTCTTCTGAACCCTTCTTTTCTTGTAAACAGCCTTAAAGGCAGCTTGCCTCAATCTCTTTGTGGTATCAGTTATCTCCAAACTGGAACCCTCGATTATTGCTCTTTTCTCGTTCTCTAGACCAAGTATTATGTCTGCTTTACTAGGATTATTATCGAATTCCTGTTGCATAAATACTTTCAGTCATTACAATCTCATGGTATTAAAATTGGGGAAAAGAAATACAATTCTTAACCTGAGTATGGTTAATAAGAGTTTGTAGACTCTTAATCTTTCGTCGAGGCCAACTTTTGATACCTAACTTTCTACAGCGTTGCTTCAACTGTGTTGATCCAACATTGAGTTCTCTTGTAGCTTCCAAAATGGGCTTGTCAAAATGCATGGATATTGTTTCCTTACTCAACGCATCTCTAGAACCCCTTTTTCTATGAATTTCATAGGTTCTTGGAATCGAGGTTGAAACGTTTTCATTTTGGATCAATTGTGTATGATCCTGATCACTAACACTTTCATTGTTACCTATTATGGGTAATAGTTTTTGATTTCCAGAATCAACCATAAAATTCCCATTATTGAAACTTTCTAAGTTACTTTGGATCAATTGAAAATGATCCTGATATTGAAAACCACCCACAGACTCAGAATTCGCTGAAGTGAGCCTGATAGTGTCGTCGTGGATCGACTATATTTGATCCTGATTTTGAATATCAGTTTGAAACCTCTGATTTGTTAGATATACTCCACTATGTAGTATGGTCACGTTCATGCTTAGATTATCATTAGTAAGATCATCTACAAATGGATCTGTGTATAACGTATGTTAGATAATTAAGCAAAGTAAACATAAAGCTTAACAAAATGACTTAACCTGGAAGTATATATTGAGATTGCCCAACAACGATGTCTTAATTTAAAGACAGTGGATCTTCAGGGAGAATACTCATCAGAGGAAAAACTTCAAGATCATCTTGAGGTTGATCCAGCGGTAATATATCTGGAAAATCTATACCTCACATAATTTAAAACAAAAATCAAAATGCTAGAAAAAGGAATAAGAAATAAAGGAGTTTAGGATACTATAATTACCAAACCCCAGTGGAGGTATCTGATTAAACGATAAGGAGGTACCCTCTTCCCTTAAGAAATTCAGCTCAGAGTCTGACAATTTATCCATAGGAGATCTATTTTCCACACCTCGATTTAGAAATCTGAGATTATATAAGAATAAACTGATAGTAGGAAAGAATGAGACTGAAAAGATGTAGATATGGATGATACGACATACCCGTTTATATAGTATCTTACAGCTGGAACTGAAAGGACAACCCACGTTCTTATTACCGAAATTCAAAATATCTACAGTAGGTGCAATCTTTTCACTACCCGAATTGATATCCTTTTCCAAATTCGCAGCTTGACTCCGATGAGGACGGGATAACGAAAAGACATTTTTTTAATATATATATCTTCTGATAACGGAAATAGTTCAAAGAATAGTTAATTCGATTATATAATAATCTAGTCATAAATAATGAATTAGAACCTACTCATTTAGTATCTGTAGAGCTCGTGGTTCACATGTATCTTAAATGTTTCCTTCCATCCTACGAGTATCAACTGTAAAATGAAATCACATATCATATCTTAAACATCCTCATGCATTTCCATAATACTTAACTCAAATGATTAAGAAATCAATAGCAAATACAAATCACATTTAGAGAATATCATATGCTATCAACCCGAAACTCCGAATTCCGTGATTTTACCAAATCAACCGTTAGAGCATCACGATATTTGCAACAAGTACTCAATACAACACATATTAACAATCTATTAACAACACATAAGATGAATCAAAGCATACTTTCAGATTTGGACATCTAGGGTTTGAAACCCTAATACTCAAAATGACTAACCTTGTGAATTAAGAACTCGAGAATGCATTTCGGGTATTAAATCCGACCTTCCCAAACTTTTTCTACTCAAAACCCGTGATCAAAATGACAAAATTTCACATCTTTTGCTCTGAAAATCGCCTAGGGGATTTTTGGTTCGCTGCCGGAATAACTCCAATGAAGCAGGTTAGCGACATTAACCTTTAAAGTTAGCGTCGTTCACTTTTAAAATCCAACCCATACTCCGAAACCGACCCGTGTAAGTCTACTGGATACTACTGGATGTTACGGTAACTAGAACACAAACCGTTTTCATAAACACGACCCGTGTAACTCCTACAATGCCAAAACAGTTTCAATACACGACCCGGGAGGACCCGTGTAACTCCTCTTTGATATCTTTAAGGTTTAAACTCCTTCTAAACGAGTTTCTAATTCTCCTATTCACATAACAATCTAGTAACTATTATTTATACTAAGATTAACTCAAGTTTAGTTACCAAAAATATTATGACATTAAACTCCAAAATCAAAACGATGGAAAACTGAAAAGCACCAAGCGTGGACCTGAATTTACCTAGGAACGTGAGGACCAGATGAAACTCAAATACCCACATCTCTTCCCAAACCCTTGAGGGTCTATTCAAAGTGCTAAATTTCGGGACGAAATTCTTTCTAACGGGTAGATAATGTGACAACTGTCAAATTAGTCAACGAAAGTCAACTTAAGTCAACCAAAGCGTACGTTAAAGTCAATATGTGAAATGTAAATTCCATAATCTATACGTTGTATTATTTAATATTATAATATTACGTATGCTAATTTAAGTCAGTTAATTTAAGTCAGTTATACGAACAAACCATGCTGAACTAGATGTTTTAATATAAAAATAAAAAAAATAAATAAAAAAAATTACGGCATGAATAGTAACCGGCGTGAATAGTGAACGGTAAAAGTTTAAAACTCTTCGGAATATTACAAATTTTATATCAAAACGTAGATAAAAATACGACGGTTCCGAATATATATTTATATTTTTACCAAACGTTATATATAAAAAGTTATGATAGAAAAACGTTTAATTTAACTTGAAAACGACATTTGGTTATTAAAATATTTATATAATATTAAAAAAAAAAGGTCAAAATGTTTGAAAATTTATTTGTCTCCACCGTTAGGTGGAGATTTGAAAAAAATGTTTTTTATATTTATTATTATTATTATTGTGGGCCCCACTTTATTATTTATTCAATTTTTCACATTTTACCCTCAAAGAATTCGTATTTTCATTTCGAACACTACGTATTCAATACGTATTTTTAAGTTTATCAATAATATGATGTCGTTTTATAAAACGAAAAATTTACCATCAAACCCGTATCATCGATACGGATAACCTGGCGTTAAAATTTAATATTATTGATATTAGTTTTATATTTAATATTTTCTTTTTCTATAAAATGAAATTGTATTTACATTTAAACCCTATATTTTTATTAAACTTACAATTAATACCGTTTCGTTAATTCGTTAAAGACTTTTAGTTAAAAAGTTGATATTATTAAACTACGATTTTCGTAGATTATATTTTTATAAACAAAAATCATTTATTTTATATAAAAACTATTAAATCTATTTAAAGAGTATTTTAAGGGTATGTTTTGTCATAAATAAATTTTAAAAGCTATAATCGTCAAATATTTGTATCTTGAGGGCCGCTATACGAAAATAAATTTACTATAAATAGAGGCTTCAATCCTCTCATTTCCTCACACCTCAAATCTCGATCTCTATATCACTAGATAGTATTGTTAGAAGATTGTTCGATATATATAGAAATATACGAAGAATGAGCGTTAGAAGTAGCTATTTTAGTTATAAATATAGTGAGTTCGAGTTAGAAGCACGAAGAGTCGGGCGATCTAACAACAATTGGCCATAAGATCTTAGTCGACATTGTGGTGAGTTCATACCCCTTCTTTTTATATTTATTCAAGTTTTTAAGGGAGAGAATACAAGTTATACTATAAAAATAGTTATTTATACTCATTTATAACAATAGTAAACAAAATGCGAATTTTGTAAACATCATTAAGCAAATCAATTATAATTCCAAAAATAATATTGAATGATCTACTTACGAGGGCAGTATCTAGGCCGATCATTTGGGCTAGGTTGTTGGATTTCCGAAAGGCTTATACGCTGAAAGGGTCCTGCCTCCCCATTTGATCTTCTACCTGGCCGTTCTTTATTTGATAGCCATGAAATATTATATTGGAATTAATAAATGGTATAACCAATTTATTACACTACTATTGTGGAGAATATATCTTAAAAGAAGTTCTTTATAACCATCTAAATAAGTTATCTCACATATATTTGTAAATATATGCTTTTCACAACGGAATACTAAAAATAAACTATTATAGGAATAGTTTGTTGATACAAATGTTACTATGACGTTTTAAAGAAGACAAATAATTATATAAAATATATAATTATTATACATTACTATATTATCATGGGAAAAATGATAATGGACAAATACAAAGGTTTTTCATATACAAACTTTAACAAGTTGATTGATACATACATTTTTTTGAGACGGGTCTTCACAGTGCTTATTTAAGTACATACTATAAGTCCTGAAATTTATAACCAGAGTCTCGTTAAGAGAACGTGATATTTGTGTATAGATCTATACGGGATTGACAACCCCGCACCTGAGCTGCTAGCTACAGCTAGACTGACGGGTCTGAGGTGACAAATGTCATAACAGTCCGACGCCTGAAGAACGTCGAACCAGGCCTACATGGTCACAGTATGGTTATAGGACGTCTCGCATGGGAAATCAACTTTATAAATTGTTTACGTGGAAATATACATTTTCAAAGGTTTTATACTACAAGCTACGCTATACATTTTAGTCTTTGGATTTTTAAGACTTGGATACATTCATAAGAAAATATTGGATTTTCTTGGAGTACAATACTACATTTTACAAGGAAAGAGATTCCTTATACAAGTTTTATGGAATTAAAACTACATTTTTACTAGTTACAAATATAAGTATGGTTTTACTTATATACACTGGTTCTATGGGAATTAAAACTATGTTTTATAAAAGGTATAAATATAAGTACGATTTAATTATATATACTAGTTTTATGGAATTAAGTCTACGATTAGTCTACAAGTAAACATCTATTTACACGGTTTCATACATGAATAAAACTACGTAATACTATTTTCAAGTATAGAAATACTTATACATTGTCGGTCTTTGGGTTTTAAGAATACGAGTCATTTATTAGAAAACATTGGATTTTCTGGTTTCAAACACTATCTTTTTACAAGGAAAAATGATTATGGATTTTCTCATACAAAAATCTTATGAACTCACCAACGTAATGTTGACACTCTTTCAAACTACTTGTATTCTCAGGAAATTAATAAGGTAACTACAACCTTTGACGATGGGTCGCTATGGCGTCATACTATGTATTTTGATATCATATTGTAATTGTATTTAAAACATACAATCTTTTGAACTCTTGTAACATTTACAATTATGTATATGATGGATGTGTTTGCTTTGATCACTATTGTACAAACGTTGTTGTGATACTGTTAATGAAGTCATCCACCCTCAGACGTTTCCGCCATCGTGGTTTGGGGGTGTGACATAATATTAATATAATTATGATACCGAAGAGTCTTAACCCACCGTCTAATATATATGAGAATTTGAATTTATTCCTACATTTTGTTCCTACTTATCTTCCTGTCCATGTAAAATTGTGACAAGTGTCTCATTTAATAAAATAAATAATATTTTAAGCCACATATCATAATTTAACATGGGTAGGAACATGAGTAGGAATAAAAGGTAGGAATAAATACAATTTCTCTCTCTCTCTCTCTCTCTATATATATATATATATATATATATATATATATATATATATATATATATATATATATATATATATATATATATATATATATACTAGGTGCGTACCCGCGCGATGTCGCGTCTGATAATTATTTTTTTTTTTCTGTAATTAATTTTTTAGCAGACGTTTTGTGTTAAAAAATCCTTTTCGTTTTAGGTTAAAAATAAAATCACGTTATTATGTTTAGTTCAAAATAGGAAATCTTGTTGATATTGGTTAAAAGTACATTGTGTTTTTGGTTAAAAATAAAAATACAATTTTGTTTTGGATTGAAAATAAAAATACATTGGTATTTTGTTTTGGTGTTTTTGGTTAAAATGTTGTTGTTTTCGGTTAAAAAGAAAATATATCGTTATTTTGGGTTAAAGTTAAAATTAAGATTATATATATATATATATATATATATATATATATATATATATATATATATATATATATATATATATATATATATATATATATATATATATATATTCTCTGGAATATTTCTTATTAAAAAATTATTGATTAGAAAGGTTTAAAATAATAGTGAATATCTAAGAAATTTCATAGTTGTAGTGCTCTTGATTCTAGATCAGAAAACATAGGTCCACCACCGTTTCAATGGCTTCTAGTTTTCCAACAAATAAAAGAAAAAATGCATAATTTTCTAAAACAAATAAGAATCTAAAATACCAATATTATATGTGACATCCCGGAAATTTATACCAAGAACTATAAACAGTTAATTCACCGCAAACCTCTTTATAACCAAACCTTTTGAGCTTCAATGCATACTTTGGAAAATATAGTGTCATTACGATTAAAATAAGATACGAGATAAAATCTTACTTCCTATAATGGAATATCTCAAGCACAAACTGAAACCCTAGTTAATACGTCTGAAAAACTGAAAATAAGTGTTAACCATTTGTGAAACAAAACAAGCAATCTAACCTCAGAGTACATGTTTCCCTGATTCCGGAAATATAAATAACATTCAAAACGGAGCTCATGTGCAAAAGTTACGACTGTTATAAGAAAACAAGCCAAAACAAACCAGTGTTACACTGATTTTATTTAACTACATAAATCGTTTCGATCCGTTGAGGCACTTGCGCACCTCATATGGAAATTCCAAGAACATTATTGGACTCAGACTATGGTCTATTATTGGATTCCAAGCTCGAAATATTTTTAGTAAAAATATTTATAAAAGTCAACTAATCGGATACTGCGGATAAATGAACGCAATATTTAAACACGTTTTCCCAGTGTTCTACAACTCGAAAAATAAATCCGTTTGGGTTTCTGAAACCGGTGCACTCGGCTCGACAATTCTCCGGTCTCAAAAAAATTATTATATATCGGGATCTTGCGCACGAATTATGTCATCCACGACATCACTTTCACCAACCCCAACTACTCCATGAGACTATAAATAAGAGGCTTTGCATCTCATTTTTCTTCACCAATTCACCAAAGCTTCTAGCTTTTTCTTTCTTTCTCCAATTGCTCTCCTTTTGGCCAAGAACACAACCACCATTGGCCATCGCTCCACTACCGTCGCACCATCACTTCGCCGCACAAAACCTTGTTGTTTTGTGGTGTTATTTTGCGGTGCTTCTCAAACACGATCGTTCTTATATCTAAACTGAATTCACGCTTCAAATGTTATTATAGCTTTATAAAATGTTTTCAATAAGCTAGTACTGTACACTATTACGTATATACTTATCAATATACTTGGCTTTTATAACAAAAACCATTTTGGGATGAGACTTGTCTATCCTACATTTATCAATGGCTTAGATAGTGAGACACTATTCATAACTAAGTAGAAATACTTAGACCCCACACTACTATAACCGTTAATCAAGCAGAGCGAGATACATATGTATAGATCTATACGGGTTGACACCCCCACCTATGGTTGTTAGCTACAACTTCGACTTGCAAATCGATGTAGGTGATACTTATCTTTTTCATTACTACGACGTCCATGAAGCGTTGTAGGGGGTACATTTCAGTCGAATAGCTCGGTTATAGGACTCAACTATACGCACTGATGGTTTTCTCATAAACGTACATATCATTTATAAGTATGGTATTACTTATGGTTTTCAAAAACTCTATACAATTCATTTATAAGTATGGTATTACTTACGATTTTCAGCAACTCTTTACAAACCCATTTACAAGTATGGTTATACTTACAAAAGGAATACTTTTAGTTATTTTAAAAGTATCAGTGCTGTGTTTAGCAGAAAACCTGTAACTCTCACCAACCTTGTGTTGACCCTCAAAACTACATGTATTCTCAGGAAATCAATGAGACTTTCAGAAGATGGAAATCTTCACGGATTTCAGGCGACCTAGTTTTGTTATATCTGTTAAGGCATTTAATGTACTCTACTATTATTATTTGTAAGAACCATGTATTCAAACTTCAAGATGAAATACAACTATCCTTTGGTTTATTGTTGAACTTGTACTGTATATTCAATTGCCTGTGATCCAAGAACTTAGTCGCACAGCCCGGCATGTTCCGCCGCCTCGGTCGGGGGTGTGACATTATAAGATAACTAATTCACAACTTAAGACAATATGTATCAATTAATACTGATCGGATCAATGCTCGTCGGTGATGGATATATGAGTTATTAAAATTAAAGTCGGTTCATGCGTAAGGTTTAAGATGTGAATGAATTTTTAATTTCAAATTTAGATTGGATTGCTATATCTTGGTTTTAAATTGAAAAATATGATTTAAGTCAAATAATGAAGAAAATGACATGTGTCATTCTAGCTTTTAAGACATGCCACTTGGCAATTAAATGGCCTTGTTTATTAGTATGTATGTATATATATATATATATATATATATATATATATATATATATATATATATATATATATATATATATAACTTAACTCTCTCTCTCTCTATATATATATATATATATATATATATATATATATATATATATATATATATATATATATATATATATATATATAGAGAGAGAGAGAGAGAGTTAAGTTATATTGAGAACCCAAAAATTCCTGAGATCTTGAAAACCAAATCAAATCTGAACCATCAGATCAGAAAAATAAATGGTCAAGATGAAATATGGCAATTTTGTAATTATCATCAATTTTAGTGGTATCTTTGGTTTTTAATTATTAATCACAAGGGTATATACGGGATAGAAAATATGGATCCCTGCAATTAAGGAAAACTGATTTACGTTAAAATTGGAAACCCTCTTATCTCTCTCTCTCACCCGTATCTCTCACGTCTTCGTCTTCAACACACCTCCGTAATTTTCTTCGACAATGGAGGCGGCTAATGAGAGATTCCGCCTCCCTCCTTCTCGGTTTCAAATTGGCGAGGATATCCTCCGGTAGATAAGGCGGCAAAGAAGATTTCAGATCGAGGATTGCATCTGGTTCGGTTTTGCAATCAGATCGAGGATTGCATCTGGAGAGGTATCTTCAGCACGTTTTCTAGATCAAGCACGCAAAATTGATATTCTTCAATCGTGATAACAACCGCTCGTAAGCAGCAAAACCCAAATTTGTAACTTCCCAGTTCAATGATCAGATGTCCCTTTGGCGGAGCCGATGATGGTGGTGCAAAAGGCTCTTCCCTCTGATGACGGTAGTGGTTGTTTAGTGCCACCATGTTACTTCCCCACTTACACTGCCTTCCGCCAAGGATCCGACAACACCTTCAACACCGCCTTCCACCAAGCATCCAACAACACCCACCTCCAGCACCGCCTTCCATCATCGCTGCCTTCTCTGGCCCTACTCCTTCGCCAAAGATGAAAGCGACACCCACCTACAACAAGTCGATTAGGGTAGGGTATGTTTGGTTATTTTTTTTCTTAATTGTTTCCTGGATTTGCTTGATACTGAAATTGAATGGGTTTAATTTATCTTCCGCTTTGTTGTTGTGGATTTCGTCCTCCCCTGCATCCACCACCATGGCCGGTATATGCGTCGCCTACCTCTCGACATCAGGTATTGTACATTCTTTATTTCTGCAACCGTCTTCTTTTACTACCACATAACATCCAATTAAACGCCACCAAAAGCCTCCAGACATTAATTGCTGTCTCCTTGATGTAAACGATTCAATTAGAACCCACGTCCTTTTGTCTAAAATGATTCAAAATTCATATGTATCAATTGTTTGAGTTTAGCATTTGATTTATTGGTTTACAAAATTTCAGGTTTCATGGTTCATCAATTTACGGAAGTTGAAGAAATAGTCGAGCAGGAGTCAAAATGACACTTCATTATTATGAGGTGGCAGTGAAAATTGGTTGTTTTTATTATATTTATGTTATCATTCACTTATAAATTACATTATATACTTTACTTACACACTCAATGTCAATGAGTTTTGGTTATTTATTAAGTAATTGTTGTTGGTACATGTGCAAAAACGTGTGTACACATGTGTGCATATGTGCACATGTGTGCATATGTGCACATGTGCACACATGCATATGTGCACATGTGCGTATGTGCATAGGTGTACATATTCATATATGTCTATTTGTTTGTGTACACATGTGTGCATATTTGCATATAAGCATACATATATGTGCCTATGTGCATATGTGTATATGCATGTAAGTATTTTTTTGAGGGTTTTTTTAATATGTAGTTTTATAAATGCATAGGTGCATATATATTTATATGCATATAAATGCATATGTGCATAAATACATATGTGCATATATGCAAAAACATGTGTGTATATGTGTATACATGTGTATATGTCTGTTCAAATGTGAGTATATATGCAAAAACGTATATGCATATGTGTATTAAACGTATGTGCACATATGCATATGTATATCAATTTGTTCATGTATACATGTATGCATATTTACATATATACATATAAGTAAAACTTTTATTAAGAGCCCACTTGCCTTTATCTTTCTTTGTTTGATAATAATAATATAGCCAAGAGAACGTCCCATTTTTTGAGTCCAATCTATCAACTCTTGGCAAGATTCAAACACCTAAATATAAATTTATTATTAATATGTGGCTACATTATATGATATTATATAACAAAATAAAATGTTTCGTAATAAACTTAAGCATCATACCATGTTCGTGTAAAATGCCGATGTGCCGTCGACAGCTTCGGTTGCTTCGTTTGGATGAAAACTCGTCATTATATAGGGACTAAGTATATTATAACAAGATTAATATACTTGAAATTTTTTCAAGATATGGATAAAAGTGATAGTGAAGGAATAGCAATTGGAATTTATAAGTTGATGATTTTAATCTTTGTAAATGAGTAGTATTTATAATGGATGATATAGTTTTTAAAACTGCAAGTTACAAAAAAAAGATAGAATTATTTTTTTGAAATGTGTACAACCTTTTAATAAATGATAGATTAGTGTATCATATTTGCAAGTGGTTAATTATTTGATGAATTATTTTTTGAAATATGGAATAAATAATGTTAATTAAATTATACAAATATTATATATATATATATATATATATATATATATATATATATATATATATATATATATATATATATATTTCATCGCATATAGTACCTTTCATAATAGAAAAATAAAAGAAGCATTTATTTCAAATTCCACTTGAAACGTACAGTGCATGGGATGAAGCATGGTGGTGGATTTGGATTGCAATCATAAATAAAATGAATATTAAATATCTTGTCACAACTTCTCTCTCCATAGGGGGGGAAGTAATAGAAGGACACTAATATCTTTAACCTCCTTATTTAATTGTCAATTTAACTTTTTACCCTCAAAGTATGACAAGTCTTTAGAAATTGAAGGGGGGTTAGTGACAACATTTTAAACCATGTCATTAATTAAAGGCACAAAGGACGCAACACACGTGTTACGTAAAAGAGGAGGCATATTAGCGGAAGATAAAAGGGTCGTACCTGCCTTACCTTTGCCGGCTGAAGTTACCGTTTGCAACAGATCTCCCTCGTGATCGTAGTCCGCGGGCATGGCCGTTGGAGGGGTTGACCGTTGGGTAGAAGTGACATCTGCAATCATTGGAACACCGTAAACGGCTTCACCCACTAGTTTTCTGGCGACCGTATCTTCATCACCATCGTTATCGACTGACGTCTTGTCGTCTTCCACCAACATCCCGTCAATCAACGCAGCATGCCCTTGTTAACATCGTCGTCTTCACTATCACTGCCATCAGAAGTGACAGTATCCTCAACCATTCCATCCACCATACCGCGTTTTCTATGAAGAGTTTCGCTTTTTCTTTTGTTCCTTCGCTCATCAGTAGCATCAATCAACGAAGATGTATAATTCTTAAACATTGAACGTTTGTTGTTACGTGAAACCATTTGTAACTTTTTATCTTTCTGATCTCTAGAAAAAACATTGTGGTCTATTATTCTCTTCTACATATTGGTGCCTCCCATGATGTATCTCCTATTTTCCAATGTGGTCCATAATGTTCTTTGCCACTGTGGTCTGTTATTCGTTTTTGGTCTTTCTGGTCAGATTTCATCATGGCCGGTGATACACCGGGCATTGAGTCCGTTCTTCATCCTGATGATCAAATCATGGGTGTGTAAATAAACGAAAATATATAGAAGAAAAGAGGAGATAGGATAGAATAATGGACCACAGTGGAAAATAGGAGATACATCTCTCAACTTTAGGGTTTAGGGATTAGGGTTTAGAGTTTAAGTTTTATGGTTTAAATAAGTTTATGTTTAGGGTTTAGGGTTTAGAATTTAAGTTTTATGGTTTAAATAAGTTTATGGTTAGGTTTTAGGGTTTAGGGTTTAGGGTTTAGAGTTTGGAGTTTTATGGTTTAAATAAGTTTATGTTTAGGGTTTAGGGTTTATGATTTAGGGTTTAGCGGTTAGGGTTTAAGGTTTAGGGTTTAAGGTTTAGGGTTTATGGTTTAAATAATTTTATGTTTAGGGTTTAGGGTTTAGGGTTTAGGGTTTAGGGTTTAGGGGTTAGGGTTTAGGGTTTAAGGTTTAAGGTTTAGGGTGTAGGGTTTAAGTTTTATGGTTTAAAGTTTACTGTTTATGTGTTAGGGTTTAAGGTTTAGGGTTTAGGGTTTAGGGTTTAGCCTTTAATAATTAATCACTTAAAAATTAAGTTCTTAACATATTAAGAACTTAACACCATCACTTCCAAAACATATCAAAACCATTAAACATTTTTTCATAAAACATTAAGAGCTTATAATAAGTCATATTTCAAGAACTTAACACTTTAAGAACTTAACATATTAAGACTTTAACAAAATTGCAAATCTCATGAACAAATACTTAGGGCGGTATATGTTGTTTCTGATGCAGGTGGCCGGCGATGGCGGTGTTTTTCCGGCAGCCTCGCGGTAGTGGCCTTGGTGGTGGTGGTTCTAACAACATAAAAACATAATTAAAGATCAATTTTTAACACAATATAAGTTGGTAATCAAAAAACTTACACAATAGATGAAAAATCTCGCGGGAAAAGAGAAGCAATCGCCTGAAAAACACTGAAATCGCTGGAAATGATATATGTCGCCGGAATTGAGATATGTCGCCGGAAATGAGATATGTCGACGCAAAAAACACTGAAAGCGAGCACCGGGGGTTGCTTTGGGGTGGTGGTGGTTGGAAAATACCGTTGAAACGCCGGAAAAGTCAAGAGAAAATGAGAGGGTGTTTGGGTTGCGTAACAGAAGAAGTGAGTCTGTGAAGAGCCTAAGTCTATTCGCAGACTTTTAGCAGCGACGACTATACGTCTTTAGCGGCGACAGCAAAAAAACCCAATGGTAATGGAATGGACGGTTAAGATGGTGATCCGCATGACAAAGCATTAGCGGCGACGGCAAGGCATTAGCGGTGACGCGTTTAGAGGGAAATTTTCCCGCTTGCATTTTCACCGTCGGATCAGATAATTCACGGACGGTTAAGATGAGAGTGCGCGCAGATCGCTGACTCACCAATACCGGTGACGCCTTTAGCGGCGATAGCCGGTATTAGCGGCGGCAGCGGGTATCACCGTTGGATCAGATAATTCACGGACGGTTAAGTGATGTTTCTTGTAGTGAACACTGAGCACGAACAATAGCGAAATCAGTCAACGGTATGTACCTGTACCCTAAGTCGCGAAATCATATTGCCGAAATCAGTCACAATCAAGTAAATTTTGGAACAAGGAGAAATGTTTTACATGATTCTCTAAGAAAGTTGTAATGAACACTTGAACAGGAACAATAGCGCTAACACTTTTCTTTTTCGATGCTAAGATGACCTTATCTGCCATATATCGATGTGATTTCAATACCCTTTTTTTAGAGGCAGCTCACGTCCAACAAACTATTCGGGACAAAGTCTTAGAACTAAACAAATGGGTTGCGGAGGTGAATTGACCTTTTAAATGTTTTAAATAATAATATTTATAACTATAAAGTAATTAAAATAACAAACTAAAAGAAAAAACTGTGAGAGGGTTTAAAAATTATAATTCTCGACTCCTTACATTTGAATAATCATATAGTTCGCAATTGATTTTTTTTTTTTGTCATATAACTATATTATGTGAAATGACAATTTCAATAATGGTTATTATGAAAACATCTAAAAAATAGAAAAAATCGAAAGCTATTTTTTAAATCATCTATAACAAAAGTACACATGTAAAATACATGATATTTCATCCATTTCTCTCGGCCGTTCTCACCGTTTAAAAATCGCCAACGATCAAGTTTTCAAAACATAGTCATGATCGTTGTGATTTGTGGGGTCCTAAACATTTTATGAACATTCAAAAACAAACCGAAGAGTTATTATGTATTAAAATACAAGTAGGCAAGATAATCCTTATTAAAATATTAATTGATGACCTAATTTAATTAAAAATTTTCTTGAACAAGAACCGTGCAGCTGCCATTGTGATTAATGACTTCAACCAGGATCTATATTCAGCATGTTCATAAATCAAAATAAGCTGCCACTTAAAAAAGGTGAATGAATGAATGTGTTTTAATAGAGTAACTCACATCTTGATCCATTTGTATGTTGGCATCATCAAGTGTATCATCTAGGTCGTCCAATAAAGCATGTTTTCGACGGCCATATTAATCCCAAATTCGTACCTAACAGAATGCAATAAAAACATTAAAAAATTAGGGAGACAAAATTATAAAAAATAAAAACCTGAAAGATTCATATAAGACATCATTTGCTTGAGGTGGACTAAGATCAAAGATCTCACAAGCCTTCCTGTGTAGTGGGATTTAGTGGGATTATTATATTTCTAGATTCACCACTGATGAGATTCTTCACTTAGGCTAAAGGGAGTACCCCGTGATAGGGGCCGTGATCGCCATGTGTGCAAGCCATCACGGCGTGCACACAGCCCCGTGTGTGCAGTGATGGCCGTGATCGTAAAGGAAGGTGATGTTGGTCAGGCTAAAGGGAGTACCCCGTGATAGGGGCCGTGATCGCCACGTGTGCAAGCCATCACGGCGTGCACACCGTCCCGTGTGTGCCGTGATGGCCGTGATCATGAAGGAATGTGATGTTGGTCACGGTGTATCACGCGAGTTTTAAAAAAAAAAATTATTCCTAAAAGCCGTTGAACGGCTATATTTTTTTTTAAAAAAAAAGTTTTTTAAACCAAATTTTTTCCTATATATACATACACCTCTCATCCACACAAACTCACACAATTCTCATATATACATATATTCACACAAATGGAATTTTTTGAACAATTCGATTCGGACGACGGCGAATTTATCAACACATTTTTTAATGTTGTTGCGCACGGTGCCGCCGAAGGGTCTTCAAACGTTAGACACACCAGAACCTCTACCAACCGAGATCGGCAAGCTGCACACGATCTTTTGGTACGTGACTATTGTGCTGATCCTCCTTTGTATGTTGACAAACATTTTAGACGTCGTTATCGTTTACCTAGAGAGTTATTTTTACGAATTAGCAACGCTTTAGAGGCGCGATATGATTATTTTAAGTAAAACCCGATAGTAGAGGTAGAATGGGTTTTAGTTGTATACAAAAATGTTCAGCTGCGTTTAGGTATTTAGCATTAGGCATAACAGCTGATGCTAGTGACGAGTATCTGAAATTGGCTGAGAGGACCGTAAGGGACACTGTGGATTGGTTTTGTGCATGTGTTATTGACGTGTTTGGCAAAGAATATTTGCGTAAACCTACAGCTCGTGATATCGAGAAGTTATATGCGGCACATGAAGCGAGACATGGTTTACCTAGTATGCTTGGTAGCCTTGACTGTACCCATTGAGCGTGGGAAAAATGTCCAACTACGTGGAAAGGACAATTTACCCGAGGTGACGTAGGTGAGCCAACCATGCTATTGGAAGCCATTGCATCATTCGATTTGTGGATTTGGCATGCGTACTTTGGGATAGCCGGGTCCAACAATGACCGAAATGTTCTTAATCAATCTCCAATTTTCAATGATATTTGGACCGGGCGAGCTCCTAGTATGTCATTCACAGTGAACGGACATCAATACAAACACGGCTACTATCTTTGTGATGGGATTTATCCAGATTACGCCACATTTGTGAAGGCGTACGCGGTACCTCGAAGTGAAAAAGCAAAGATGTTTACACGAAGACAAGAATCAGCTAGGAAGGACATAGAAAGGGCATTTGGGGTACTCAAACAAAAATGGCATGTGATTAAACATGCCTCATGAATCCATGACGACGGTAGGATGAAGACAATTATGTATGCGTGCATCATTATGCATAATATGATTGTTGAATATAAAGGTAGAGCGATTTGCACGTACGACGAGGCCTATGCGGTTAACCCGGAAATGCAATTCATTCCAGGAACGCCCGAATATTTACAACAAGTATTCGAAGTTCAAAATTCCGAAACGTGCCAATATCTTCGTGAAGATTTAGCCGAGAATGTTTATCGAAACAGATTGGATGAAGACGAGTAGTTTTTTTTTTAATTTCCATGTAATGTTTTTTTTTTAAATTTCTATGTTATTTTTTTATTTTTAAATTTCTATGTAATGTTTTTAAATTAATGTAATTTTTATGTTTAATCTAATGTTATTTAAATTAAAAATTAGGTTTTTATTTATTTTTGAATTTTTTTAAATTAAAAAAGATGATGTAGTGTGATGAAATGTGATAGGTATAAAGTGTGTGTTGTGATGAAGTGTGATAGAATGTGATAAAGGTAAAATCTGAGGTGGCGCTGATGTCGCATCCATCACATTTGTGCAATGTGATGGGTACTCCCAAAGGTCTTATGAAAGCCTGTGTTGATGTGCCGGACGGCGTCTTATTAGAGTATAGGGAGAGGGGAGATAGAACCAAAAAAAAAACGGTATAAAGGGAAGGGGAGAAGCGATAATTGGGGAATTTGGATTTCAAAATTTCAAGCTGCAAACCAATGAGGCAATCACTTCCCCAATTTACGTATAATATTAACTGTTAATATGAGATACGTATGTTCAGTCAAACGATCGAAATTTAGGTCAAATATATGCATTGAACATTTGTAATTTAAGCTTAAAGGTTTGGATCTCTTAATTTTAAGAGTTTCCATTTTTAGAAACCATTTTTCCTTTTTAAAGCAGTACATATATATATATATATATATATATATATATATATATATATATATATATATATATATATATATATATATATATATATATATATATATATATATATATATATATATATATATATATATATATATATATATATATATATATATATATATATATATATATATATATATATATATATATATATATATATAGATGAAGGTTCAAATAAGAACAATTTCAATAATTATTGAAATTGAGAACGTGAGAACAAATATAAACCACACATTTTTATAATAGGCCCCCATCCGCCCCTTCCACCACAACCACCACCAAACTTCTACGCCTCCACCACCTCACCTATCCACCGCCAACCCATATTACCCCACCATTATCGCTCCACCTCACCCACCAGCACCCACCCCATCCTACCCCACCCTACCCCCCCCCCCACCCACCAAAAAAATTATTTTTTTACCACCCACTCCCGCTCTACCCCACCCACCAGCACCCACCCTACCCTACAACCCCACCCCCGTCCACAAAAAAAAAAATTACCACCCACTCCCGATCCACCACATCCACCAACACCCACCCTACCCTAACGGCCCAACCTACCACACCCTAACCACTCCCCCACCCACCAAAATAAAAAATGTTAATTTTTTAACACCCACTCCTGCTCCACCCCATCCACCAGCACCCACCTAACCTACCCACCCCACCCCACCCTACACCTACCCCGCCCACCAAAAAATTTTAATTTTTTACCACCCACTCTCGCTCCATCCCACCCACCAGCACCCACCCTACCCTACTCCCCCCCCCCCCACACACAGAAAATTAATTTCTTTACCACCCACTCCCGCTCCACCCCACCCCACCAACATCCTACCCTACCCCTACCAACCCCACCCTACGCTACCCCCCCACAAAAAAAACTAATTTATTTTACCACCCACTCTCGCGCCACTTCACCCACAAGCACCCAACCCACCCCACCCCACCCTACCCTACACCCCCTTCCCCCGACCCACAAAATTTTTTTAATATTTTGTACCAATCACTGCCGCTCCACCCCACCCACCAACGCCCACCCCACCCCCGCCCACCAAAAACAATTTAATTTTTTTACCATCCACTCACGCTCCACCCCATCCACAGGCACCCACCCCACCCTACCTTACCTCCTCCCCCGCCCACGAAAAAATATTTAATTTTTTTACCATCCACTCCTACTCCACTCCACCCACCCTCCTTACCCTACCCGTCCCCACCCCACCCTACCCTCTATCCCGCCCACCAAAAGAAATTTAATTTTTTACCACTCACTCCCGCTCCACCCCACCCACCCTACCTTGCCTACCCCACCCCTACCCTATGCTAACCCCCTCCCCAGCCGCCCACCAAAAAAAATTATTTTTACCACACCACTCATCAGCACCCACCCTTCCGTACCTACCCCACCCTACTCTACCCCTCCCACCAAAAATTTTTTAAATTTTTTACCACCAACCAGCACCCACCCTACCCTACCTACACCATCTTACCTTACCCCCCTCCCCCACCCCTCCCCCCGCCCACCAATTTTTTTTTAATTTTATTTACCGCCCACTCTCACTCCACCCCACCCACAAGCACACATTCTACCCTACCCTACCACCCCCCTCGTCCACCAATTTTTTTTAATTTCTTTACCACACGCTTCCGCTCCACCCCACCCACCAGCACCGACCCACCCCTTACCCTTCCCCAACCCAATCCTACCCTATGCCCCACCCACCACCCTACTCACCCCACTAACCCCCTCCTACCAAATAAATTTTTTTAATTTTTTTCCCACCCACTCCCGCTCCACTTCACCCACTAACACCCATCCCCACCCTACCTTATCCTACCCCACCCAACCTTTTACATGTGAATGATATGTTTTTCTTATTATATGTATTAAATCACATGTGATTAAAACATATTCTATTTTAGCATATTTACATGTGAATAATAAGTTATAATCACATGAGAGTAACATGTTTTAATCATATGTGAATAAATTATTAAGAAATAAAAAATTTGTTATGTGCATATGAATAACATGTTTTAATCATATGTGAAGAATAGGGTTTTATCACATGTAAATAGCTTAATCATATGTGATTAATAATGTTTAATCATATGTGATTAAATACATATAATAACAAAATATTATTTAAAAATAAAAATTTGTTATGTACATATTTACATATGAATAACATGTTTTAATCACATGTGATTGAATACATATAAAAAGAAAAATTAGTATAAAATAAAATTTTGTTATGTACATTGAATACATTTATATAAGAAAAATTATTAAAAAAATTATTAAAAAATGTTATTTGAGCATATTCACATGCGAATAACAAGTTATAATCATATGTGTATAACATGGTGTAATTACATGTGAGCAACATGTTTTAATCATATGTGAATAAATTATTAAGAATTAAAAAATTCGTTATGTGTATATTCACATGTGAATAAAATATTTTAATCACATATGAATAATAGGGTTTATCACATGTGAATAGCTTAATCATATGTGATCAACAATGTTTAATCACATGTGATTAAATACATATAATAAGAAAAATTATTTAAAAATAAAAAAATTCATTAAGCACATATTTACATATGAATAACATGTTTTAATCATAAGAAAAATATTAAAAAAATAAAAAATTTGATATGTGCATATTCACGTGTGAATAACATGTTCTAATCCCATGAGAATAGCTTGGACTAATCACATATGATTAACAAATTAATACATACATATACAAACACCTGAAATCAATTTGACTTCTCTTTCAAGCATATGATCGAACACCTTAGATGCATAACTTGAGATAAAAAAATATATATTTATAAAAACTAGGAAAATAAGAATTACACAAAGAAAATACAGAATGCTAGAGAGGATGCTGACCCACATCACGAAGAGGCAGATCACGCAATACTACACTTTGAGTAGAAGGGGAAGGTTCGATTTGGACAACAAAGTGTATCATTGAATTATGACATGTGTCAAAACTAAAAAAAACACAAACATAATTTAAAATCTTTAATAATCATATCATAGTTTTAAATGTCTAAATAGAATAAATTGTCTTACCTACGTAGGCTAAGCTGTTACCACTTGGGGACCATTTGACACCAAAGGCCCAGCAGAAAGAGAGATCAAGCTGAACAATTTGCTGCTCAAATATTAAAAGAAATAAAGTTAAATTATCGATGATGAACATGTATTAAAAATAAATAACAATTACATACAAAGATTAAAATATCTTTGGACTCAAGAATTTTAGCCGGTGGTAGCTACATGTAACGGATACAACAAGGCAAGAATTGAACGTTACATTCACCTCTTTTTCTCTCTCAAATTCATTACAGGTTATTCAAGTCAAGCAAGCAATTGGACTACACACCGACCCCATTTCTCCCATTATTATGCATCTGTAAAAGCAATCGTTCACTAGTTCTTCTACATAAATCACTTAGTTTTTTTCTTCATGGTTTTATCATAAGTTGTAGGTATAAAATGGAAATATTATAGAAGTCGAGCCTCTCCAAATTTTGCATCTAATGAAGAGCCGCTTCCTGATTTCCTCGATTTACTGTCAATAATCATTAGTGATTTGTCACTTAACTTTCATTTAGACATTTCAACAAACACAAACTATGAGATAACAAACTATGAGATAACTAATTATACACGCACAACAGTAAAAGCATTGACCAAACACGTACAGCAACACCATCAGAATTAACCAGAAACAACTCTCATAACGTGATTAACCAGGAAAAAATGAAATTTAAGAATCTCAAAAGCACTTAAACGAGAACAGTTCAATGAACGAGAATTCACGCACACTTACATGAAGCAGTCGATTGAGGCAGAAGAATGAATTCACACAACACCATCAGAAGTAATTTGCATTAACGATGTCGATTGAGCCGGTCGATTGAGGAAGAAGAAGCAATTCCATAAACAAGACGTGATGAATTGGGGAGAAGAATGATCCGTGGAATGAGAACAAAGATCGTTGAGAAAATCAGCGAAAGAAACATGAATGCGGCAATGATTTGCGTGAAAGGAGAAGAATCCCAAATTATCGTGAAGATTTCGCATTACCTACATCAGGAAGTGTAAATCTGATTGTGGTGGGTATTGTAAAATAAACGTGATTTTAAAATTGGTGATGGTTGCAGTGGAGGGAGTGAACGGGGCCTTTTTTAAATCGTGTGGTCAAAAATTGTTCTCATGTTCTCATATCAAAAATTGTTCTCATTTTAACCTTCCCCTATATATATATATATATATATATATATATATATATATATATATATATATATATATATATATATATATATATATATATATATATATATATATATATATATATATATATATATATATATATATATATATATATATATATATATATATATATATATATATAAGGTTTAAATGCAATTTGCACTAAGCCTATATGTAAATAATTATGAGTATATTTATATTTAGCAATATCTTGCTCAGTTAATAATTTAACAATCATTTTATTTTCATTCACAGTTAAATTTTCTTTAGTAGTTTTAACTGTTTGAATTAATCCTAATTCGTCAAAAGTACCAAATTCATATATTACTTTTGGATTTATTTTAGGAATTGTCCACTTATTAAGCATATCTAAATTTTTTGGAATTTCATATTCTTCCACAGATTGATTTTTAATATTATTTTTATTATGTTGTTTAAATCTATCAAATATATTCATCAAAACAGATTTGTAAAGAATCCAATAATTCTATACTATTTCATGGCTCTGATACCATACAAAGGCAGGACCTTAATTAAATATAAACACAAAACAGATTAAGTCAAGAGATGAAAGGTTATTTTACAAAATCACACAGCCTAGTTATTATTTTGAAAATTAAAACTGTGAGTCAATGAATAAGTGCCCTTTAAACGCCTTAACTCTGGCTTGAAGCGGGCATGGTCACGACTTTAGTTCTTTACTCAAAATTACAAATAGACTGTAGCCATTTTATTACTAGTCATATTTTTAATAATCGTAAAATTTACTGGCATACATATGCTATTTTGGCAATACTGAAGGAGTAGGATCCTCATTATTATTTACTTGAATTATTGCAGAATGAGCTCCAGCTCAAGGGGCAGAGGTAATTACCCTCAGAAAGGAAATAATAGAGGGAGATACAATTATAATATCAGCTCTAATAGAGCCGGTTCATCATCTGGGTCTAATAAAGTTCCAATCCCTGGAGATCCGTTATATGAAGAATTCAAACAATTCTTAAAGCAAAAGGAGAGTAATACTCCCAGTTTCTCAAAAATTGTTTTTGAAAATAATGATGACAATTTTGAATACAAAAAATCATCTAATACAGATGAAATAATAATTCTGGAATCGAATGATATCATGTTATACTTTGAAAATGGTAATGATCCATGGTTCATTATGACCAGATACTTGGAAAATGCATCATATGCAGCATGTTCTTATAAGAACAGAATGTACTATGAAAATATTCTAAAATCCACAGAATCTGCGGAAATTCAACATTTTTAGTCATATGGTAATACCAGTACTTATAATTTTAGCAAAGCTGTTATAAAAAAGCTTATTTCTCCAAATGAATAGGGATTAAATACTTTAAAGGAAAGAGAATTTTCTCTTCCAGATTCAAAAACGATTTTTAAATTTACATATTGGAATTATATTGAAAGCTTTAATAAAGCCTTTTTATATGAAAATCCTAATAGAAAACATACTTGGTTTTTTAAACTATGCGGAAATATTTATAATAATAATAAAGAAATACCAAATTGGTTTCTAAAATGGTGGGTATCATATGGCCCAAGTATCGATATTCTTCCTGATGAACCATTCAGAAAATTATATGGTGAATGGTTACCGATTTCTCCTCGTTATAAGCATGAGGATACCCATAATAATACTAGAAAATTAGAAGTTATATCTTCAATGCATTTCTTTATGGAATTCTCCATTCCTTGGATATGGAAATGGGAACCAATGGTGGATTATACTCCAAACAAATTTCCTACCGTACAAAGAATATATTTTTCCTGATTTTGGCCAAAAATGCTACAGACAGATCCAACTACTAAAGCATTATATGCTAAAGAAACAATTGATCATATTAATAAAAAGATCAAGGAATACAAAGAACAAAAAGATTTTACTCAAAAGAATAGCCCTTTACCCATGATCCAATACTCACAAGAGAGTAATAAACTCTCAAAAGAAGACATGATACGGGCATACCTGACTCAAATGAAAGAAGATATCAAGAAATTGGAAGAAGACAAAGAAGATAATATTTCGATGACGTCAGCAAATAGCCAAATTTCATTTAAAGTTTTAGCAGGAGAATCTCAGCCAGAAGATGATAATGACATACCAATAGAGTGTATGATTGATATGATAGAGGATCAATTATTACACAAAAATCCAAAAGGAAAGGACCTACAATAAAGATGACGAGGAAAAGAGCTTAAATTTCAAAAATGCTCCATATATATATATATATATATATATATATATATATATATATATATATATATATATATATATATATATATATATATATATATATATATATATATATATATATATATATATATATATATATATATATACTAGTTGTACCCGCGCAATGCGGTGGGACACAAATTTAGGGGTGGGAGAAAATTCGTCTAAAATTTTCATTTGTGCGTTTTCTACTTGTTAAGATGGTGTACATATTTAAGCCATTAATAGCATAATAGATATTTATCAGAGTTTTGAAACTGGGATCCAGTACCATCATCAATTCAAAACCGTTCCGAAACCGAGATCCATATAGGTATACATATTTAAGCCATTAATAGCATAATAGATATTTACCATAGTTTCATGTACTTTCACAAATTTTGTGACACCAATTAACTACAGAACCTACCTTCCTAATTTTCCTTTATTTCACCAACTTCCACCAAGTAATTTGACACGTTCAATAAGCCTCCACTGTTAATGTCTTCAATAGTTTAAGGTATCCATGGGACAAAATTGTTTCATCTTCAACGTACAAAGTAGCAACCTTTAATGTTATAGTAGCCCATCAGTTAACAAATGCGATGGGGAACATATTTGTAGAATAAAAATGACAAATGTAACGTCTCTCCATCCACTTGATGTTACTACACTTGAAAAAATATTTTAATCACAAAACCAAAGAAAGTTACAGTAAATTGTTTTCTACAAACCAATGTTCCAAATTATATGAGCAAGGGTAATTTGGTCTTTTAATAACTTATAGTGATAAATTAACTTTACCAGGACAGAGGATGAAGTAAAACTACCAGTAACATGAAATGCAATAATGAAAACAAACAAATGCAACAAAAAATATTGCATCCTAGTTTAATTAAATATTGACAATCAGAGGAAACCTGCAGATTATAAAACGAAACAAAAATGCAGTGTTTATTTGTTAGTATAGCATCGTACTTTCAAATCTTCTTATTACAATGTTGAAGATTGTAAGTAAAAAGCTTGAGAAACTTGGGATTGAATCTGGTTATGTTCCCAGTGATGGTGACTTACCGGTTCAACTAAAGTTTGGGTGGGTTTCTGTGTATTCATTGATTATATCTCATGTTTCCTACCTGTTGCTTCATCTATAGGCCAGACACACATGAAAACCTCATACTTTCCAATTTTGTAATGTAAGATCATTGCAGATAATTGTTAGGTTCAAGTTAGCCTAAGAATTGAAGGTCAAAAAGAATGAGAGACCAAATTTTAAATGAGACTGTACACAAACCACCAAAAATCAAGAATCAACAAAAGAGTAAATTAGATCTTGTCAAACACAGACAATTACAAACCAAAAAAATACTGCAATAGCGACATACTTTGGATTTTGTGATTGTCTTTGGTTGAGTTGAACAAGCCCTCTTGCATAAATATTTCACCTTTCTTAAATCTACGTTTGGCATTTAAGAACTAATAGAGTCAATCAAAAGATAAATTACTTCCTCCATTTTTAGACAAGGGACAAAATTGTCATTTTACTCTTATTCAATGGTTTCATCCAATTCAAATAATAAACAACTACCCAACCAACTATTAGGAATTTAACTATAAGGAACAATACTATATAACATACCAGATATGGTGCTAATGTGGGGAATTCAGTTCCATATGCAAAACATAAAAATAAAAATAGCCCATATAACCTGAAATTTCGACCATAAAAAGTATTTAAATTTGAAAAATATTTCTCTGTAACCATTTATGTTGCGATTTCCACATTTTTTCATGGTAATTCATTTCTTCGTCAAGATTTATTCATGCTCACTTTAAAAGTGAAACTTGTGTATTACCTACCACCAATAGCCTTAAACAATCTACAAGGCTCATGTTCCCTCCACCCTGTCATGTATATCACTTGTAGCTTTGAAACTGGATGAATCTAGGGTTTAAAACACCATCAAAAAGGGAAATACCATATTTGAACTTGCAACAAACAAAACTAAACTAAAAAATTTAAAACTTGTAACAAACAAACTTAACAAAAACTTTAAAACTTTTAAAAAACAAAACTAAAATACTATCACTATCGGACTATAGTCAAACAAACATGAAACGCCAGATCAGATATATACACAAAGTGGATAATATACCCAAAAATATCAACACATACACACACCTAGATCAGGCGCATAACAAAATAGAGGACTACAGTCGATGGTGGTGGTGGTGCGAAGACACATAGAAATTATGCAATTATCAGTTGAGAAGAAATAGGCAATTACCAGTTGAGAAAAAACCAAGACAGATGAATATAATTGATAATAAACCCACAAATTACTGATGCTAGTTGATTGAGATGATTAAAATGGCAATTATCAATAGAGAAGAATCGTTATCTGTACATTCGTCTGTTTCTAGAGCCATCTCGCATATCGAAAGAACAACCGCTGATTGTCTTTGAATCTGGTTACAACCGGCAATCAGATGTTCCGATGTGTACTACAACTCAAAACTTCTAGTAATTTCTCTCCTACAATTAACCAAACGAAGCAATATATAAGTACTTATAAGACAAAAAACATGTATATTTTTATTGGCAACAAATTATGTAGATGATTACTTAAAGACCATCATATAA
Source organism: Cichorium intybus (assembly GCA_023525715.1). Lineage (NCBI taxonomy): Eukaryota > Viridiplantae > Streptophyta > Magnoliopsida > Asterales > Asteraceae > Cichorium > Cichorium intybus. The sequence goes on from CM042014.1 coordinate 93,083,588, forward strand.
TGGTACTTATGCAGAGGTACTGGATATTATCAGTCATCCTTTGACCTGATATTGAACGAATTAATTATTTAAATTTTCTATGAGCACCACTTAATTAAAGAACAGTTTCGTTTGAGGCTTTGAGCATATGTATGAAATAGAATGCACCACCTGCTACTTTTTGTCCTCCTATACTTTGGGCAGCAGAGTAAACCAACAAAAATGAAAAAATAATTTTCGTAAGAAAAGCTCTACCTCGCCTTCAAATAGGGGCCACTGCAAACACAAACATGAAACTTAATTAAAATCAAAGGTTATAAACACAAAACCATTTCCTTATTAAAAAACAGAAAGAAATTCATAATTATACATTGATTGTGGAAAATTGGTAGGAGATTTAATTCAAATCAAAAGTATTCATTCCTGCTACTTAATTAAAAACAAAGGTGATAAACAGAAAATAATAAACAATATTACCCAAATAATGAAATTAGCTATGAATCTAAATAACCTCCCACCCCCTCCCCGTCATGGCTGCTCTAGTTGTTGATGCCTCTTTTTACATTCAATAAGAGATAGAAGAGTGCACAACATTGTGCTTCTTGATAAAACAAATTGTGTACCATTAATCAATTTCCCATATTAAACCACAGTTAAAAGAGAAGCTATAGTCACAATCAAAAACTAACTTATTAGTCTATAGAGATTAAAGAAAGGGATGGAAGAAAAAAAATCACATACTCATTATGAGCTCAAATGTGTATTAAGAACAGTCCATCGTACCCCCTTGATTCTGTAAACACAAACAAAAGGCGAACATAAGAAACTATAAAAACTTAGAAACCAATTATGGCGTCAAATAGAGAGAAAAAGTGACAGAGATAGCTAGAGAGAGAGAAACCCTGATGGCATCACGATGGAGGAATAGGGGAGTGGTAACGGCGGTGAGGGTTTTGGTGAAGAAGGTGGACCAACGATGGCGTTTGAGGTGAGTGGTAGTGGCTCTAGATAAAATACTCGATCGACAACTTACTCCTGTAGATTGAGAGATGAAGAGAAACAACGGACAGGTGGTCCGGTGGTTTAATTCCTTCTGGAGCTTCAATCAACGACCGATGAAGGTGGAATTTATGGTTTTCAATGCGAAGGTGATGCAGGAGGCGGAGAAGGAGTAGACATGGGAGCGTTTGTGCACTACAAGAATATTAAGTTTTAGCGACAAAATATTTCCGACAAAAACATTTCGTAGGAGTTTTCCTACGGAATTCCGACAACCTAGTGACAAAATTCTAGCCTTACGAACTTGCAACGAAACACCGACGGAATTGGTAACTCGAACTTTTCTGTCGGAAATCCGTTGGAAATTTCCGACAAAACAGCGACGGAATATTCAAAATCAACACTTCGTCGGATACGTCGGAATTGAAAGAGCGGGAATCATCAGAATTCTTTCCCCCCTTTTCTTTTTGTTTTTCCCATATTTTTTGGTTTTCCCACATTTTTTTTTGGTTTTCCCATAACTTTTGGTTTTCCCACATTTTTTTTGGTTTTCCCACATTTTTTTTGGTTTTCCCACATTTTTTTAATATGATAGAAAAATTATATTATTAATATAAAAATAATAATAATAATTTATATTATTATTATTCAAAATATTATTATTATTATTATTATTATTTATTTTTATTAGGTTATTTTAATTATATTTTTATCAATATTTGGTTTATTATAATTACATTGTATTATAGGGTGCTACTAAAGATACACCCTAGACATATTTTTAATAAAAGTCAAAGCATTTGTCAACCAATAGTATCTAATGTTTCGGAAAACTATGCAATTTCAACTAATAAAAAACAGTTGACTTTGAGTAGGGGTGTATAGGAAGTAAAAAGAGGGTGTTTATTTGGTGATGCCCTATATTATATTATTAAAAATTTATATATATATATATATATATATATATATATATATATATATATATATATATATATATATATATATATATATATATATATATGTGTGTGTGTGTGTGTGTGTATCTATATGTATATGTATGTACAAGAATTTGTATATGTATGTGTATATGTGTTTATGTGCATATAAATGTATGTATGTATATGTATGCATGTTTATTGTATTTATATGTTTATATGTATTTATGTGTTTAAGGTTTAGGGTTTGATGTTTACAGTTCAGTGTTTAAGGTTTAACATTTAAGGTTCAAGGTATGCATTGGTTTGTGGTTCAGTGTTTAAGGTTTCGGGTTTGGGTGCATGTATATGTATGTATATATGTATGTGTAAGCATGTGAGTATAGAGTTCATGGTTTCATGATTAAGGTTAAAGCTTATGCACGAGTTTATGGTCCAATGTTTAAGGTTTCGAGTTTGGGTGCATGTATATGTATGTGTAAGCATGTGAGTATAGGGTTAAGTGTTTCATAATTAAGGTTTAGAGCTTATGTGTACATGCATGAGTATGTATGTATGTGTGTATGTATGTATGTATGTATATCCATGCATGCGTATTGTATCTATATGTATCTATCAACATGTGGATATATGGTTTAGGGTTTAGTAAAATATTGTAACTACCCTTTTGGATGAATTTGTATTGACTTGTTTTTATACATGTTTACTGATTGTAGTGGTTGAAATTGCATATTTGATGAATTTGTAGTTGATTTTTATTTATTGTAAAATTTTTGTAAAAAAAATTCTGGAATGTTTTATATTTTATAGAAATTAAAATTTAAAAAACTGCATTTGTTATTCACGAAATTATAAAACTGTTAGGAAAAGAAGCTGTTGCAATTCTGTAGGAATTTCGTAGGAAAATTTGGTGGGATTATGTAGGAATTTCGTAGGAAATTTTGGTGCAATTCTGTAGGAAGTTCGTAACAAATTTTGGTTGCGGAAGTTGGTCGGAAATTTGTAGGAAATTTCCTACGAAAGTTTTCGTCGCAAATTGTTAGCCATTTCGTAGGAAATCTGTAGGAACACTGTTTCCAACGGTCTTTTTTGCTACAACCCAATTTTCTCGGAAATTTGTCGGTAAACACATTTTCCAACCAATTACCTACGAAATTGCTTGTCGGAAAAACCAAATTTTCTAGTAGTGGTGGAGGCGTGTCTAGATGGTGTTGCTGTCAGCGGCGGTGGAGTACGACTATGGTGGTTGTGTATGGGGTGGTGTTGGCCGGTTGTACATTTAGGGTTTTCAAGAGGATGGGTTATTGAGGAGATACACTGCATTCAAAGGAGAGGGAATCAAAGATACGGGGAAGATGACAAATTGTTGAATGAGTCGTTGATGATAACATCAGATTTAATAGGTATGGATAATATTAGCGGGTTTGCAAAGAATTTTTCCTATATATCGGGAACATTCAATTGACTCGATCCCGTAAAAAATTGATAAGGAAGTTTATGCATTGATTACTTGTAATTTTAGCTCAAAGGTTTGGATCTCTTAATTTTAAAAGTTTCCATTTTTAGAAACCATTTTTCCTTAATGTAGTGTGTATATATATATATATATATATATATATATATATATATATATATATATATATATATAAAGACACACACACCGTATTTAGGTTTTAATTTCCCGTATTTGAGTTTTAATTTCCTGGATTTAGGATTTAATTTTCAGTATTTAGGTTGTTTTTTATTTGTTTTATAATGGTGTGCTTTTTTAATTAAATGATATTTGACTTTTTAATTTTAATTAATATGTATTTAATATAATTTGAAATATTAAATTAAATGTTATATTAATTTTTAATTGATAAATGAATTTAATAATCGAAAATATGATGTGACATCGTGGGTTCGGTGGGTATTGGTTACATGGGTGAAAAATGGGGAAAGATTGAAAAATATAGAAGTGAGAGAAGAGAGAAAAACTGAAACGACATTGTGGGTTCAGTTGGTTCAGAGTTATTACTCCCCCCACCCTCATATGGATTTTGTTGTTTTTTTCCTACCCCAAAGGTATGCATATCTCATATAGATTTTGTTTTTTTCCCTACCCCTAACTCCCTAAGGTATGCATATCGATGCAAAATTTTGAAAAACATATGACTAATCATATCAAATTTTCAATAGCTGAAAAAAAGATGATTTTGTGCAACCACAAACACCAAAAGTGTAATCTACTTTATAGTTTTTGATACAAACACCGCGCACAATCATTTTCATTTCCCTCCTTTCGTAAATATTTTTGATTACCCTTCTAGAAGAAAACAAATACACAAAACCCTTCTCCTTTCCACGTGGTTTCTCGTCGCCTTTTTCTTGGAAAACTTTCTCACCCTCGTCAGTTTGCCATTTGCAGCGTTGCCTGACAGTCTCCTTCTATCGTGGGCCTTCTCTCATCCCTTCGTTGGCAAAGGAGAACCTTATTTAAAAAAAAGTAGAACCAATTTCATCAACATTTTCTACATCCTTAACCCAGAAACATTTGCGTGAACGTCTTCAACCATTGTCGACATTTTCACAACTCATCGTCGAGGGAAGTGAAACATTTAATAGCTTTGACCTGGTAAGATAATCTTCTCATCCCCAGAAACATGAACATGTAATTTAGGGTTTGCATTTGGTTATATCTTTTTTGGGTCAGATTACATTTTCACTACAAATTTGTGTTTAATCTTGTTGGTTTTATTGATTTTTTCAAATGCACAGTTGATTTGAAGGTCTTATCGGGGAAATGGGTCTATGTCTGTGTGTTTGCATATACATACATGTCTTAGTTTATAACTTCGTATATGTATGCATACATGTGTATTCCCATATGTACATACACCTGTGCGCATTTCGCCATTTCTATGAGTGCGAAATACTCAGTGAAATTTCACAATGGGATTTTCTAACAACGCTTTCTATTTGGGACTTCTTTATTTTGTGAAATGATTTATTTTTTATATTTTTGAACTCCTGAAGTCTTCCTCAGGGACCATTATGGTTCTACTATGTTATTGCTATATAATCAGTATATACACATGTTTCTGTGTTCAAGCGGTTGCAGACATGTAGTTCATATGCTGAAAGTATTTACTTCATGTTAAAGAGTATTAAGAAATATGGTGGGATAATGTTACTGGACATTTACAGCCCACATTTTTATTCCTTTTGCTAGTTAGACTTTGTTTTGAGCCCATCATAGTGGAGAAGTCATCTTGTTGGTTTAAATTTAAAAGTTTAAATATTCAACATAAAACATTTGTTTAGATTCAAAATTTTTAGCCCTTATTGAGTCAATTTGTTTGATACATGTGTGGCATCTGCCATGAGAAATATTTTAAACTTTTATGTGGTTGTTATCTATTCTCGTTCCTCTGTTTATTAGTTTCTTAAACATGTATCCTTTCAAGTCCATCTTTACTTCTTCAAGCACATGATTGTGTAATTGTTAGTGGTGGTCTATTTGGTGTTAATGAACATTCATGTTGAGTTTTATTTTGGCATGTTGTAAAATATGACGGATCCGAATTGACTTTAGACAATATTAGCTCAATGCGGAATAGGATCAAAATTATCAAACGGTAATAATCACAACGAAATACGAATGAAGTAAATAAAATAGAGACACGAGTATTTACGTGGAAAACCCAAATCGGGAAAAAACCACGGGCGGAGGAAGCCGAGAACCAATTCACTATATTTTGTGGTGTTTACAAAATATTTGAAGAATATAAAAATACAAAGAGTTTATAAAACTCTTATGTATTTACAAGAGAAGAAATTGGATTTGAGAGATGTGTTTTGATGTTTTTGGTGTGGTTTGCATCAATGATCTTCTAACCTATTTATACTAAAATTTCTACATGCCATTTAAGAAAAAATGGCTCATATGTTGAATTCTTTACAAGCCACATTTGAAAATTGATTAGCAGCCATTTGAAAATAAGTGTTGCAGCCACATCTTTGAATATCATCTTTAGCAGCCATTTGAAAATAAGTGTTGCAGCCTTTGAATAAAAGATTGTTGAATTTTGAAGTCATATTCTTCAATCTCCACCTTGACTTCAAAATGGAACAAAACTTGTATACCCATTTGGTAAAACCAACAACTCTTCAAACTTCAAAACTCCATAAGGAATTGCAATCACCATATAGAGAAAAATTGATCCTGAAAAATGAAATACTTCCTCCACCACGAGCCTAATCAGGCTCAAATGCGATCAGAAACACCCATCAAATCCAAACATGTTTTGAACTTGGCTATTGGAAGACTTTTAGTGAACATATCAGCAGGATTATCATTGGTGCTGATCTTGTTTACCGTAATTTCGCCTTTAGCAATAACATCTCTGATGAAGTGATAACGAACATCAATATGCTTCGTTCGATCATGGAACATTTGATCCTTTGACAGAAATATTGCACTTTGATTGTCACAAACAACAGTTTTAACGGATAACTTGTTTGAAAGCTCACCTATCAACCGTTTCAACCAGAGGGCTTCTTTCACTGCTTCCGTAACAGCCGTGTATTCGGCTTCGGTGGTGGATAACGCTACGGTGGACTGTAACTGCGCTTTCCAGCTAATTGCGCAATCACCCAAAGTAAATACGTACCCTGTAATCGATCGTCTTTTATCCAAGTCCTTTGCATAATCGGAATCCACATAACCAAGTACTCCACTATCGGTTTTGCCAAACCACAGACATGAAGAGGAAGTACCTTGCAAGTACCGAAAAATCCATTTAACAGCAGCCCAATGCTCTTTTCCTGGATTCGCCATGTATCTGCTCACCAAGCTTACCGCATATGACAAATCTGGACTTGTACAAATCATAGCATACATAAGAGATCCTACAGCACTGGAGTATGGTACCTTTGCCATGTATGCTAGATCTTCTTTGGTGGTAGGACTTAAGGCGGATGATAGCTTGAAGTGGGCTGCGAAAGGAGTGCTGACTTCTTTTGCATCATGCATATTGAAACGGTGCAGAACCTTCTCAATGTAGCTTTGTTGAGAAAGGTATAGAGTTCTTGCACTGTGGTCTCGCACTATTTCCATTCCTAGAATTTTCTTGGCAGCACCCAAGTCCTTCATATCGAACTCAGCATTCAACTGGTCTTTTATCTTTTGAATCTCCTTTATATTCTTCGCTGCAATTAACATGTCATCCACGTATAAAAGTAGATAGACCATTGAGCCATCGTCACACTTCTTGTAGTAAACGCAGCTGTCGTAGGTGCACCTTTTCAGCTTGTGACTGGTCATAAATGAGTCAAACCTTTTATACCATTGTCGCGGAGATTGCTTGAGGCCATAAATAGACTTCTTCAATTTGCACACGTAGCTTTCCTTGCCAGGAGCTACAAAACCTTCAGTTTGTTGCATATATATCTCTTCCTCAAGCACACCATTTAAGAATACTGTAGTAACATCAAGTTGCTCTAACTCATAGTCATGAGAGGCAACTAATCCCAACAAGACATGTATTGACGTGTGTTTCACAACCGGAGAGAAAATGTCGGTATAATCGATACCTAGGATTTGACTGTAGCCCTTGGCTACTAAATGAGCTTTATATCTTGGTTTGTCACCAGGGTGGATAGCCTCCTTCAACTTGTAGACCCATTTACACTTAACTGTCTTCTTACCCTTTGGAGCTGGAACGAGATCCCATGTGCCATTTTTCTGAAGAGATTCCATCTCCTCGTGCATGGCAACCATGCACTTATTAGAATGTTTGGATTTAATGGCCTCGTTGTAGCTTGTGGGCTCCAGAACAGACTCAACTTCATTGGCAACTGTAAGTGCATAAGCGACATAATTGGCTTGAACATATCTCTTTGGAGGTACAATCTGTCTGCGAGGTCTATCTCTTGCAATGGAGGGACTGTGAGGTTGGCTTGGAGCTTCGGCTGGCTCATGAGAAGAGGAATGTTGATTATTCGAGGGTTGAGAAACCTCGACACCTTCATGAGACTGGTCCTCGAAAGATGAATTTAAAGGAAGCTCCACCTCTACTCGAACTTTGTCTTTTTCCGAATTTTCATTTTCTCTGGTCTGAATGTTGGAGACAGGATGAAGCATGGCTTTTTCATCGAAGGTCACATCTCTTGATGTAATGACCTTCATAAGCTCTGGGCTCCACAATTTGAAACCTTTCACTCGTGTCTTGTATCCAATAAAAATGCACTTAATGGCTCTTGGTTCTAATTTCCCATTATCAACCCGTGTATATGCTGGACATCCAAACAGTATTAATTTTGTGTAGTCAGCAGGCTTACCAGACCATAGCTCAAACGGAGTCTTCTTTCCAATAGTACGTGAGGGGGAGCGGTTGATAATATAGCATGCGGTGGAAGCTGCTTCGACCCAAAAATACTTTGGTAGCTTCGAGTGAGAGAGCATGCATCGGACCTTCTCCATGATGGTGCGGTTCATTCTTTCCGCAACGCCGTTCTGCTGTGGTGTGTGGACTACAGTGCGGTGACGTGTAATCCCTTCCTTACGGCAATAGGAGTTGAATTCTTCTGAGCAGAATTCCAGTCCGTTATCGGTACGAAGGTATTTTACTTCAAAACCGGATTGTTTTTCAACTAACACTTTCCAATCCCTAAAGGTTGAAAATACTTCTCCCTTTGTCTTTAAGAAGAACGACCATACCTTCCTGGAGAAGTCGTCAATAATAGTGAGCATATAAGAGGCTTCACCTTTCGATGTAACCTTTGCCGGTCCCCATAAATCCGAGTGTATGTAGTCGAGTGGTCCTTTTGTCGTATGTTTGCCACTGATAAAACTTACTCGCTTCTGCTTTCCGAACACACAATCTTCACAGAATTCAAGTTCGGTTGATTTGTGCTCCCCGAGCAACCCCCTTCGACTTAGTTTATTCATACCATGGTATGACATGTGAGCGAGCCTGAGGTGCCATAGACGAGAGCGATCAACGTTGGAGATGGATTTAGAACATACCGAGACTTCGTCGGAGATAACTTGCCCATCCATAATGTAAAGGTTTGCGGATTTTCTAACTCCTCGGATGACCACAGAACCTTCCTTGAAAATATGGAGTTTCCCGTCTTTGCCAACAAACTCGTAACCTTTCTTTTCGAAAGTACCGAGACTTAGTAAATTTCGCCTAAGACCGGATACGTGCTTCACATCTTGAATCGTTCGAACAACGCCATCGAACATGCGGAACCTGAGTGTACCCCGTCCAATAATACGACACGAAGTGTCGTTACCCATTAGAACATGGCCTTCGTTAACCTTTTCAAATGAATGAAAAATGCTTCGGTTGGAGCTCATATGAAAAGTACACGCTGAATCAAGTACCCACTCATTCGTGGTTATTAAACCGTAGTCCGAAACGGATAGAAGCTCGCCATCGGAACCAGTTTCGGCAACATCGGCTTCAACGGTGTTATTGGTTGTTTTTCCCTTTGCGATTGCCTTCGCTTTCTCCTTGTTCTTTAACTTGAAACATTCATCGATCAGATGTCCCTTCTTGTGGCAATAATTGCAATATTTGTGATTGGCTTTGGACTTAGATCTAGATCGGTTTTGTGAAGAGCTACCTCTCTCGTTAGGTCTCCCTCTGATGTTGAGACCTTCGGCTTTAGAATCGCTGCTACTGTTCCCAACTATCTGCTTCATCTTTTCCTTTGAATCAAGAGCAGTCATTACCTCGTCTATGACAAGAGTGTCCCGAGAATAGATAATGGTGTCACGAAAGTGATCGTGGGAGTCTGGGAGAGAAGATAATAAAAATAATGCCAAGTCTTCATCTTCGTATTTGACGTCCATATTCTCCAGATTTCCTACAAGCTCTTTAAAGGTAGAGAGGTGATCAGACAAAGAACTACCTTCACTCATCTTTAGGTTAAAAAGTCGTTGCTTCAAGTGTAGCTTGTTGGGCAAGCTTTTCGTCATAAGTAGCTGCTCGAGTTTTAGCCAGAGAGCCGCCGCAGATGTCTCTTTCAGTACATCTTGGAGAACGTCGTTGGATAAATGCAGACGGATCTGCGACGACGCCTTCAAATCTTTCATTTCCTTTTCTTCAGTTGACCAAGTTGCCGACATTTTCTCCATTCCTAACAGTGCTTTGTGGAGATCCATCTGAATGAGAATATCTCTCATCTTTACTTGCCACAGCGGAAATCGGGTATTCCGATCCAACAGCGAAATATCGTATTTCACCGAAGACATGATTAATTACTTGATAAAATGATCCCGATAAGCTAATATCAAAACCCGGATGCTCTGATACCAATTGTTGTAAAATATGACGGATCCGAATTGACTTTAGACAATATTAGCTCAATGCAGAATAGGATCAAAATTATCAAACGGTAATAATCACAACGAAATACGAATGAAGTAAATAAAATAGAGACACGAGGATTTACGTGGAAAACCCAAATCGGGAAAAAACCACGGGCGGAGGAAGCCGAGAACCAATTCACTATATTTTGTGGTGTTTACAAAATATTTGAAGAATATAAAAATACAAAGAGTTTATAAAACTCTTATGTATTTACAAGAGAAGAAATTGGATTTGAGAGATGTGTTTTGATGTTTTTGGTGTGGTTTGCATCAATGATCTTCTAACCTATTTATACTAAAATTTCTACATGCCATTTAAGAAAAAAATGGCTCATATGTTGAATTCTTTACAAGCCACATTTGAAAATTGATTAGCAGCCATTTGAAAATAAGTGTTGCAGCCACATCTTTGAATATCATCTTTAGCAGCCATTTGAAAATAAGTGTTGCAGCCTTTGAATAAAAGATTGTGGAATTTTGAAGACATATTCTTCATGGCCCAATCAATTCACTCAACTAAATTTGACCGGTTTTAAATGGTTATCATGTCGATATGTTTCCCATGGAAGCACGGACTATGACATTTCTCATGATAGCTTGCACTCCTTGTTTGTAATATACAAAGGATCATGAATGGAATAAATGTATCCCACTACAAGAAATAAGCTCAATACCGGCGTCACCTTTAGCGGCAACAGCCGGTATTAGCGGCGACACACAAAACTCGCGTTTGGTGTCACCGCTAATACCGGCTGTCGCCGCTAAAGGTGACGCCGGTATTGCCATGTCAGCGATCCGTGTCCTTCTCAATCTCAGCCGTAGGTGAATTGCTTGATCCAACGGCGAAAAAAGAAGCGGGAATACTTCCCTCCAACGTGTCGCCGCTAAAGCTCAAAACGTCGCCGCTATTGATGTGCACGCGGATCGCCATCTACACCGTCCATTGACTTATGATCTAACGGACCAGGAGGAAAGCGGGAATACTTCCCTCCAAAACACGTCGCCGCTAAAGCACTAAATGTCGCCGCTATTGCTGTGCACGCGGATCGCCATCTACATCGTCCATTGACTTATGATCTAACGGACCAGGAGGAAAGCGGGAATACTTCCCTCCAAAACACGTCGCCGCTAAAGCCCTAAATGTCGCCGCTATTGCTGTGCATGCGGATCGCCATCTACACCGTCCATTGCCTTACGATCTAACGGACCAGAACCAGACACCAAAACCAGTCGCTAAAACCCTAAATGTCGCCGCTAAAACCCTAAATGTCGCCGCTAAAGGGTTGCGAACAGACACCAAAACCAGTCGCTTTCCTCCTTCGACTGTTACGCTTCACACGAAAACCAGTCGTTTTCTCTCGAGCTCTCCGGCGACTGAGCACGTTTTCCGACCAAATCCACCTCAAAACATCCTCCGGTGCACCCTTTCACTTCTATCTCACTTTTACCGGCGATTTTCTTCGATTTACCGGCGATCTCGAGCTAATTTCGGCGTCACCTCTTTTTCCGGCGATTTCATTGTTTTTTCTGGCGATTCCCTCTCTTTTCCGGCGAAAACTATCATCTATCAAGGTAATATTTTCGGTTATCAAGTTATAATGTGTTTTAAATCGAGTTTTCCTAACTTTTTCTTCGTGTTAGGACCACCACCACCACCGGCGGCTGCTGCCGGAAAACCGAAGAAACATCCGGCCATCATCACCAAAAACAGCCTCTAGCTACCACACCTAAGTATGTGTTAATGATTTTTGCAATTTTGTTAAAGTCTTAATATGTTATGTTCTTAATGTGTTAAGTTCTTGAAAAATGACTTATTATAAGCTCTTAATGGTTTATGAAAAAATGTTTAATGGTTTTGATTTGTTTTGGAAGTGATGGTGTTAAGTTATTTAACGGGAAACAAGAGATGAGGCTCCCTCCGAGACAATTTAGTAATGCAGATATAAAAGCTCAACTAGATCGTCTATTGTTTCGTAAACCAGGCAAGCATCCTGAGTTTGGATTAAAAGAACCTGATAGGCAAGACTTCGAGTTGAATTGGTCCAAACGAAGCATATTTTTTGAAATCGAGTATTGGTCTTCTTTGCAGCTGAAGCACAACCTAGATGTAATGCATGTTGAAAAAAATGCGTGCTGCAGTCTGTACGCTTCTAATGAACGACAAGACTAAAGACACCTCTAATGCGCGGTTGGACTTGGAAAAGCTAAATATCCGGAGGCCGCAATGGTTGCATAAGAGGGGTAACAAGTTCTTCCAACCACAAGCAAAATACTCATTCACAAATAAAGATCGAGAGCTTTTTTGTCAATTTGTTAAAGACATTAAACTGCCAGATGGGTTTGGATCCAATATCAGTAGTAATGTGTCAGATAACAATAAAAAAATTACGGCGTTGAAGTCTCATGATTATCATATCATTATCAACGTTTGATGCCTATTGGAGTACGGGGGTTTTTGAACAAAGATACCTATACACCGATAGTGGACCTTTGCATGTTTTTTAAGCAACTTTGCTCAAGAACACTGTTGGTGAAGGATATGAAGAAAGCCAAGAACGACGTTCTTACAATCTTGTGCAAGTTAGAGTTGATTTACCCTCCAACGTTTTTTGACATTATGATTCATTTAGTTTTGCATTTACCTGATGAAGCTCTTTACGGAGGTCCAGTATATGTATATATGAGATGGATGTATCCGTTTGAAAGGCATATGAAAAAATTAAAGAACTATGTCAGAAATAAGGCAAGGCCAGAAGGTTACATGGCTGAAGGTTATGTCGCTGAAGAAGCTTTAACATTTTGTTCAATGTACCTTCGAGATGTCCAGACTCGATTTAATCGCCCTGACAGAAACGAAGATGCTGTTGTTGAAAAAACAAAGTTCTGGGGGTTTGAGTCTAAATGTCGCCCGACTAGCGCAAGGCGAAACAAACATCTTGATCCAATCAAAAAACAAAACATTGAATGGTTTGTACTAGACAACTATGCAATAGTCAGAGAGTATATGAAGTAAGCGTTTCTATCTTTAACTTTTTATTATATGTTAACTATATATTTCCATCATATCTTATTATATATTTTTCTCATCAATGTAGAGAATTCGAATCCGAACATCCTGGAAATGATATTAAAACCAATTTTCCTAATTGGTTTCTTCAGAAGGTCTACTCGATGAAAACAGAAAATTCCCCGGAATTCCACGAATAGTTGCCAGCTCTTTCAATGGGTGTGGGAATAAATGCCTCTACTTACACTGCTTGCATAGTCAACGGTGTTAGGTTTATGGTACTTGATCGTGACGCACAACGAAGAACGCAAAACTCTGGGGTGCTAGCGGTCGGCGAGAACGGTGAAAAATATTATGGCCAATTAGAAGAAATTATTGAGGTGCAATATACGTATGAGTTTTCGGCTGTAATATTTCGCTGCAAGTGGTTTGATACTCGAACAGAAAATAATATCACCAGTATCAACACAGAACGTGAAATATACAAAAATGAACAACTCATATTTGCATCCCAAGCCAAACAAGTATTTTTTATTCGAGAACCTTCTCGAAGAAACCAAAACAATCATCCTTGGTGGGTCATCGAGGAGGTCAACCATTGAAAAATTTGGGATGTTCACAACGGCGTCCCAAATGATGACATCATCTTAGCCGAAAATGTCGACGTCGTTCATAACCCCTCTTCATCTAATTGTGGTATTGTAATCGATTTGAGTCAATACTTTCAAAACATTCCTAATTATGATACCGGTGACGACTCTGATACTGAAGTTGATCCGCCAACGGTTACCGTCAATAGAGTGATTGATTGCGAGTTTGATGATGCTGATACTGATTATGATACAGAGTCTGCTTATGACACTGAAGTATCCGAGGGTGAAGAAGATCATTAAAACAATTGTAATTTATTTATGTGTTAGGAGATGACATCGTTTTGGATGATGCTACTTTATATCATGGCCGATGTGATGGGCCATGGTGGAGATGGGGCTGGGGATCCACCACTTCCGCCTTGGAGAGGCGCGGGTCTACATGAGATGGATGGTAAGTGTTATTATAATTTTTTAAATTATTGTATTTATTCATTTATTATAACAATCGTGACTAATATTTATAAATTTATATTGCAGGTGTACCGGCGAGAAGAAAAACGAGAGGCAAAGCTAAAAACCTTGAACTGCAACGACAACGCGATAAGACAGGGCAAAAATTTACATTGGAGTTTGATAGAGCGACTACGTATACCCCGGTTGGTAGACCGTATGACCTCTTTGTTCGTGAGGTGGGGATATACATGTGGAATAACATGCCCTTTGATCGAAAAGATTGGAAAAGTGTTAACCAAAGCCGAGAAGGATGCATTAGTACATCATCTCAAGGTAAATTATTTATATAACTTTATTTTTGTATGTTATTTATTTATTTATTTATCTTTACTTGACTAAGTTATTTTCAATTTGTAGAGGAACTTCGATTTTGATGCGATTGAGGATGATTGCGAGCGTATGCATTTGAAGGGTGGTATTGATGCGGTGCTGATGAAGCGGTATAGGGACCGAAAAAGTGATGCAAAAACTAAGTTTGATGACGCAGGAGGATATAAGGATATAGACAGGGCTAGAACTCACCCCCCTGAGGGTATGCCTCTTCAAAATTGGAACAAAGCTATAGACTTTTTCTGCATACCAGAATATCGAAAACGTTCTGATTCTAACAAAGGAACCCGTGAAAAACAACAATACACCAACCGTGGGGGACAAGCACATATAGCAACGCTTGTTTCAAATCGTTAATGCTTTGTATATATATTACCGCTTGTTTCAAATCGATAATGTTTTGTTTCAAATCTAATTTTTTATTGTTAAACAGGGTAGAAAGAAAATCGAACAATTCAAGAAGGCTCATACCCGCAAAGATGGGACATGAGACAGTGACCTGGCTTATCAACAATATGTAAGTGTTTATTCAAAAAAATCATCTCAACATCATCATTATATTTAATATATGTAAAATGCTAACTTTTTATTTATTTATGTAAAATGCAGATTGAGTTGGAACGTGAGTTTGAGTTATTAAATGATCCCTCCCCGGAACCCGCGAAGGAAGTTGGGATATTTGAAAAGGTGTTGGGTTCTCGTCGTGGACATTACAAAGGGATTGGCCGTAAACCTCCCGTGACTCCGACTATACCGCCTCATTTTGATGTAGGTCAACCTTCCCAAGAAGCACCTACAAAGGTAAATATTAATTGTTAACTACTTCATTGTTAAATACTTAATTTGTTTTTAACTAATAATAAACATTTTTATTTTTTTGAAGGATGCGCTTGCACAAATGCTTGTTGATCCAAGACATAAAGATGCATTGGCAGAATTTTTACGTACGTACACGCCAGGGCACGGTGGTGGAACGAGCAAGGGTGTCGGGGATACCCAAGGTGATGGAGGCGATCAAGATGATCAAGACGACGACTTAGAGTAGTTTCTTATTTTTGTTTTGTGACTATTTTAATTTGTGTAAAGAAAATTATGTTTTAGATATTAGTATTTGTTTGGAATTGTTTATCTCTTATGTTGCTTCATTTATTACAATTTTGGTTTTATATTAAAAATATTCATAATTCTAAAAAATATAATAATAATTTAAAAAAATAATTTAAAAACCCTTTAGCGGCGACACCTTGC
Organism: Cichorium intybus; assembly: GCA_023525715.1. Classification (NCBI taxonomy): domain Eukaryota; kingdom Viridiplantae; phylum Streptophyta; class Magnoliopsida; order Asterales; family Asteraceae; genus Cichorium; species Cichorium intybus. The sequence continues at coordinate 93,099,557 of CM042014.1, forward strand.
ACCTTTAGCGGCGACGCCATCTCCGGTGACACGTCATCACCGGAAACTGAGGCAACCATTAACAGCGACATCTTTACCGCCGACATCAGTCTTTAGCGGTGACAGGTATTACCGGCGACGCATTAGCGGCGATTTGTAAGCATTAGCGACAAACTATTTGCGGCGACATTTACCGTTTTTAGCGGCGACATTTGTTGCCGGTAATAACCCCGATCCTTGTAGTGTCCGGAATTGGCTGTGTGTCATGGTTCGGATGGTATAACATATTGACATCTGGCAAAATCTGGAAATCATATCTTCATACAAGATGTTGTATGTTGTATGGATAAATCTTATAAATTATAGCTTTATAAATGAATTTTTGATTAGCGTCATGATACGTTTGTCGAAAAATAGACCACATTTGACTATACTTAATGTAATATCATCTTTTAGTTTGTCACCAACAGTATTCTCAATGTAAATTGCAAAATGGTTGACCTCTTTATGCATATTTATAAATGATGAAACTAGGTGATCTTCTAGAGGAAAAACCAATTAAAATAAAGATTATAAGATATACGATAGATTTGTTGGTCTATTCTCAAAGGATTCCAAGTCAATGATGACCAAAGACTTGGTAAATTAAGCATCATATTATAATTTAATTCTTATTTATATCCTATTTGATAATTTGGTGGTTTCAGAAGTAAACGGCATCAAAAAACTTCAAATCACTCACTTAATATTATTTTAAAAAAATGGAATTTCAATTTTTTATACGGTCATTGCTCTACTTTTTCAAGCTTAATAAGTAATCATATGACTAAACATTTGATTAACTTATTGGACACTCTTGGTGCTTGCAGCCTTGCAGGTAATGAGAGCATTTCCTCGTTGTCAATTAGTTGGAAGGTGATTTCCTTTCTGCCATGTATAGTGATTAATGCCATTGTAGAGGTTGATCATGATTATGGTGGTGGTGCTGCATGAGCATTAGGGGTAAGCATCGTGCGGTTTTATGCCAAAACCAAACCGCAAACCGCATGTATTGGTTTTTGTAATTTTAAAACCGCAAACCGCATGTATTGGTTTTTGTAATTTTAAAACCGCAAAATACGGTTTTTCAAGCGGTGCGGTTTTATGGTTTTTCCCAACAGTGCGGTTTCAAGTGGAGCGGTTTTGATTTTTAAACCATACAACAAAATGGTGTGGTTTTAGAACTGCAAAAAACCAAAAGTGAAGTATTTTTTATTAAAATTTTACCCTTTATTCCTATATCCAAAACGACATAGCATAAAACATGAAACAGTTTTTGTTTATTACATTTTAAACCTACAATCAAAAGTTTGGTGAAGTCATAGTCTTGTCCAAGAATATGATCATATAACAGATTCTTAGACTATTATTATTATGAGTTACGTATGAACTATTGAGTTATGATGCTATATTTGATATTTTAAGTCATCAACAAAAATATACATAGCCTTAAACAATCGTAATAACATAAACGAATCTTAAACATATATATAATAACATAAACTATTTTTAATATATATAATATTAGTGGTGTGGTTCGGTTTTTAAGGGCCGGTTTCTAGGGTAAAACCGCAACGCACCGACTTTGGTCGGTTTTTGTCAGATTAAAAATTACACCATCGGTTTTTGTATTGGTTTCGGTTTTTTGCGGTTTTTTTAGATCGGTTCGGTTTTTGCTCACCCTTAAGCATGGTCTGTGGATTGAACTAGGACCGAACTAAATTGGATTTAACCATGGACTTGATTACGATTATAGTGGTGGTGATTAGAGGTGTTCGATCCCACTTTGGTTTCGGTTACGGTTCGGTTTTTATGGTCCAAACTGAATTAAGACCAAAGTTGACGATGTTGGTGTGTAATTAGGGATGTGTATGGTTCGTGGACAGGACCAAACCGGACCGAAACCGAAAATCAACACTCTTAATGACCGAAAATCAAACCATATTATGTAAAATCGGTTCTACTTCTGTTTGATTTTTCCTGTATGCTCACCCTTAATGGTGCTCGTGATAAAGAGTGTTAATATTAGCTTACAACAAAAAGTTAGGAAAAACTTGATCTAGATATGGTTTTATTTTGTTAGTGTTATGGTTTTATTTTCAAGTGATATGAAATTTGTTTTTATTGTTAAGATACTATTTCATTTGTAATAAATACGATATGTAAACAGTTTCCTATGTATTGTATAAAACTTTGATGTTACCTGAAGTTTGAGTCTTTTTTTCACATAGAATGTATTTTAGAAAAAAGTTTAATGTACATTACTAATTTATATTTAAATTTTGTGACAAATCTTTCTGCAGCTAAAAGTCAATTTATTAATAGTTACAAAGTGGTGGAATAGCCAATGAAATTGCTGCATTTAACCACCTTTTGAGCTGCTGCAGAAAACATGTTGAGAACCAAAATGGCGATTAACATCTATCGGGCTGTTGTCAAATAGTTTGAGCTGCTGTGAAAATGTTTTTGTGAGATTGCGCATCATGTTGTATCTTTTAGTATTTCTAAAAGAATATAAAAATGTTGTATAACATTGAACAAGAAATTCAATCCGACTATTGTTTATTTTAATAACCGTATAATAAATTAAGCCATTATCATAAGATACTTATGATTATATATTTTTCCATCGTCACTATTCTTCGCCTTATAACCACATGAATCTTTTGTAAACGTAATTAGGTTTGACAAACGTGTCACGTTTACAAGTGTCAGATTGAAATTTAAACGGGTTGAAATAGCTTGACATTAACCCGGCCCGTTTAATTTTCATGTCGTGTCGAGTCAACCCGCTTATTTTCGTACTGAGTTTGTATCGGGCTAGCAAGTTTATGGTTTTCTTTGTACTAAATGTATCGTGTCAAGCTAGACTGAAATACTATATAGGTTGAAAGAATATGAACTAGGAGGTGGAAAAGAAAAAGTGAAAGGATTAATAGTTTGGGAGTTGGAGGGTGAAATCCACAACAAATTAATAGGAGTAAAGTCCAATGAGTAGAAGGTGTCTGAGTGTGATTTTATAGTATGTGATACTAATAAAAAAGTAAAACTAAAAATTAGCTTTGACTCATACAACTATTTAGTGGTTTTCACATTACAAAACAACTCATGCCGTGTCGAGTCAACCCGCTTATTTTCGTACTGAGTTTGTATCGGGCTAGCAAGTTTATGGTTTTCTTTGTACTAAATGTATCGTGTCAAGCTAAACTGAAATACTATATAGGTTGGAAGAAGAGGAACTAGGAGGTGGAAAAGAAAAAGTGAAAGGCTTAGTAGTTTGGGAGTTGGAGGGTGAAATCCACAACAAATTAACAGGAGTAAAGTCGCAATGAGTAGAAAGTGTCTGAGTGTGATTTTCGAGTATGTGATACTAATAAAAAAGTAAAACTAAAAATTAGGTTTGACTCATACAACTAATTAGTGGTTTTCACATTACATAACAACTCAATCTAAACTTGTCTTTTACATTTTGGTTTTGATTTTCAGCATGTCCGGTTAACATAATGAATTAAAATAACTTGCATGCATATAAATAAAAGAGTCATTATCATGCCATTTTTGAGTTGAAAGTTTGGACCATAACATTACCTGTTTAATTTTCGTGTCGTGTCGTGTCAAACCGTTTAATTAGGCAGGTTCAAATCTCTTACCCAAATTCATTTATTTGCGTGTCAGATTTGTATCGTGTCGAGAATTGTCACCCCTAATCGTAGTGGTATCTAATGTTCAACGACGAGTATAAATACACATATTAGCCAAAGTCACTATTGTTCACTTTTAGACACACATAATAAATTAAACCATGTCTACAAAATAATTATTGTCATATTTTTTCTTTTATCCAGAATATTCTTTACCATATAGCCATATGACATTTTGTAATCATGGTTGTATTCAATGTAGGGGTGAGCAAAACCGAACCGGGAAACCAAAAAACCTACAAAAACCGACAAAACCGAAACCAATAGAGAAACCGACGGTTTGGGTTTGAGTTTTTTAAAAACCGCAAATTTCGGTTTGGTTTCGGTTTTGACAATGTCAAAAACCGAGCAAAACCGAACCGAACCGAATTTATAAAAATATATGTTTTTCTGTACAGATTATCTAGATATATATATTATATTTGCGAAATGTAAACGTAAAGAACAGTTTGGTGCACTGGTTAAGTCGACGCCCTGGAACCTGGTGTTCGACTCCCGTCCCAGCAAGTTTTTGAAGTATGTAAGTTTTTCCATGAATTTATTCATCCCACATTTTCTAGCAAACTGTATTCGTCCCACATCGCCTAGGAGATGAAACTTTGGCCAAACTAACCCCTTATATAAAGGATAACCCATCCCCTTTCATGTATACCTTGAAGTTTTGGTTTGAATGGGTTTAAACCCGAACCGAACCAGTTAAAAACCGAAAATCGATCCACTGAACCGAACGGTTTGGGTTCAAATTTTTAAAAACCGAGCTATTCGGTTTGGGTTCGGTTTTTGGGTAAAAACCGACCCAAACCGACCCATGCGCATCCCTAATTCTATGTCTAGCCATGGGTATAAATGTGCATATTAGCCGATATTAATAAATTTTAACCATGCATAATAAATTAATTCATGACCATAAACACTTGTAATCACGTTTTTTATTATATAATGGGTACTTTTACTCTATAGCCACACAAACTTGTTATAATCCTGGTTATATTTTATGTTCAGTCACCTGTATAAATAAATATATTAGCAAATGTTACTATTGTATACTTTATAACCACATAAATTTACTTTTAATGTATACTTTATATCATTTAGACACACTAAACAATTTCATTATGGCTATTATTAACTTTCAGTCACATATAATCTGTATATCTATTATAAAAGAAACAAAATACTTGCACAATATTAATTTAAAACCCTCATAACTTTTCAATTTTTTCTAACAATTAATATAAATTTGTTAATGAATAATAAATAAGTGCAAAAAATAAAACTTTTTACCTATACACAAAATTATTACTTTTAAAATTAGTTAACATTAATAATTAATATAATAAGTGGTTTATAATGAATATGGTAAGTGGTATCATAACTTTCAACAAAAATGATATTTTGTAGATTTTTAATAATAATAATTGATTTTTAAAATAAATTAATAATGATAACTGATAATAGAATATAGTTATGAATTAATTTATAAACAATGGTTGATATTTTAGATAATCATAATGATCAAAATTTAGAATAATGTTAAGTAGTAAATGTTAAATTAAGTAATGTAACACTAAATTGAAAATTATATTTGTTTTAATTTATTATCAAATTGCATGTAGAGATCATTGATTGATGTGACTCTAATATATATATATATATATATATATATATATATATATATATATATATATATATATATATATATATATATATATATATATATATAATCATATGGTTCAAATTAGTTATAAATTTATATATTAGTTTATTATAATAATTTTTATTTTATAGTTAATATGAATGATAATTTTCAATAGCATATATTTGTAAAACTTTAATTACATCATTTTATGTTTAATTAATTGACGTAACACTAAAACAAAAATTATATTTGTTTTATTCATTATCAAATCGAAGGTAGATGTCATTTATTGATGTGACTCTAATATATATATATATATATATATATATATATATATATATATATATATATATATATATATATATATATATATATATATATATATATATATATGGTTCATTAGTTATAAATTTATATATTAGTTTATTATAATAATTTTTATTTTATAGTTAATATGAATGATAATTTTCAATAGCATACATTTGTAAAACTTTAATTACATCATTTTATGTTAAATTAATTGACGTAACACTAAAACAAAAATTATATTTGTTTTATTCATTATCAAATCGTAGGTAGATGTCATTTATTGATGTGACTCATATATATATATATATATATATATATATATATATATATATATATATATATATATATATATATATATATATATATATATATATATATATATATATATATATATATATATATATATATATATATGAAGTTTATGTATATATGTATATCTACATATATATGTATATATGTATAAAATAAAATTATGTATATAAGAAGTTTATGGTCGTGGTTTATATGATTAGATGTGTCTAAAGAGTTAAAAAATAATCATGCTGGAAAATATTTTTGTACCTAGATAATAGAAAATGCTATGGAAAAAATATAAAAACTATTCATGTTGAATGCATAGGTGTCTATATTGAGTGTGTGACTATTAGGAAATGACTAGACACATATTTGTGCATTGAGCTGATTAAACTTATGTAGTTGAAATTATATATATATATATATATATATATATATATATATATATATATATATATATATATATATATATATATATATATATATATATATATATATATATATATATATATATATATATATATATATATTTAATCAGCTCAATGCAAAAATATTCATCTAGTCATTTAATAATATTCACACACTCAATATAGACACATATGTATTCAACATGAATAGGTTTTATATATTTTTTTCATAGCATTTTCTATTATCTAGGTACAACAATATTTTCCAGCATGATTATTTTTTTAACTCTTTAGACACATCTAATCATATAAACCATGACCATAAACTTCTTATATACATAATTTCTTTTATTGACGCTAACGTATACCTATAGTAACATGAATATGCAAGAAAATCATTGCTGCTATATACAATAGATTTCTACCACACTTAATTCATATGACCAATAACACAACCATTTGGACACATATAGAAAAACATAATAACTTAAATCATGACCACTAAATATTCGTAGTCACGCATTTGTTATTTTTTCATGTCAATTGTTTACTTTAAGACACACGTATGAAATTAAACCATCTCCATAAAATACATATAGTCACCATTTATATTTTATCATAATTACTGTTTACCTTGTATACCCACATGTTTTTTTTCTTTTATCATTACTATTGTATACACTATAGACACACATAATAAATTAAATATTGACCATTAAACACTTGCACTCATAGATTCTTTTTATTTTATCATGAAAATTGTTTACCATTTGACATGCTTAAGAAATAAAACTATGATTATAAAATACTTGTAGTCACATGTTTCTTTTTTCTTTTATCACGACAGCCGTTTACTTTTAGACATGTATAAGAAAATTAATTTGTATCCATAAGATACTAATAGTAACATGTCATTTCTTTTTTTATGGTGATTATTTACTTTTAAGCACACACTAAAAATCAAACTTTGACCATAAAATACTTATAATCACTTGCTTTTCTTTTATCATGAATATTGTTTATTTTTAGACACACATAAGAAATTAAACTATGACCATAAAATACATATAGTCATCTATTTTTCTTTTATCATGACTATTATTTACTCTTAGACACACATATAAAATTAAACAATGATTATAAAATACTTATAATCACAAGTTTTTTTTTTAAATTGTGACCATACAATACTTGCAATTGCATGTATTTTCTTTTATCTTAAATATTCTTTACTTTTAGACACACATAAGATATTAAATTATGACCATAAAATACTTTTAGTCAAATATATTTTCTTTAATCATGACTATCATTTAGTTTTAGATGCATATCAAAATTTAAACTGTGACCATAAATATTATATACGGTTACAAGTTTTTTCTTGTATCATGAATATTATTTAGACATGCATAAGAAATTAAAGCGTGCTCATGATATACCTGTAGACACAGCTTTTTTATTTTATCATTATCAATTTCCTACTTTTAGTCACGTACAAGAAATTAAACCGTGACCATAAAATACTTATAATAAAATACTTATAGTTCCATGTTTTTTAACAATGTAGCTAACAACATTACTCGTTGGTCATAGATCACAACCCCTTACAGTGAAAACGTTTGTGTGTGTTCTAACCATTATGGTTAAACTTTCTCTTGTTAGAAAAACAACCTTACTACTACTATGTTAGATTGTATTTTGGGTTTCATTTAATTTAGTTTCTAAATTTTTTGTTTTCGAATGCTCTTAAATTTTGGTTTTCATTTTGTATTGATTTTTCAGAGATAGTTATGATAAGTCGGCCGGTATATGTAGAGTAGACAGACGGGCAAGAGATGGTGGAAGGGAATGAGAAAGGAAAAACGTGTATGATCTGTGGAGATGAGTCCTATTACTATATTTATAAATATATAAATATTTAAAAAAGAAAAAATAAATATCGTTATGGAAAATAAAGTCATTTTACTCGATCCATGACCAATATCAAAAAAACCAAACCGTAGGTTGTCTCGATGGAAACTTTTTTATATGGACAAAACTTGTAGATTGGACCACAACACATGGACGATTTGTAACGACCCAAAAATTTTGAATTTATATTCGAGAAAATAATTAAGGGAAAGATTAAAATATTTTGAAAATTTTAAAATATTTTATTGGGAATTGTAGCAAAATTCCAAGAGTTTAGAGAAAAATGGTTAAAAAGGGGTAATTTGGTCATTTTACCATAAAAAGGGTAAAATGGTCTTTTGATCCATTAATAAGACCATTATGTAAGATAATATGTATTTGTGAAGCAATAATGTAAGAAATAAAAGTTTATGTGAAATTTGGAGTTTTACCGCGTGAATAGTGAAATTTGGACAAAAAGGGCAAATTGGTCATTTGACCAAATGTGGAAATTACTATAAACTTTATTTATGATTTAGGACTAAAAATGCAAGAATTATAGTTCCAAGTGGTCAAAATAAGTGTTAGTGTCAAAAGTCCAAAGAATGCAAGCTTAGGGACCAAAAATGCAAAATTTTTATAAATAAAAATAAACCTAAAAGAGTGATTTATCACTCTTTCTCCAGAACTTGGTAGAGACATCGAGAGAGGAGAAGAAGATACGGGAAGAAGCAAGAATTCAGGAGGTTTTACAAGAAATTTAAGAAGTTATTGAAGAATTCTAAGAAAACAAGGTAAGAAAATCCTACTATTCATCATCTTCTTCACATGGAACCTGGAAATTCGTGAGATGAAGATCATGGAATGTTTCCAGGAGTTCATCTCCATCAAGTTAGACTAAAGTAACAAGTAGATACACATGAATTTTAAAGAGTTATTGAAGTTTTGGTAAAATCCATAAAAATGGGTTTGAGCTCAAGAACCCTAGAAATTGGGTTTATGGGTTTGAAACTGATTTCCATTGATTTAGCAAGTTCAAAGGGTCATAAAGAGTGTAAGAAATCAGTTCTAAACTTAAAAATCAAATAAAATGGTTTTTGGTTAAAAATGGGCATTACGGGAATGTTTTAAGCCTTGGAATGGAATTGATGATTCCATGGTTTAAAACTACAAGTAAGCTACTATTTTAGGCCTAAAAATGACCTTAAAATGATTAAGATACGTATTAAGGACTTAACCCTCGGACTAAAGGATCTGCAGCACAAAAATCAGCAAAGGAAAGAAGTCCCAGGAGGAGCACGAGTCGTGCTCCCCATAGAGTAAAAATGGCACGAGTCGTGCCAACCTCCTGAGTGAATTTAGTCCATTTTTGAGTTTGGAACTTGATGCTAGACTTGTCCGATTGGTCTATAATTCATACCATAGGCTTAAAATGGTATGAAAACACATGTAAAATTGTTAAATTGAGAATACGACCTCCCGAGGCTACTGTAGTAAAATACGTACAATATACGAGTTAATTAAAATTAGTTAATTAAAGGTTAGACACTTGTCTTGACCCTTAATGATAAAACAAGAACTCTAACATGTTATAGAGTCAATTAGAATGTAAATTAATGTACCAAGTACTATATATATAGGTGCAAGTCAAGTAGTCGCACACCGAAAGGGTAAAGAACCGAGGGACGTCTAGACAACCTTTCAAGAGTTATAAGGTGAGTACATGTAGTATTTTTACCCATTCTGGGGTACATGGCAAGTAAGTATTTTCAAGATTTCTTATAAAATTTCTATATGTGAAATTATATGCAAGAGTATTAGTTCTAAATTGTGGTGAAAGTATATTGCTATATTTAAAGTGTGTTTTGGTCTATGAACCAAATTATGTGAAAGTATATTTTGATTTCAAGTTATATGTGTTTTCAAGTATGAATGGCATATAGCCACAAGATGTTTAAAAAGTATGTTTTGGTTACAAACTTTAATTGTTTTGAGTATGAATGGCATATAGCCATAAGATGCTGAAAAGTATGTTTTGGTATAAAGCTTAGCATGTTAGAAAAATATGTTTTTAAACATATGATTATTATGTGTTGCAAGCTATATTTGGCATCTAGCCATAAAGACATAGAATAATG